>JABXJD010000270.1:0-462500 GCA_013375575.1 Percina caprodes | reverse complement strand
ACCCAAGGACTGCACCAGCATCACCTTGAGGCTTAAACAGAGACAAGCATTAGTTGTGGTATACTCAGTGGTTTTTAACCATGTAGATAGATATGTTGCTGATGAGTTTTTCAAATGTCATTTTAAAGGAACCAATTTATTGGGATTTTAGCTTATTCACCGTATCACCCAGAGTTAAACAAGTCGCTATATACCCTTCTCATCAAAGTGACAAAATAACGGCAACTATTTACAGTACATGTTGTGATTTGTATAGTCACAGGGTGTACAAATAACAAGTCACATGAGACACAGCCATCTTCTAACCGCATACTTACTGGGAACTAGCTTGTCAGAAAGGCAAAGCAGTGGTACTTCTGCTACTTGGGCGGAGTGATTTGAAGCCCGGTCACAGAGCAGAGATTTCACCTGGAATTTCTTAGAAAGCATTGTTTACAATCATAGGTGTTCGCTGCGACAATAAACAGGGGAGACCAGGTAATACCATGATGTTTCATAGAATTACAACCAAAAACACTGACCGCTGAATCTATTGCTATATTGCTCTCGATATAGAACCAAATACACCTGTAGCAACCTTCAAGAACCATCGTGTTTGCTCAAAACGTTTCACTGAGGATGATTATCATGAAAAATTGGAATTAGCCACACGGACCATGAAACGTGTGCTGAAGGGTACAGCCATAGTACAAACCGGACAAAGTGGATATCCTGCTGTAAGTGTTCCGTTATGTTTTCAGTAGACTAACTACTGTAACAGTGGTAACGTTAGTATTCTTTCTCGGGCTACATTTATCCCCTGTAATGTTACTGTGCTGTCACAAATGCTCTTTTTCACCCCAGAATAAAATGAGCGATGCTAAAGCTAACACTCATGACTGTAGCCTTTCCCATACTAATGAATTGGATTCCACATATACACCACTAGTCCGTGTTTGTTCTGATTCTCCCCTCAACCTCAGTCTGTTTGGCATTTTGTTTATCAGCTTTCAAAATGTCTAACTACTCGTCTGTGTATTCTGGCTCAAAAATATATTTTCTGGATCTTGGTTTGATATCAAGTAAAAATCCTCTGACAGTACCCCAAAGTCAACCATGATCACCGGTGTTGTTCGCTACTAGCTAGCTATTCACATTGGTTTTGTTGACGGAAGTAACTGTGCTTTCGGTGTTGCGCTAATCAGTCTTTCTTTAACTGTCTATGTAATCACTCCGCCCAATTAGCAGAAGTACCAGTGCTTCGCCTTTCTGAGAATATAGTTCCCAGTTAGTATGTGGTTAGAAGATGGCTGTGTTTCATGTGACCTTGTTATTTGTACACCCTGTGACTATACAAATCACAACATGTAAATAGGAACATGTTGCCGTTATTTTGTCACTTATTGGGAGCAGTAGCTAGTTGGAACCAGTTACCTGCAGGATCTTTGCTAGGCTAAGCTAATGCTGGGGACGTCAGACAGAGTTACACGGAGATGAGAAGGGTATGTATCGACTTGTCTAACTCTGGGGGAAACGGTGAATAAGCTAAAGTCCCAATAAGTCGGTGTGTCCCTTTAAGGGCTTTGTGCACATAAATAAACAAAAATTTTGAAAAATAATTTAATCTCTTCCTTTCAACATGTGTTTTATTTGAGATGATATGACAGAGGGATGGGTTAGGTAATTAAGTAATATTTTCTTTATTTTGGTAAATTCAGTTTTCATTATCAGAATTCAGATTTTTTTAATAATAGCATTAAACCCAATTAATCATGTATTCATTTTTTGTATGACTCTATCAATATACATTATCAAAGGATAATGAATATCTGTTTATATAAGGTTTTATTGCTAAGATGCAATATGAATTTAATAAAATAAAATAAATAAAATACCTGTTCATGGATCTTATGGATACTGGGCATTAGGGATAACAATCCTTACTTCCTTAATCAATAGCTAGTTCAGACACAAGCACATGGTAAGACACACACACACACACACACACACACACACACACACACACACACACACACACACACACACACACACAAACACACGCATTCTGCCACCCACTGAGGGTTTTAGAGCCATGGTGGATATCAGATAGATGGCAGATCCTCTAAAGCTCTAAAACTGAGCTTGCAAATTACCACCACCTCCTCCAGCCTTCCTCATGTCTCTCTCTCTCTCTCTCTCTCTTTCTTTCTGACATGCAGCCTATCATGTTACTTTGTGTAGCTTTTGCATGGTTTACAAGACAGTTAAGTCTGGAACTAAGACAAGAAAACCAGAGTTGTTCCTGAAAAGGCTTCTCAGTGACACTGTTTTTACTAGCAGCCAGAAGAAAAAATTCAGTTTATATAGCCTGTAGTTTTTCCCCTCATCCATTTAAACAACAACTGCACCACATCTCTCTCATGTCTTTTTTGATTTTATATTCCAGCAAAAATATATAGATCATAGATATACTATCTATGTAAGACATCTGATACAGTAAATATTGTTTATCTGCCACCATGTGTCCACAAGTTGCTGATGAAACATTTGAACATGCTGCTGTTTTGACAGTGATGACCAAAACTGTATTGCCAATCTGGACAAATAACTACTTGTTATTTTTATTGTAATCTATTTTTCATTAAACTTTTTCATGCAAACAGCAAACTTATTGTCAAGCCACAAATCACAGATCCTGTGCAAAACATGCTTTGTGATACAAAAGCAGAATGCAAAAATTATTTTGGAAATTTTACAATTTTTGTGACCTTAACACTTGACTAATTTTTTTGGCTAATTTTATTGATATTTAGTATTAAAATGTCATGTAAACAAATACTTCTCCTATACTACTACTACTACTACTACTACTACTACTAATAATAATAATAATAATAATAATAATAATAATAATAATAATAATTTATTGTTAATTGTTTAAAATTAAGCGTGAAAGTAAAGTTTATTTGCTTTTTTTTAATATTGTTTTCTGTACCATAGGGCTGATCTTAACATATCAAGCAAATGTGAAATTGTTGAATAGTAGGATTAAGGTGGTGTTATGTAGAATTCAGACACAAGGTTCTGGCCTCATAATGACACCACTTCCCACTTGTATAAAATGATGTTCAACTATTTGCTTCCTGCCTCACTGACTCTGTGAACATGAGTGTAGAGTGTGTGTGTGTGTGTGTGTGTGTGTGTGTGTGTGTGTGTGTGTGTGTGTGTGTGTGTGTGTGTGTGTGTGTGTGTGTGTGTGTGTGAGAGAGAGAGAGACAGAGAGAGAGAGATTTAGTCCTCTACTTCATATGTTCTTCATGTTTTTTTGTTTGTTTGCATTTTTGTCTTTGTTTTCTTTCTTACATTTGACACTAGTGATTTTGCTTTACATTGATATACTGTTTTCAAGGTTTTTGTTTTTGTTTTTAAATGTATATATTTTAGTTTACTCAATGACTTGTATGTATATATTCCTTCTCACATTATTATCCTTCATGCTTTGGCAATATTGTTATTTCAAAAATGAATGCCAATAAAGATATTTGAATTGAATTGAATTGAGAGAGAGAGCTTAGGTTTTCTGCACACACTTGCATTTTTGTGCATTTTTTTGACTTTTCAGGTGTTTGTTCCTATGATTTATGTGTGCACGTGTCCATGTTAGCGCATGTACTATGTTGTGGGTGATTGTGTGTAATTTTTGAATGTGTGTGTGTGTATGTACGTGTGTGAAAAGGCAGAAAGAGAGTACCTTGTTAGGTAAACTGTTTGACATTCACGTGGAGGATGTCATAAACAGGAAACAGCGAGACCCCCGCAGTGTCCCACAGACACACACCAGGGTTATACCAAACATCCCAATATAAACATGTCTGAAACATGGACATTTACAGTTATCAGCCCTGTCAAAACATCAAAGCATGAACATTGTCTCCTTGCATACATAATGGATTTTGTGATATGAGTCTGGCTCACAAAACCTGATTGCTGCAAACTTAGCAGGTTAAGATAAATCCTTACTGTATGGGATTTAATTGATGCACTATGTACTAAAGTAAATTTTGGTGAGAAGAAATCACATGAAATCATATTTACGTCATATGCTTGTATTCTAGATAGCATTTTTAAAAGAAAAACACAACTGCAGTGACTGCAGGTCCAGGCCTGGCCTAGTCTGTGTGTGTGTGTGTGTGTGTGTGTGTGTGTGTGCGTGTGTGCGTGCGTGCGTGTGTGTGTGTGTGTTTTGAAAAAACAGAAGTGGCTTGGCGCAGACTTTGACACTGAGGTCGCATTTAGTAGTTTTGTGACAGTTTTCCTGCACAGCTGCCTGGTGGCCACATCAGCCTTTTTATAAAACAGATCAGGCTGAATATCCTACCTGCTCACTCGCTACATGAGTTACTCTGCATGAAGGGGTCAGCTAAATGCATATTTGTGACACAATAATAGAAAAACTTAACTTGGCTTCAGGGTCCCTGGTCTCCAATGATTTGTTTTTTCCATGTCATGTACACAAGAAAATAAATTATTGTAACTAAATGCCATGATTACATGTAAACATCTACTGTGTGGACATGTGCGTGTGTGCATGCAGTTAGTCAGAGCATGGGAAAGCTTGGGGGCTGAGGCTGGGGCCAGTTAGCGCTGTTGAGTGGTTGGAGATACAGAACAAATGAGCAATTAGGGAGCTCCTTGTACCCCTCTTTTGTCCTGGGAGGCTGATTAGATTGGCTGGGATGTGCTAACAGGCAGCGTACCATCTACTCTCACTCTGCAGCCAAGACAAGTAGATAAAAATGGTGGCAAAAATATAAAATAAATGTTGATGTTGAGCATATGCAGATGAAGACATCAAATTAAAAAGAGATACTCATTAATAAAACAAAAAGAAAAGTTAATAATAATTTCACTTCATGAAAAAAAGGTTATTAGGTGACCATGCATTTGTATATGAAACAGTTCATATTGATCATCTATTCAAGTTTCATAATTTATTTCAGAAATTGACATACTGGACATTACATTCTGCAATACAATCAAATATATGTATAAACAGTGCATTCATAATTTTTTTATGAGTCATATGAACTGCTTTTCTATGCATTTTTAATAGATAGTGCAATAGGCAATAGGCCACGGGTTGGATTTGAAGCGCCCGCTGCCAAAGACCCAGCCTACATAGGGCGCACGCTCTAGCGAATGATTAGCATCAGTAAAACATTTGCTCCCACAGAATTGGCTGTTGCTAAGAGGAAACATTGGTTGCATATGTATTTTGCAGAAACTGATGTTTAATGAAACAGCACTACTTGATAATGGCATCACAAGAGGGCAGCAGTCCAATTGTGTGACGTTTCAGTCAGCGTCTAATTATGCACTCACCCATTCGGCCCTATCACACTTTGACATGGAAGCCATTTTGAACACAACATCTCTTTGTTCCACTGGCACTGACCACTGAACCTCTCATCAGCTCTGATCTGTAACATTAACCTGTGATGTAGAACTAATCTAAAACTGAGTCCATGTGTCAGGTTTTGTGTATAGTGTGCGTTTGTATTTACAGACTGTTGGGCCTCACTACAAATCTTTCCACACTAAGAGTTACAGGATGCTTTGCCATTGAGAGGAAAATGATACCAGAGTAAAAGGAAATTGGTGACTGTTTTTATTAACAATCTGCACCAGTATTTTAAATTGTGTCTGTGCTCAGTGTCTTTATCAGTTATCTAAAATATATCAATCCTTTCACATGCCATACACTCAAAACCAAAGTTAACTTTCTTGGAAAACAAAAAAGCATTTCCTCACAGTCAAGTGATGAGTCCTATTATTTGTGTCATGTATAGCATAACCATGGCAGTGCGGTGGTGTGTTATTTTGGTCCATCCCCAACACCGAGATATGAGCGGTATCTGCAGCTACAGAGTCAATGGCATGACCAGTGTGTAAACAGCAAGCTTGTATGTTGTGTTAACACAGGAGAGGACAGGACAAATTTGTTAATAGGCCTTAAAACCTACACAACAGCATCCTATCACACTGCTCACTATAGTCGACAAAAATCAAGGAACACCTTGACGATATACAGACTCAAAAGCAACAAAGACCAAAATCTGACTAGCATGAGAAGCCAGACTGTGTTTCCCTTTAGAGGTTCACTTCCTCACTGAATGCACCAATCATGCCAAATTAAGAGAACAATTCTTACAGAAGGCCAGTATCATATTTCCAGAAATCCTCCATCAGTAAACTGCTGAACATTTTGGGAGAGATCTCTTGCCTGCAGACTAAACTAGTAAACCTATGAAACTGCTTTATTCTTCTACTATTTTCTGATAATCTAATATGTCTATAGGATCGTACTGTTTAGGATATTTGTCATCTTGTGATATTTTATCTAATATTTGTTCTTGTGAAAATTCAGTAACATGACAGTAAACCTTGGCAAAAATGTAGCATTAACATTAATGTCAGTAAAGCTTATTTGATTTTAAAAACGAGAGGAGGCTGATGCCACTTAACCATTCCAGAAACAAGATTTACAAAGACACAGGGAATGAGAGACACAAATACTGAGACAGAAAGAAGCGATGGATGGAGAGAGAGAGAGAGAAAGACAGAGAGAGAGAGAGAGAGAGAGAGAGAGAGAGAGAGAGCGACCAGTACAACTCCACCGTTCTCCTGGGTGGTCCCAGTTAGGAGGGGTATAGAGGAGAGGCAAACAGGCAGATGTAAACTGTACAGTTAACCAGCTCTACTCTACAATGGGGTGAAATGCTGCTGGCAATGGCCCCAGAAACAACACAAGACTACTGCACTGATATTTAAGGAAAGACACAGTGATGATAACAGAAATAAAATCAAACAAGGGAAAGGAACATGCTGAACAACACAAATGTGATGAGTCACAAGAGTCCAGGAAGGGGGAGGGGATTACAGTTACTTCAAAAGTAGAATTAGTTCTTGTAGTAAACTATGGATACACAGGTCATATAATAGCCTGCAAACTGTTGGCTGACTGAAGAAATCAAACCGCCACACACGCATGCATACTGGGAGCTACAACAAGTAGGAAATGACACAATTTGCTTCTGATTCCAACTGTCAAACATGAGGACATTGACCCCAGCTGAAAGGGAGCAGAGTAATCTCATAGCAATCAACTGTATGCTTAAACGGAGCCACAGCCCAGCAGTTTACCTCCACAGCAGCATAAAACCATGTGAAGGTAAAGGGGAGCTGGGCGGGCTGGGGTCGGCTGAGTGGGTGGTACTGTGGCGACATAACCTCTACTGTGGATGACCTTTTGGGAAACATGCATGTCTAGCTTTTTTATTGCCTTCACTGGTGCACTGGGAAGGAGGCATGTTAAACTGGCTGCGAGAGACAGGGGAGCAGAGCTGGCTGGCAGGCAGGCAGGCAGGCACTGATCATCCCTCACCACAGGAAATTAAAGTAAACAATCAAGACCTCACATCCTGTCCATGAGACCACACTATGCTCTGATCAGAAAGGTTTGTGACTATATGTGTGTGTGTGTGTGTGTGTGTGTGTGTGTGTGTGTGTGTGTGTGTGTGTGTGTGTGTGTGTGTGTGTGTGTGTGGGTGTGTGTGAACGAGTATATGTGTGCATGTGCACCTATGAGAAGACTGAAGTGAACCAGTTTTAATTTCAATGTGCTCTGTCTTCTAAGTCATTTGAAGATCCGTGTGCTTTAGCATGTTGTCTTCTTATTGTTCTTAGTGGGTTTGTTGACTGAAGATTTATTAGCAGATATTTTGAATCATATAGCAATATAGCAATTATTTGACAGAATGGACTACATTATTAAATTTCACAATTAGACAATTTGTTCTAAAATCATTTCCCACTGGTTGTGTTTGTGATTTAAGGTGTTGGTTTAAAGATCTTTCTTGGGAGATTTGGACCACCTCTTTGATGTAATGGAGGTAAATGGACTGATTACTGTATTGAAAAAGTCCATTAAAAAAACAATGTGTCTCACTCTCAATGTGTAAACATTGTTCCTATTACTCTGAATTATCCACAGATCTCATATGGAACTAATGTCTACCAAAGAATCTGTGAATCTAAAATTGTGTTGTCAGTACGTTCTGTGTATTATCCAGGGTAATGGACCCACTGGGTCCGGAAAAAGGTGCTTTTAGCTAATTTTTCAGAATGTATTTTGAGCACCAAACATGAAATCTGATTTAAATTCATTTTATTGAGGTGTAAAACCATACACATACAGTAAAACCAATACTGCACGGTGCAAAAAAGGCATAATTTGTTTTTTAATTATGCAAATAAGGGGAATAAAATGACAATCTGCTAATGTGAATCCGTGTTCTGCAGAGCTGGAACACTTTCAATTCTTAAAACCTGCTGATGTTTGTCCAGCCTCACTTTTATTTTCTGTCCTCTCCTTTGCTCTTCCTCCTCACTTTCACGTCCTGCCCTCCTAATCCACCTACTTCCCCTGGCTTCTTCTGTCCTCCCTCCTTCCTCCCCTCTTCCTCCTCTGCCTCACCCTCAGGGGTTCTCAGGTTACCACACGTCACTGATCCAGACAAGCTGGGGATTCTTTCATCGAGCAAATTACAGGCAATTAGGAGCCCAAAGGATAACATTTAGTGTGCCGGGGAAGGCCAAAGCAAGAGAAGAGAGGGTTGTGCTGTGGAACACCCAGATCCTGAGAGGGGAGAGAAGTGTGTGTGTATTTGTGTTGTATTAGGTGTATGTGTATTTGTGTAGAGTCCTGATAACCAACTCTCCAGTCCTGAGGATGGTAATCCAACTGTGTTCCCTTCCATGCTTGCACACACATAGGCACAAATTCTCCAGAGGAAAGAAAGAAGAAAGTAAATCCTAAGTGAATAGTAACAAAGGGACAGATACAGTCACAATGGGAGTGCCACACACACAGGAGTGTTTAGAGTAGCAGCATGGTTAAGTGAACCACAGCCATATAAACTGCAGCATTCTTCAGGACCTCTGCAGCTTCAATCCAATATGTCTCTCAGTTCTGTGTGTTTGTATGTGTGTACGTGAATGCGTGCATGCGTGTGTGTGTGTGTGTGAAAAGGGAGAAAGAAGAAAGAGAGACTACGTGTTAGTATGTGCTGCCATCATGCATTTACCATTCTGAACCAACTGTGAGAGAAGACTGACTAGATTAGATCTAAATTGGATGAATAAAGGGGAATGGAAAAATGTATCTCAGCATCTCCGCATGTTGGGGTTTGATTTCTCAGAGTATCTCAAATGAGTCCAATTTCTGCTGGGGGAGCTTTGTGCTAAATGCACATTTGGTTTGTGTTCTGTTTGAGTGGGGTACAGAAGGTCAGCTTCATCACACTGATCACTGCTAATAAGTTTCATCAAACAGTGAGGAGAATATTAGAAAGCGACTCCAGATTGTTATTTTACCATTCATCAGGCAGGGAGAGCCTACATCTACCTTTAAAATCCTTAAGAAAGCCTCAGAGAAACTAAATCTTGATGTATTTCTTATGCAGACAAACTTTGTGACAACTATATGCCCTTTAATATCTGGACAATCACTTGAGACTCATTTGGCAACAAGGTCTGGAACGTGTTTAATGTGGAAATAGCAAACTATTACAGCTAAATTACTCCTTGCTGTAACGAGGTAAGTAAGGAAGAGACAGAGCAAGAGAGAAGTTCACAAAGGATGGTGCACTCTACAGCTGTGAACAAACCGGGGCCTGGAAGAGCTAACATCATAATTCCAGGCCTATCATTGTAATCACAGCTCCATCACAAAATGGATTTTGTCAGCGCACGCCAAGTCCACTAAGAGCTGCTCCAGTTAAACATTAAGCAGCTGCTCTCTCTCTCTCTCTCTCTCTCTCTCTCTCTCTCTCTCTCTCTCTCACACACACACACACACACACACACACACACACACAATTATATGCAGCAAAATGTGAGTATACCTGTGTGTACATGCATGTGTTTGTCTGTGCATGTGTGTGTGTTTCAAGTGAAGCCTGGAGCTGGTTTGGATTAGCTCTGTGTCTTGTTCAATCTGACAACAGTGACGTGTGCTCCGGTGGCCTGCACTATTGCAGCAGTGTGAGTTTGCGCATATATGGCTGCGTGTGGGTTTGTGCTTGTGCGTGAACTTGTGTTTGTGCATGTACCAGCCGCATCACTGCTAGCTGAGAATGCAGGGAATGCTTCTGGCTCTGACCCAACCCCTTGTCCTGCTTGCCCAGCCCACTCCAGAGGGACATTGATGGGGAATGATGGGGGTGCTTGTAGGGGATGGCGGTAAGGTGGGGGTAGTGACAGTTCAGTAACACTCACCAGAGCCCACCGTCCCATGTCGCAGAGTGGCATCGCCCACCCTCAGTGCCAGAAGGGAGAGTTTATTTTTTTAGTTCCTGCTCTCCCTAGAGCTGGCTACAGAGGACCACCGAGCACGGGGTCTCTCTCTCCCTCTGCCCTAAGCCTCTTCTCCCCCAGGCCGGAAAGAGATTTATTAGAAAAAGGGGAATGAAAGAAAAAAATGCTTGTGACCTCCACTCAACTACAAGTAAACACACAACTGTGGTAGTTTAATGAAAAGTGCATGCTCTTCTCTCACTGTCATGGTCATGGTATTGCTGTGCACAGGTTGTACTTTTGGCTTTTTTAGAGGATGGGAATGAGGGAATGTCAGCACAGGGGCCTTTATGATTTCTTAAAAATGTGAGGCCCTAATATAGACAAAATGTTGCTCTTATTTTGCTACTTTTCCTGAAAAGAATTGTTTTGTAAAATAAAGTGTTACCATTGATTTTTTTTAGTATTAATAGCTGAAGATATACCGTGTTATGTATTTAGTACTCTCTAACACTTATCACTCACAGTTTATTAATTTAGTTTCATGTTACAAATAAATTTAATTGACAATTTCTGAAATAATTAAAACAATATCACTGAAACCTGAATAATTACAGAAAGCTGTTTGATTTTCCAGAAAAATGTCTATTACACAGGTGCATGATTTTGCTCATGCAGAGCGGGAGTGAGATTTCAGCGTTAAATGTCAGGGAATTACACCACTGTTCTTAGCACTGCCAACAGTTACACAATGTTTTTCACATATCAGCGAATAAGACATTTTTTTCTGTTGGGGCTTTACTGCCAACTCCTCTATCCTTTTTCACTTAAAAATACAGTCACTGAGCCCTATCCCACCCCCTTATCTCCATCCACCACCTTCAGGTTGAAAAATTAACATCAACAATAACTTTCTTTTCTCAGCTTCACCTTTTTGCTGTGTTTTGCATGCTGGCCTTCCACTGACCTCCTCCTGTCTCCCTGTTTCTTTTCACTTCCTGACATTTTCTTGGTCATGAATTCAGTCAGTATAAGGCGCAATGTGGACACAAGAGTGATGTCCATATGCATCTGAAACCACACTGCCCATTTTAAATAACAGTCTGTGTATATACACATCTATGTACACTATACCAGCACTAAATAAACAGGTTCCTGTTCCTCTGGGGAGCTAGTGAACGCAGATCCAGCCCTCCGACAGCTCCCCTCACAGGGCAGTGGTTGTGTGCGGCCTGAACCTCTCCTTCCTGTCTAGACCAGTGGAGATGGGGTTAATGAAATGCTCAACGCTGTCTGAAAGCTGTCTGAACATTGGCTCCATCTTCAACTCTTTCCTGCTGAAGCAGACCATCACACCTCAGCATACACCTTTGTTTCTTACGTACAGCCCCACAATCCCTTTCCCCTCCACTGCCTGCCTCTTTTCCTCCACCTTCCATCCTCGACCACTAACTTACACTCACTGTCACTGTGGAATTCCCCCCCACCCACTTTTTTTTTCCTCGCACGCATGCGCTCTGCTTTTCATGAAGAAGAACCGTTTATAAGACAGTCCTAAAATAAATGGTGGTCAGCAGTTCAGCATGTTGGCTCGTCCAGCTCTGTAAATATGGATGACTGAACCCAGCCAGAGGGAAAATGTGTAAGTGTCTTAAACAGCGGCTGGACGGCTCCGCCAACAAGAGCACCTGGATGGTGTTAATCACAGCTTATCATAAACACTGCTTCAAAACGGCTGCGCACACGACCAAGTGCATAAGCACACAAACTTTCTCCTTTATGTGCAGGGACATCCACATGTTAGCTGAGTGCCACACAGACACTGGCTGATGACACATTGCTTCCATGCAAAAGCATCCAATATTGCAAATGAATGCAGGACAGCACATCCCACTGATGCCATTTTGCTATGATTTAGCCTGACTTTGCCTTCTAGTTGGCCGGATTTGATTTTATCCTCACCGGTAATTAGTGACTGATGTGTGCAGACACTGACATAATTTTATGATGACAGCAAGGCTGCCTTACCTCAACTTATTAAGCCTAAGTTAAGCAAGTTTACAATTAAAGGCAGGTGGTCAATTAAATATAATTCATAAAGACAATGTGCTTTTGCAAAAACACAAGGTGTTCTGATATAGGATGATAACAAACAAGGCCGAATTGATGATCCTTTCAATGCAAAATAGTTCCATCCACCAAATTTATTTTTACTGTGTAACAATGCATATAGATAATAACAGTGCCTTGAGGATTTCCAAGGGCATATGCTGTTAAAAATAACTTATTTTATACAGTGCACACAATTATGCAACAATTTAAGCAACAATGTGGTACTTTTACAGATTTAGAAGTACAAAATGACACACAAATGAATAAAAAATTAAACACATAATGCTTAGTTAACTCACTACAGATCACAGAATAACACTATTTGCAATCAAATATTGGTCTATTCCATAGTACCCACACAGGCAAAAAGGTTGACACATTTAACCACAATAGGCATTTTAAATCATTCTCATGGAATTTGGCCATTCCAGTATTTATCTCTGTGGGACCTGGACTCAGCCATAATGGATCATCTTCACTGTCACATAAGATACAGACATCACTGTAATAAGTAAACACAGGCTGTCACACATCAGCCCATCAGCCAAAGCTCCCCAGGCTCCCCAGGCTCTCCAGGCTCTCCAGGCTCTCCAGGCTCTCCAGGCTCTCCAGGCTCTCGGTCCAGCATCTCTACCCAGCTTGTGTCTGTGTTTGTCAGGGCAAACAGGAGTACATGGCTGTCCTGGGCGCTGAAAACAACCATGCTTTATTGCCCAGTGTCTGGGCTGAAATAAACATTTAGCATGTCACGAGAAGGCTGTGTGTGTGTGTGTGCGCTCATCAGTCAAAAGAGAAAGATGTACTATCTGTTTAAACTCCCTCAGTGCAGCCAGGCCACACAGCAGGCCTGCTGCTTTTTTTCATTTTAGCTTGCACAATCTGCCCTTTCTCTCATATCTGCAATGTTACAATTTTTAACAGACCTCAACTTTAAATTTCCATTTCTATATCAAGTGTCCAAATTGTAGTAATATTAGAGTGTGATTGATGTAGACTAACACAATTTCTTGACTTAAATTTGCCAAAACGATAAATCAGTTTTCTAAAGTCAGACTGCTGTAGACTCATATTGATAGTATTGGTAAATGTGAGTTTAGTGAGGATCTAATAACATAAACACAAAAGTCTTATTTTGTTCTGTCAAGTTGATCTGCACTGCTGTGCCATATTTTTCACATCAAACTTATCATATGACATTCTCTGAATTGTTTGTTTACCCTTCTGTGTAATAAGCCCACAATCTGGAAACCACACTGTCCAAGCCTGGATCACAACAGACCAGATCTCGGTTTTCAGGACAGGGCCTGGTTTTACTGGGAAAAGGACATGATGATGGTGAGTGAAGTAAGACCAGTTTTGAAGATATACATTACTGGCTGTGGTGAAAGAAGAATTCCAATCCTTTATTTAAGTAAAAGTAGCGACACCACAATGTAAAAATACTCAATCACAAGCAGGAGTCCTGCCTTCAAAGTAAAAGTACAATATTAATGTCAAAATACCTGAAGTATCAAAAGTAAAAGTACTTGTTGTGCAGAATGGCCCTGTTTAGAAAGTTATTGCAAATATTACACAAGTGGATTACTATTACAGATGCATTTACATGTAAGCAACAATTTAATGTTGCAGCACATTGAGATTGAGCTAATTTTAACTATATAATGCTGGATTGTTTAATCTTAAACACTATATGCCACATTACCATATTTTCTATGGTAATCACATGTTTTGTAGGTGAAATTTTTCCAGCTTTGCCTGCTGGCTAAAGTTAAGCCCTTTCCGAGCAGGCACGACCTAGAAAAGGCCATTCATGCTTTTATCAGTTCAAGGTTGGACTACTGTAATGCCCTCTATGTTGGACTGAACCAGACCTCCATCTCACGTCTTCAGCTTGTTCAAAATGCTGCTGCTCGCTTTTTAACAAATACATCTAGACGTGCACACATCACTCCCGTTCTCTACACCCTGCATTGGCTCCCGGTGCGTTTTAGAATAGAGTTTAAGATTTTATTGTTTGTTTTTAAAGCTTTAAATGGTCTCGCCCCAGAGTATCTGTCTGAAATTTTAACTGTACGGGAGAACAACCGGTCATTGCGGTCTTCAAATCAGTTGGTTTTAGAAGTCCCGAGGTCCAGGTATAAACGGTGGGGTGATCAGGCTTTTGCAGTTGCTGCCCCGAGACTCTGGAACAAGTTACCCCCTGATATACGTACGGTTACAGATGTCACTCTTTTCAGGTCCAAGCTCAAAACATATCTGTTCAGTCTGGCTTTTGATACGTAGTAGTGGTGTGACAATTTCATTCTTTTGTTTCTTTGTACTTCTTCTGAATTTACAATTTCTTTGTTCACTCTTTCTATTGTATGTTGTGATTTTACTTATTTTGTTAAGCACTTTGGATACCTGCTGGTAGTTGTAAAGTGCTATATAAATAAATTTTGATTGATTGATTGATTGAAATATTAAGCTTTAAAGTAACTGCTAACTATAGCTGTCCCATAGTGGAACAGAAGTATACAGGTAGTTTAAAATGGAAAAATGTAAGTAAAGTAAAAGTAAGAATTGTCCTTTATTGATCTTTTACCTGTCTTTCACATTTTACAAAGGGAGATCATTTTATATCTGTTTTGACAGTAGAAACATTCAAATTCTTCACAAGTTTGTGCCCAAATCTTTCTCCTATTATGTTTACCAGTGGTTCAGATAGTTTCTCAGCACTGTCCCACTAAGTACAGTATTGTTTGATGTTTTCATTTACGTGCATTGTGGTTTTTCATTTATTGTAGGAACTCAGACTGAATCTGTGACCTTTACTATGGAAGGCACTGTAGTGGTCTAACTTCTCTTGTAGAGCCAGCTGGAGTCTCTTCACTCCCAGCCCATTAGCACTCTGCACATCCAGCTGTATCTCTGTCAGACAACAGGCCTGATCCACAACACATTACCAGCTCCTCTTGCTTTGTTTCTCACATGAAGATCAACCACACAGGAAGAGATGTAAAAATTATCAACAACTTTGTTTCAGCGTGTTCCCTCGCTTTTCTTTTACCCTAGAAAACACAAACTCACATATAGTGACCTGAGTGGTTGTGAGGCTCATGTACCCGTCTACTCACACATTGATTAACCCTGAGAGTGTTTGACCATTACAGCCTGATCTGCAGAAATCAAACCAATATGTGAACTCTGTGATTAGTGTCAAAAGTGTTACAACGCCTTTCACTCAGAAACCAGAGCTTGGTGCATTCCAGTCCTGCGCCCCATATCTCTGGTATGAAATCCAAATACGCTACGATGAGGGAGAGAAGCACAGGAGAGATGCAGGGTGGGGGTTATCGAGCAGCTAACATTTTTTCATGTCAATTCGGAGAACATGTCATCCTTGTGCTCCCTCTCTCCCACCTTCTCTCTCTCTCTCTCTCTCTCTCTCTCTCTCTCTCTCTCACAGATACATACACAATCAGTTATAAAAATATTTCTCCAACGTCAAATGTCCAGGGGTTACTGAGGCAACACAATTCTCCCCAGTGAGAGGCAGATCAGAGGAAAAGTCTTCACTCTACCTGCTTAACTGACAGACCTCCCAGAAATCCACCAACTGCCTTTCACCTGTAAAGGCAGCCTCACCGTACGGATACAATCCAGTAACCCCACTAGGCAAAGGGCAGCAACACAACAGAGGCTTTCTCTGAGTGCAGACAGAGCCCCCAACTCTGAAAATCAGCCAAAGACATGAATGCCTCCTGTATAATTTGGTGTTTGGTGTTTTTAGGCAATGGTTAGGGTTAGGGTTAAGGTTAGGGTTTGGTGCCTTGAAGTCAACGGTTGCAGTGCTGCCTGGAAGTCAACGTTGGGGTCTTAAATCACCATTGAGCGTTTACAGTGTCCAAAAAACCAAAAGCCAAGAACAGGAAAGAAGGAGTGACAGTAGGGTTGCAGTACAAAGGCAGGGGTGATGGAAAGACGGCGAAGTAACAGGAAGAACTTTTACCACACTGCGTGGGTGATAAGAACACAGAGGCGGTACAATGGCGTAGTGAGGATGTGTATTTACACTAGGGGTGATTTCTCTGCCCCATCCCCAACTCTGACTCAATGGCAATGTGCTGAGTGGAAACTGCAAGAAGTCCACTTTCCATTTTACCTTAACCTTACATTTCTTTTAACTGTCTCATACACGTCAATTTAGATGAGTCTCTAACCTCAAGTTGAATTTTTGACCCCCTCCACTGGAGACATGACTTTCTTTTGTAGCATAATGATCTAAATTGCAGAGTCATAATTGAGATATGATATCATGTATCTCTCTTAGGACTGACTGGCATGAAGGCAGAGGCTGAGCAGGAAGTTAGCGATAGGAACAAATTGTTAAGAGGAAGGAAATGTTTAAGTCCAGAGGGATGATAGCTGCTGGTCCTGCTATAACACACCTCTTAGGACCATTTAGGATACTATCTTCATTGTGCAAATTGTGCTCCAACTCTTAATTATGTTTTGTTTTTGTCTCAGTAGGAAAACTATTAACTGACTAATTTATGAGTGACTGATTTTTTTTTTGGACTTTTAGCTTGACTAAATCCTCTACATTAAGGACTGTGCACCACGTTTATGTAATGTCCCTTTGGCAACTAGAGATTTTAATAGATACATCCCCATGAGCCAGAAAAATAAGTGGTTTAGAATATTGATATAATTATGGGATTTGTTATAATGGAACACTGCAACAAATACCAGAAAGCTGCAGTAAACAGATGCAGGGTTGACTTATATGACAACATCTGACAGTTGTAACATTTACATAACAGATGCCTGTGTCTGAATGACTGAAAGCCATTCATTTAATTGGATGAAACCAGCTAAATTACTCATTCCATCTTCCATCCCAAGAGCTCACTTGAATTATTCTGTTAAATCTCCACCTACAGCTTCTCTTCTTTTACTCCAAAATCATTTGAAAAAATCTGACATGCAGACAGAGTATTTGTGTGATCATTATCTGAGCCAGGTCCTTGCTTAAAACACAATATTTAGGGAGGCTCCAAAATCATGGTAGCAGCTGTCGCTATGAAGGTAGATATGGTGCAAATGTGAGAGAGCGTGGCTGCGATGTGAGCACTTGTAGAATATGATTTGAGAGCTTGTAAAAAAAATCTGTACTCGAGGATGCGATGTGAGCACTTGTAGAATATGATTTGAGAGCTTGTGGAAAAAAATCTGTACTCGTATTTATTTATTTTTTTTCCACTTCAGTCACTTTTCCAGTACAACCACAACTCAGTGATCACAACCTCTCGAATCTGTCGCTGCAGCATTCTCTCTCGCATCACACAGCGGCAAGTCTGCGCTCTCGACTTTTGCAACACTTCTTGCGATACATTTGGTGCAAAACTAATTTGTACCTGTGGACTTAGTCTGTGGAGCTCTGAGCCAACAGGACGGCCGGGGACAGCAGGGTTTCTATCGCCAGATGAGGGACAACTCTGTCCGGCTTATTTATGTAGCATGAAAGCTAGCGTTAGCTAACTAGCAGCCAGCCCGCTTATAAATAATGTAAATACCTTTTAATTATCTCAACACTTTTTAACAGTCCAACTGGAACACTGGCGGTGAGCTCCAGGTCCTGCAGCCGCGGACGGACCGCTGCAGTGGGGCTCGGCCAGCGTTGAAACATCGCTAGACGTAGCTGCCGACCTCGACCTGATCTGATCGTCAGCGGGACACGGAGAGCTCCAGACCCGGTAGTAGCGGCACAACCCCCCTGGAGCTCACCACCAGTGTTGGTGGAATAGAAAGCTTTATTATAATATTTTGCCATTTGGAATTACGGTTTTTGAATTACAGAACAAATTTACTAGGTATAAATATAATTAAAGGGACACGTTTGACCCGTTAAAGATGTTGTCTCCCCTGCGGAAATCACCGTAGCAAGTTCTGAAACACATACATCCTTCCTATCATGGAGACTCTTTATTGTAGGCCGTGTTGTCCTCTCTTTTCAGGACATGTCAAACAGCAGATTTACTGCACCAAGTATTAGGCACACTGTCAAAATTTACTGTGGAATTTTCTAGTTGTATTCTCTTATTGTAGATGAATAATATTCTGTCTGAGCAAAACATTTATCGTAGCTATTTGACCTCCCAGTAACGCTAACTTAGTAGTCTACAGTGGGCAATACAGCACCGAAAATAAAAGATCTTTATGACAACAGGTGTGGTAAAAACACTACCGCTTTTGTCCAAAGAGGCTGCTGGAATCAACACAAAATGAAATTTACAGATAGCCACTTTAAATATATATTTTGTATGACCTGTCAAAATGCAGTTGTGAATAACATAATTGTAACTGACAAAGAAAAATATATATTCAATTTTAAGTTCCGAAAAAACTCTTGCACCCACACGTTTGAGTGTCCAGCACAATTCTGCTGTGCACATGGAGTTACAAGTCCACTTTGCTCAAGTGAACTTAGTTTTAGAAGTCTTTCATCCAAAACACAGTAAATTACTCAAATTACAAAATCATATCACTGAAATCAATTGAACACAGAGGTATAACGGTAAATAAAGTACAATAGTAAATTCATATAGTTTATATAACATATATATATATATATATATATATATATATATATATATATATATATATATATATATATATATATATATATATATATATATATATATATATATATAAGGAGCTCATTCCACCAGAGTATACCAGCCTGTGGGTCCTCACACTTTCCTGTCGTATGTGATGCAACATACCAGCCTTATTGACAAGTTTTTATTGCAAATGGAGTGTGGAAACGCGGTGTGGCCGCCCAGGCTGGACGGTGCACATGTGGGCCACAGCCCCACAGCAGAGGGCTAAGCCTATGGAGGTCTGGAGCGCTTCTCTCCACAGGTTTAGTCTACATGACTAAAGGGCTAGGCCCCACATCTGGACATGACCACCATCAACGCCATCTGCACTAACACAGTGTTAAGGCATGTGCACCCCTGTACCCACCACGGGGTATTAGAGGACAACCCAAGCTGTTACAGGCCCAAGTTGAAGCATGGCAATAATACTCTTTACTGATAGAAAACTAGGATACACAACAAACACCTAATATTTAGATAATGTAATATGTTTCTAAAGAGTGTGCTGTACTTTGCATATAGAGCATCCCCATGGAGGTGTTTTCCCATTAGTTCCATGAACCTCATACATAAAAAAAAATTACAAGAGTTTCTAGCTCTACATTGCTTACTCACTGTGTATGGCTTCATCTTTGACAGTTCAGAAATGAGTGGAAAGGTGTATGTGTGCATGCACTACAATATGTGAGTGTGTTTTTCTGTGTGTAAATGGTTGAAGCTACAATGTGAGGAGCCCCACTAAGGTGTCAAGGGGTGGTAAACAGATATGAAGCAGAGCGGACTCTTACGGTCCACCAACCAGCAGGCCACTCACAGTTCACTACACATGGCACACTGGAGTGCTCTTTCTCTTTATGACTTTCTGTATTTCTGTCTGTCTCTCACACAGTCCGTCTTTACCTCCTCTTTCTGTCTTCTCAACTTTAGAACAGGATATCACAGGTACAATGCAAGTTTATTTAAGTTCACCAGAATGTGCACACAACGTCTCATGTCAGCTGCTGTTTCCATACATTTAAAAGTCACTTGATCACAAAGAACAAATTGTTTTCCACTATCTTGCTTTTCTTTTTCATTCTCTATGTCATTTTGTGACACATGTGGGAGAGCAGGAGCATCCAGAGTCGCATGTAATGGTAAAATTCCAGCAGCCTCACTCGGATGTCCCCTCTTCCTGCTATTCTATATATGTCACCAGGCCTTTTGGAGGGGGCTCTTTTGGGAGCCTTACTGGCGAGAGATTTGTCTTCACACACTCACGCACACTTGGCATGCACATATACATGCTATACACAAGTCGCACAGATGCCTGACACAGACATACACATTGAAAGAGGGATAAATGCGAGGGAAGAGTTGCAGGGTCTGGGTATGACGGTGAGGAATGGCAGCCGAGGGCTGTGGTCTGACACCTCTCGCTGTCTGTGTTGCTGTTAGCCATGGGAAAGACTGGAGCGGCCCAGGAGAGCTCTGGCCAGAGGGTGACGTGATGGGGCAGGATGTGTTTCCAGTGGTAAGGTTTAAACATGCATGTGGACATGTTCAGAGACCTGTTGAGGAAATTCTCAGAACCCCTTGGCCTCTTTGTCTTGTGGGTGTCAGAAGCGGTGTGCCCCAGTTGGTCGCACGCACACACCCACCCACACACACACACACACACACACACACACACACACACGCATGCATGCATTTTACCAAATATCAGCTCCTTCACCATGAAACAGTATACATGGTGTTCCGTCTTCAGTTTCACCCCTCAACTGTCATCCTAATGAGGAATCTTCCTCACTATTTGGCATGTATTGTACTTGTACTGCTAATACACCAGCAGTGAAAGGCCCCTTGGTGACCATTCGGTGGCTTAATAACCCTAGCTGGGGTGATTGAAAAGCAATCTGGAATTTTAATTGTTCCCATTGCGCCACACGATTTCCTCTGACAAAAATATGAATGTTTCTGTGCTTAATGGACTATGACAATCCTTCAGTCTTACAACACAGCCACACATTTTTAATCACAATCTACAACCTTCCATCTCTTCTTTCTCTCTGCCTCTAACAAAGTTGTTTTTTCTCTCACCCCCTCTCTCTAACCTATCCCAGCTCTGTTCCTTGCCCCTGAACCCCTCTTTTTGCCTTCTGATAGAGTGGGGGAGTCCTTGAACCATGGTGATCACACTTCCTGAAGCAATTACTATTAAGCAGCAGTGGGCAGAGAGCGTAGTGTGGAGTGCGCTACAGAGGCGGGATGCTGTTTACATGGAGCACAGGAGGAGCCTGGTGACACCCACACCAAAAGCAGCCCGAGGTGCTTTCAGTGGGCTGGCAAAAAGATGGTGGGGTCAGTCAGGGTGTGGGGGCTTAGGAGTTACTGATCTGTTTTTACATGATCCAACCTGTCAGGATTTACCCACATGGTATGAAATGATAGGAAACGTTACATTACAGACAGATGTACCTCAGCTTCACATGGAAAAATCAGAGCTCCGGTTACACACTGTATACAGAAAGACAAGGAAGGAAGGCAAGATGAAGAGAGACGGATTGAGAAAGGGTTCCACACATTTACAGCAATTTGGAAGTTGCTTATAAAATGGAGATGTTCTATTTTTTCATCACATGGCATTGTAAGCATGTTTTAAAAATGACAGAATTTGAAATACATGAGCTTTTTATTTCTAAATTTTGATAGCAGCAGTCTTTGATGTGTCAAAGGCCAAGGAATAAATGATCAATATGAGCCTTTTGCAGCTCAGAGGATTTTATTTTGATCTAAATAACATTGGTAAATTAATGAAAAATGCATAGGAGTTCGACAAAAGTCTGAATCTTTTTTAATCAAAATTCAAAACCAGTCCTTTATACAACGTTATGGTCTTCAGGAAAAATTAATGCATAAACCAGCTGTTTATTTTTGGAATGGTCTGCGTTAAATCTAATTTGTGCAGGATGGGTGCTGGAAGACCCAGGAATCCCCTGCAGCCTTGGAGGAGGAAGAAGAGGAATGTTACCCCCAGAGGTCAGCGGTCCCCTCTCCAGGGTTGCAGGGGCTCCTGCACATGGGCTGGGCCAGGGTCATAGGTCAGAAGGCTTGCTCAATCGACTTTACCCTGGCGCCTGCCGGCACAGCCCTCAATTTGTAAAGCGGTAGAGGGTGACCCCAGAGGGCCTCTCCTGGCTTCCCTGGCCAAACACAGGTCTTAAACACTACCAGCCTCCCCCTGATTCCCTTGTCTACCCTTGACTCCCCCGTCCCAAAATCAGGACAAGTAGTCTACACACACACACACACACACACACACACACACACACACACACACACACACACACACACACACACACACACACACACACACACACTCTCAACACGATCCATCCTTAATAAGAGGAATTACCCCAGGCAGGGACAGAAGAGAAGGGGAGGGGGGAAGCAGGTATGCCGCACTCTCCGCCTCATTACTCAATGGATTTATGTAGGATCATATGCCCTGTGTTTAGTGGGCGCACTTGGGCGCTTAACTCCTTGACCTGCACTGTAAATAAATTAATTAATTTTTTAAATACAAAGCAAGGCTTTATGGGGACAGAGGTGGATCAGAGCAACTTAGAAAGGTAACAAAGCATATATAATGAAGAGCTCTAAGCTCCAAGTACATTTGTAACCATCTTGATATGTAAATGAATAAAGTACAAAAACTGTTTGACCAGGTGCCCTCAATGATGATAACTTCTGCAGGTTGTGCTTTGGAAAAAGCAAAGGTAACCTCCAATGTCTGACTGTCTGCTTCTGAGTGAGTTGCCAGTCTGTCTGTTTCCACTGATGAGAAAGACTGATCTGTTTCTGGTACTGACTGTTACAGAGAGACCAATTATCCTGGCCAATGAGGACAGGCCTCTGACAGCATAATTACAGGCAGCCTTGCCTTGCAGCAACCAAATGCGTGGGTATGGCTACCAGTCACCCAGCAGTTGGGAACAGGAGACGAGAGCAAGGCAGAGTCAGGACATGGGGGTGGGTCTGAAGGTGTCTTAATCCACCAGGACCCAATGTCCTGTCTTGTCCCAGACTCTGGGGCCTCTCCATGGGCTGCTGAGAGTCAGAGCTGGGGCCTGATTTGGCCCAGCTGGAGGAAGCAGGCGATCAGAGTTCAGTTGGTGCAGACAGAAGTAAAGTAAACAGCCGTGGTCACTAGGCAGGCCGTTAGCAGGCCTCGGACAGATGAGCAGGGGGCTGGGAAGACCACACACATACACATACAGCCAGACCACACAGGGGCCAGAGCTTAGGGGCCGGAGCTCAGGGGCCGGAGCTCAGGGGCCGGAGCTCAGGGGCCTACGCACGCAAGCACACGCCCCATCGGCAGGGTTCCCCCGTGGGCAAAAGCATGCTGCAGGTCAGGGTGGAGCAACATGGAATACGGATGAAAAAACAGACTGGCACAGATCTTGCTTGGGACCCTTTGAGTGTGTGGAAGAAACTGGCTGGTCTGACCCTGTGATTGAAGACATAATCCTCCTATAGAGCGTAGCTGTAAGAGAGAGTAAACACTAACAGGAAGAGATACATAAGTACGCAGCTGTTCCACTGCCAAATCTTAAAGTGCAGTTTGGAGAGTGTGCCGGCTCCATGTTGAAGGCACACAATCTCTTCTTGGGAAAAACAATATGTGCATTATCTGGGAAATCACATCATGTTGATAAACCAAAAGTCAAATAAGCAATTGTCAATTAGATTTATTTTTTGTTTGAGTTATTTGCTTTGAAAAATGTCCAAAAAGGGAAATGATCTCCATTTAGGGACAACGCTTATTGTTTCATAGAATATAGATCTTATATTCAGAACTTATTGTGTTGCATATCACAGCAAAGTTAATTCACAGTCATTTGTAAACTAATTTTGGACAAAGTGCATTTGCAAATACATTTTTTCTGATGATGAATGGGTGTGTGGTAACATCAGATAAGCAAGTGTTTAGTATTTGATGTAATTGAATTCTTTCTATATTCAACTTTGTGTTTTGTTTACTGGAATGGTCTGTATGAGGGGATAAAAACTAAGCAATTGTCTCTGCCACACACATGCACTATACTAACTATAACATAAAATATGAGGCTGTTTTTATTTTACTTACCCACCATATATCTCTCTCACTCTCACACACAGTTAGAACTTTGGCAAACACATTAACACGCAAAGGCTAAACAAAAATAAATGAATACTACACAAACACACACACACACACACACACACACACACACACACACACACACACACAGACTCTCTTTCTTTATCTGGACAGTGTCAAAATGACCCATGGGAGAGCCTGTGAATGTGTGTGTGTGTGTGTGTGTGTGTGTGTGTGTGTGTGTGTGTGTGTGTGTGTGTGTGTGTGTGTGTGTGTGTGTGTGTGTGTGTGTGTGTGTGTGTGTGTGTGTGTGTGTGTGTGTGTGTGTGTGTGTGTGTGTGGGGCATAGGGTGAAGTGAGGAGTAATCCTCTCAATCACAATTACTCCCCACTGCCAACAATCATGCCGCCTGCCTCACATCACCTTACCTTTCATGCATACACACACACACACACACACACACATACATACACACACACACACACACACACACACATACACACACACACACACACACACACACACACACACAAACACACATTTGCATTTTTCTTTCCACTGGAAGACATGCTGTACTCAACGGTTCCAAGCTCACCTCCATGGAGGATCTAGTGCAGCTGTCAGAGGGATCTGGCAGAGCAGGGCAGGGCTGCACTATCTGCCTGCTTACAACACACACCCTCCTATGTATCAGTAATCCTCAGCACCCTGCCTCCCTCTTCTTTCATCGCTTATCTGCACATTTAATACCGCATTTATGATAACGAATGACAGGTAGCTTGGGCTGTGGCCCTCCTCATCTGGCATTTATGTCATAATGGTATGAGTTGCATTCTTCCTTCTAGCACAGAACCCTGCGAGCCTTGCTAAATCCTAATCACAGGGTGGGCAAACCACTGGCTACAAGTTGTTCTGTGTGTAAAATAGCGCAGTTCAGAAATAAGTACGATATTTGCTGTTAATGAAATATGAAGGATGTGTTTGTCAGTACATGTGAGTGCATTGTGCATGAGCATTAGAGGACGCACGAGCAGCAGCATTGCTGTATTATCTCGGGATGTGTTGTTGAGCTGACCTCAAGATTCAAGGTCTTTTCAAGGAAGAAACCCTTAACAAAGTCTGATTGAACTCTGAAGTTGATGTTGATGTTAGCTGTTTGGTGTTTTTGAGCTAAGCATAAGTTGACCATTTGTGTCTGAGGGTCAAGCCTGACAAGGATGTGGGTATGGGTCAGTGTCTGGACAGGAGGCTGGGGCCACGGCGCTAAGAAATGGCCTTGATTTGAGGTCATGCATTGGCTGAGGAAAATCCTTGAGGAAAAGAATTGGTTGTGATCTGTAAATGTAGAAAATGCTGCTGTCAGGGTTGTGGGGAGTCTGGGGCGGGGGGGTCAGTGGTACGGAGGAGTAGAGGCAGAGAGTTTCAGCGGGAGCTGGACACTTGTCTGCTGGATAGGGAGCAGGTGAAGGTCACGGAGCAGTGAAATATTGCTGTCAGGTAGAGGGGAAGAATAACACAGACTCAGTCCTTCCTGTCTTGCCACAAGAGTGTCTGGGTCCCCGCCGGGTGACACCGCAGGCTCATGCCCTGTGTGCAGGCCGAGACAAGGTTGTCACTCGCACAAGTAAGCTATGGTAAGATGGACATTCACTGACAAGACCCTCATCCTATAAAAATTATTAGACAAAATGGTTTTCTGAAGTGTCTCTGCAAACAGTAAAATAAGGTAAAGAATACAAAAGCTTTGCAATTGGAGAGACACAGTAATCAAGATCATCATTTAATTGTATTTTTAGAAATTATATTTAATAATAATGATTGTGAACAGATAACGTTTGAATAATTAACATAACTCAATAGTTATACCTTGTCAGTGAAAAACGTTTTTTAAAACTAATAATACTATTTTTCTTTAAGCCATATGTCTACATTTTAAAGGGAAAGGCGTAAAATAGACCCTTAAATTGAATTGAGACTTGCAGAAGCCTTAGCCCAAACGCTTTGGAGGACAACATTATTAATATTCCCTGTGGCTGCGGTGAAACTGAGCCTGATTGAAAGTTAAAAGACATTGGCTCTGATTCCTCCTCCATTGTTCGATCAGACATGAGAAGTCCTCAGCTCTCTAAATTGGTCCTTAATCAGACTCGCACGTAGGCCACTTCCCTTTGACCCACGACATCCTCACGCTTGTCCCGCGGTTCCTCTTCGGAAAGGAGGACCGACTGGCGTGGAAACCTTGCCGAGGGAGCAGAGCTACAGCAACACAGGAAGGCTCGAGAGAGAGGTGACTCATCTAATTTTTCAAACGTGGGCATTTGGTCCTAAAATGCAACAACACACTTCCCGTCTTGGATGCTGCCAAATGCTCCGTCAATTGCGCAAGCCGCGCGTCTCAGTGAGAGAATTCGTGTGTGCAGATAGTGACCTCTGAAAAATCCTACAGTCCTAAATGATTATGTAATTATTTATGAATATCACTGCGAGAAAATTAACCTAATGTTATTTTTTTCAATAAATAGGGTTAATTAATACAAAAGTGGCATGAGCCTTAACAGCATGAAAATAGACTGCGCTAATAATAATAATAATAATAATAATAATAATAATAATAATAATAATAATAATAATAATAATAATAATAATAATAATAATAATATAATTGTTATTATCTTATTGTCAGTATTCTTATTCACCGATATTGACATCAGTATAGGCTAAATGCAAAAACATCACATACTTTTTAGCGGTTGCTGTTGTAATATCTTGTTTTAGCCTATTTTTATGCGAAAAACAGCAATCCTCTTTTAAACGTGGAATTACTCTCAGTGGTAAAATCCATATTCGGAGTTATGGTTTAATGGACGGATGGACTCAAAGTGCACTCTGTGTCTGGCTTTGAGATGTGAAACACGTCCAACTTTCACTGCTTTCCAGATGATGTCTTCTTTTTCTGTTATTGTTGCTGTCTAACATGTCCAGTACCGATGACGCTTTGCACGGGTTATAACCAACACATTACGCATGAAACATTTAAAGTCTGCTCTTAAAATAGCACCTGAGCTGGAGCTGAAAACAGCGGCTGTCTGTCTCACGGTTCTATCGAATAAATGAACTGCAAATCCTTGCATTTTCTGAGCCTAAATTGATTTATTATTATTATTATTATTATTATTATTATTATTATTATTAGTAGTAGTAGTAGTAGTAGTATTTAAAATAATAACAATAACATGTATCATTAAAATAGAAAAAAAGCCATTAGTGATATCAGGAAGCATTCAGGACTGGCCTTAGTAAAATGAGGATGCTGCCCTAAATCAAATTGTTTATCACAGTAATGTGACCACAGAATAATCTGTCATCAGTAATGCCTTCAGCAGTGTGTACATTTTGACATCAGGTGTAATTTTTCTAAGACATTAAGACCAGCCAATAATTGAAAATGTGTCTATCCATATCTAGAACTTCTCAGTATCAGATGAAAACAGAACCACCTGGGATTATTGTTTATGGATTTACTCTTCAAGTCAAGGCCAGGCTTAGACCTACATTAACGCCTACAGTTCATTTTGCACACAGATGGCCAGCCCATGATCCAGCTCGGTAATTAAACAATAAACACATTATCACAATAGAAAAGAGAAGAAAATAAGACATTTTTATTCTAAACTTTGCCAAAGATGGATGTTTAAAATTGTCTTTAAAAATAAATAAAATCGTGTTTTTGGATTTTGGAAAATGACCAAATTTTTACAGTTATTGTCTCACCTTACATGATTACATCATTACTTACATTTGTATCCTCAAAAATCCAGGAACTAGTTACATAGGATATTGTTTAATATTTGTTTCATTACATTTCATCAAAACAAGATTTGATTTTCCAAAGCAAAGTCCAAAGTTTCAGTTGTAAACTATGACAGACAATGTTGGACAAATAAGAAAGGCTTTCAGAACACTGATGACCTATATTATTGTTCACTAATCATTCAGACAGTGAGTGTGCAACTGATGGACCAGTTTGAGTGAGTATACGGTTTACTAATAGATCCCTCTAGATGGCGTTAACATGCTTTTAGGGTCTGTGGATTATAATGTGCATGTGTTTGTGTTTGGCACAGGCAGCAGCTGATAAGTTGCTTGCTGACAAAAGTTATTTTTAGCGCACAAGTGCACCATAGCATAAAAATTATGATTAGGAAAACAATACCCAGAATGAAAAATGTGAGTTACATAGAAAAATCTGTACAAAATAGAGAATACACACACACACACACACACACACACACACACAACACACACATACAAACACACACTGACCGGGTCATTGCTCAGAGACACTCTGGTGTGCCTGTTGCCCTTTCACATTTTTTCACATATCTGCTGCACTAAATGGTCATAATTGATGCATCTGTCGGTCAGCTGGCAGCACATGATTGGGCTGAAACAGTCCTGCAAAGAGAGAAGAGGGGGTGCTTGAAGTAGAGTCTCACAGACCCCTTATATCTAATGATTTGGGGTCCCAGGGTCCATGGCTGTGTGGTCCTGAGCAGACACAGCAGGCTCAGTGAAAGGCAGCCCCTCCTCTGGGACAGAAACAACATTCATTCTCTGGATCAAATAGCAGCATAACCCTCTAGTCAACATCAGATCTCATTACGGCACAAAAGCACTGCTGTGTCACTCAATATCAAACAGAGACAAGCATTTAGACAACTTACAAGGTTGGTGTCACCAAAGACATGTTCACCTCATGTAAGGATTTCACCCAGTAGATGTTTTAATTCTCAATTAAATTTAGAGAAAAAAAGTAATAACTGGATATTCCTTATATATTTATTTTTTTAATGCTTTTTTTTTATAAAGGCATATATTAATTGCTGGTGTTTCTCATGTGTCCAAGTTTTCATCCATCTGTATATAGAAACATGGAATACAATCCTGAGGCATCCAGAGATGGAATAAAAGCCGAGGGGATCTGAGTGATTGCTACTATAAAACGTCTCCCAGGCCTTGTAGAGCTGTAAAGGACAAAGAGAGATAGTCGGACAGGCCTGTTCTCAGGCTGCAAACAGGCATCTGGCTGCTTTCAAGACAGCTCTCTCTCTCTCTCTCTCTCTCTCTCTCTCTCTCTCTCTCTCTCTCTCTCTCTCTCTCTCTCTCTCTCTCTCTCTCTCTCTCTCTCTCTCTCTCTCTCTCTCTCTCTCTCCCTCTCTTCCTCTCTGAGTTGTCATCTTTCTTTTCACACTTTCTCTTTGTTTCTCTTTATGTCTATCTCTTTGTTTTGTACTCTCTTTTACCCTTAATTCTCTAAGCTGCTTCTCCATGTCTCTTTTGTTTGTGTCTCCCCTTGACGAAAGCATCCAGCATTGGTCTGAAGGGTCTATTTAAGTGTGTGTGTGTGTGTGTGTGTGTGTGTGTGTGTGTGTGTGTGTGTGTGTGTGTGTGTGTGTGTGTGTGTGTGTGAGGCAGAAGTCTGGGGAAACAGTAACCAGAGAGTGTCCCTGATGTGTCGGATGGGGTCACAGAGAATCGGGGGTCTTCTGTGACCCATCACGGAGCGGAGCAGTCGACAGGGAGTTCTTATCACGCTCCCCTGTCATTCACAAATCAACTTCTCTACACACACCCACACACACACACACACACACACACACACACACACACACACACACACACACACACACACAGAGCAATAACAGAGGTTTCTGTATAAGCAGTTGTTGGCAGTGCATGCATGTGCTAAAACTTTACTATCCAACCTTTTCTGTATTGGTTATTTACCCAGTGTCCACTTATGGTAAAAGAGATGTAAAGATATGCAAGCATGAGTTGACGCAAACATGCATAAGTATGCATACAAACAAATATACTTGAAGTCATGATCAGAAATTATGGGGTGTTAAAATGTTATTTAAAAAAAGATCAAAGTAGATCCAAGGCAAAAATGTGTGCTGCACGTGACTTCAATATCAAGATAAACAGATACAATTTCAGACTTTCCAAATCACAGTTTTTCTTTACATGCAAAAGCTGTCAAAAGAAAGATGAATTATAAATCAAAGCTATTATAATCTAAATTTACTTGCATTCCTGTGCACTCATAACAGGCAGAAAGTGGATTAATGGTGAGTGTTCAAGTACTTTAATTCTAGTCTTCTGTTTGTGTTGTGTGTGCCCCTGTCTATATTGTGTGTGTGTGATGTGGTGTGTATATGTGTGTGTGTTTGTGTGATGTGGTGTGTGTGTGTGTGTGTGTGTGTGTGTGTGTGTGTGTGTGCGTGCATGCGTGTGTGCATGTGTAAGCGGTTGGGGGAGCAGCCCACTATGAGAATTCATGCCAGTCAGCTCTCAGAGAGGTCTCAAATGTCTGTTTTCCTGACGTGTGATCCATAAATATTTGAAGTGGAAAGGGCTGCGCTGCGTTGTAGGACAAATCTAATTAACCCAGAACTTCCTAAGGGTTCCTCCGTCTGCAGGGCTGCGTGGGTGTCTCTTACATCGCCAATTCACCTCCCTAAAAGGGTCTGACTCCTCATTTAAGCTACTCAAAGCTTGATACATCAATCAGTCACTTAAATTAAAGACCTGATTTTGGTAAAGGAGTTGAGGAAGAATTATTGAGAGGAAGAAATGCTTATTTCTTCTTTACACGTTGCAGCTTTTGAGTTTGTTTTTCTACATTCAATAAAACATTTGGAAATTGGCTTGAAAAGCATGGGCTTACACTCCAATTCAGGAATATTCTTGGACTAACACAGATTGTTAATATAAACATGAAGTTATTAAAAGATAGTGGAGAGAAAGCAACATGTTGCATTTTGACACAACTGCCTGAAAGATAATAGCATGTATTGTCACTGTGGTAAGACAGAAAAGAAAGACAAAGACAACCATATGACCAGGGACAACGCTTCTTCTGTCATCCTGTCCTGTTTCTCATCAGACGATCCTTACAAAGTTAAAATTACGACTCTTGGCATTGTTTTTACCCCAGCCCAATCTGTGTGTTTAGTACACAAGTACGGTAGCCTATGATTCAGTTCATTATACAGCTCTTCCCTCTCTGTTCTCAATCTGAACCAGGCAGGAAACACAGTGCTTCTGAAATACTAAAGTGCTGCTGATTCCAAGATAGTCTGCCATCCTTTTAGCCAGATGAGACAGGAGGCCTCTTCTCCTTAAAACCAGCGCTGGAACGCCCAATTGAAAAGACGGCTTGGGTGAGGATGTCGGGAATGAAAAGCAGCGCATGGATCTCATTCCTGAGGCCTGGGGTTGCTGATTTCATTAGAGTGCACCACACTATTAGAGCCGCCTCAGTTTGCTTTGCACTCGCTCCGAGCCTCACATTTCATAATGCAGCAGCAGATTCAGTTTCACATGTAAACCGCTCGCTTTAGTTATTATTCATTTTCACAATAAATAAAAAGGGAAATGTGGCCAGTGTCTCGTTAGAGGAAGTTAGCTATAAGGCCACGACAACCCACATGGTTATTATGTTGATACAGTGTCATGTGTTAACTTTTTGATAGAAAAGCACCCATACTGCCCTTCTTTTAGTACATTTCTTTTGAATTGTATTTACAACACTGGCGGCCAGCTGTGGAGTGTTTGGTCTTTGGCAGCTACGTGAGTTGAAGTAAGGTGAATGGAGGTGCTGCTTAGTGTAACAGGTATGTCTTCAACTCTATAAAAGATCACCAGGAAGAGTATTGCCTCACAAGCAACCAATGGGATCTGTTTGGTTCTACACTCTCAAAGGTGCCAGCAGTTATTAGACACACAGATGGAAGGCTAACGCCTGCTCCAGATGTTCCAGCACAAGCAGCAACAGGGAATTGGATGAGACCTTGAATTAAAAAGCATCACACACTGAGCATGTAGTGCACTTCCTCTGTTCCTCTTAGAAGTGCTATTCCATTTCACTGCATACCACCAACAGTGGACCACTGAGGCAGGATAATGAGACGGACCAATTAGGAGCTGAAGTTTTAGAACAATACTGCCTTTATTATGATTTCTCAGTAGCATTAGCACAGTTCATAGTTGAAGCTGCCTTTGGAATACAGTCACCAAGGAAATCCTTCTGTTTTGGTATAACAACGAGGGGGGAAATCTGATTTTAGATCAGAGACAGTCCAGTTTTTATTTACTGTATGTATGTCTAATTTATCTGGATGACTTTTTATTTCTGCACTGATGGAGAGTAACTCAAGTACTTTTAAATACAGTTTTGATGTACTTGTACTATTTACAGTGCATAATTCTAATACTATAATACTATAAATGTTTGTTTACAAAATATACAATTAGCTTATAAGCTACGATCCAGTACTATATATGAAACATCCACTGAGTTCCCCTCAAATAGAACATTCAACACTTTGTAAGGGGACATTTGACATAAAGAAAACCTTTACTTTTTATATCAATAGTACATTTCTATCAAGTAATATTTTAAAGGCAGGGCTTTTTCAAATATTTACTATGTGGGGTTCCTACTTATTCTTAAGTAAGGTATCCTCTCTCTCTCTCTCTCTCTCTCTCCCTCTCTCTCTCTCTCACACACACACACACACACACACACACACACACACACACACACACACACACACACACACACACACACACTCACACTCACACACACACACAGTCTATGTTAAGTATATTTAAGTTAAGTGCGTTTTAAAGCTGAAGTTCACAGAAAACACCCGAGTTTGTGCATTTTATTCTACATAATACAAACCTTTTATTTAGAAAATGACCAAAACAGCAGTACAAGACCATTTATGCTTTTCTGAGCTGTGATGCAAATGAAAGGCTACTTCACATAACAAATGAGACATTACAAAGAGTTGTTTAGTCTCAGTGGTTGTTTAGTGCAGACCACCTCAGGCCCTGAATGACAGACGGAGAGAGATTTGGTTTGGGTGAGTGTTTTTTGTGTGCCTGTACGGTCCCTTGTGGCAGCAATTAACCTTGTCATATAAAGCCCGCTATTGGTTTGTCACAGTATTTAATATTAATCTCAGTCATGTCTTACAGCAAGAAAAATTAACAGTATTGGCTCAACACATTGCAGTCTGGCAGCCAAAGTGAGGCATTAATATTAGTGCTTGTCACAAAGTGACAATTATGAGGTGAAATTGTGACCCAAAGCAGCTCGCAAGGTTTAGCAAGTCAGTAAACTTCAAGCTTTACACACAGATACTGTACAAGTCTTCATTTAAGTGTTATGATTTTGTCACTGTCATCGTGACATATTAACTTTGTGGGAAGGTGAAAGAATCAGCGAAAGGAAAGGGAAAATTGAGTTTCCCAGCTCAGACAGAAAGCCACAACAAGTGATTCATCAACTACCCCAATTAATACACCCTGAAAGAAAAAAATTGTCCATCTTAAGTGGTGCTGTACTTAAGTTAATTTGTTAGATAAAACAAGATGAAAAACATCATGTATGAACCGGATGAGCTGACAAGGATCAGAGAATGTCTTTGTAGATAATAGAACTATTTAATTGGTTGTTAAAACTATACCCTAATGGATAAAAAAGTGATTGCTGGAGTTTTAAGAATCCAAATAATAGCTCCCCCCAACCCCCCTTTTCCCTCCTTTTGTCTTATCTAGGTTGTAGTGCTTGATGGGGAGACACTGTTAGATCATGGAGGGAAATAGAGAACATGCACGCCATGTCGTCAAGTCAGATAAGAGACTACTCAGAATGTGTGTCTACGTTTAAGTGCAAATGTGTGTGTGTGTGTGTGTGTGTGTGTGTGTGTGTGTGTGTGTGTGTGTGTGTGTGTGTGTGTGTGTGTGTGTGTGTGTGTGTGTGAGTGTACATGGGGTAGAAGAGTCTGGATCTCTGATTGCCTTTGCTAGGCTTCCCACATTAAAGTGGCCTCTGCCTCAGGGAAGAGATTCCTGGCTACATGGCAAAATGGAGAGGGGTTGGGAATATGGCAAGAAAAAGATATGGGAGAAGGGAGTGAAGAGGGAGGGTTAGGGGCATTTAGGTGAAAAGAAGCTGCCAAAACAACTCCCAGCCTTCATCTGGCCTGCATCCAACTATCCAACACACACACACACACACACACACACACACACACACACACACACACACTCTCTCTCTCTCTCTCTCTCTCTCTCTCTCTCTTACAAACACACAAATACACACAGCTTCTCCCCCACCAAATGTTCCTAAGTGCGGACCGCACAGGGGGTATCCCCCTAACCTCCCTGCCCCCATATCCCATTCCTCTCTTCCCCCTCTCAGCTTTAATTGAGAAGACAAATGGATCTTTCAGAGCCCACTACCACGCCGCCATACATCAGTCATGACAATGTTAGCTTTATAGCGGCGGGCTTGCCATGAGCCGAACCATATGTTCGGCCCGCGCCACACGCACGAGCAAACACCTCAATACCATGCTAATGTCACCCATGTAATTGCCTGTTGTTTTATTATTAAAGGCAATTTAGGTCCTAATGGAATTCATTCAACATTGTGTGCCGGCCCCACCCAGACGGCACTGTGGAGAGACTACTCTTCCTTCTTCCTTCTTGTCGGACATCAAGAATCCCTTTTATCTCTCCCAAAATAAAATATTATTCTAGATGATGAAACATGCTACAGAGGGCCACATAACATCCCCTTTTTCATGCTAGCCTTTGAAAGACAATGTATTTTCCCACGGTTGGTTTCTTTCATTAGTCTCTCTAGTTATCTTTTCATATTCTCAGATATCTTCTGTACTACTCAAAAAGAAAAAAACAGATTGCCCTTTTAAAGAAAAGAGTTCAGGTAAGATTTACCAGCACTCATGGCGGGAGTCATGGGAGCTGTAGTTGATAAATGTATACAACAAAAAGTCAAAATGTGGCTCAAATTTTATTCTCAAGCACAATATGTATTTACAGTGGCTTGCATAAGTTTACACACCCATGCTAAAGTTGATTAAAAAGAGGAATAAAAAAACATCTTTTGGAAATTGATCTTAATGCCTTGATTCAAAACATTTAGGAAAATCCAACCTTTTCTTTGTGAATGAATGATGTATTGTAAATAAATAAATGTTCTTTCTTAAAATACAGGGGGCTTAACTCTATGTTAAATTCCCATAGAAGCAGGTATATTTTTATTTTTAAAGGCAAGTCATTAAATGGATCCAGGACGCTATGCATCCTGATAAAGTTCCCTAAGATCAATTTTCAAAAGATGTTTTTTTATTCTTCTTTTTAATCAACTTTAGCATGGGTGTGTAAACGTATGCAAGCCACTGTAGGTTCAAATTTAGACAGACAACCTCACTATCTTGTCTGAGCTTTTCAAAGCGAGTAATGAAACTGTATATGTGAGAATAAATTGAAAAACTAAAGCTAGTGTAACACAAGCAGACTCAATCGTCCTCTATAGACATGTTTTCTTTTTTCTAACAAATTAGGTTTGATAGATTCCAAACTTACTAAGCGGAGTGACTGGTACTGACAGTACTTACAGCATTAGCCTGCATGTTCACTGCATCTACCCAATGTTACAAATCTTTAAGTGCCTTGTCTCCAGGGACTGCAACCTGAGTAAGTTGAGGGTGTTGTGTTAAAGCTAAAATGAACATGCGTAACATTAAAAGTTTCCTCTGTGTTTTTCATTCCTGTATAAACGGCAAGCATAACAATGTACTGTATATCAGTTAAATTTGGAGAGAACACACCAAAGGCAGAGCACAATTTGGGTAGTTCAGGGGGCCTGGGAGTACAGTCCCAGGAAATATATGTTCAGAAATCTTGAAATACATGAGTTACTAGCATATTTGGGGGAAATAACATATATTTTGGCCGTATCCAGTGGGTTTCTTACAAAAGGGCTTTGGCCAGAGAAGTGTAAATTACAGGTGCAGGCACATGATATATATTAATAACATAATAACAGCTGAAAAGACAGTTGGCCTGTGCTTGAAGAAGAGCTTGTAATTTTGATGACGTTGTCTAATGGCAGCGTCTGGAATCTGCTCTAGATTAATGTGAGTGGGCAGAAACAGGCCACTGAAACCTGATTTATTCAAAGCTAGATACAGAGTTATGTGAATGTGATAACTGTGAATTACAGTGCAGCTGTAAAGGAATATGATGAATTATTATGAAAGAAGTCTTAAAGAAAAGCAGACACTCCTGAGACGTGAGAAAATGTCACATTGACATCCACAAACTGAGAATCTGCCATAAGATTTACTAATGTGCTGTGATATACTGGTGACTTTTTCAACCTTCTCAGTGAAAGGTCCCTCATAACACACATATACATACATACAAAGCTCTGCATGTTCTGAGTGCTTATCAGTTTATGTTAAGTGTCTTTCCATGTTCTTACTGAGATCTACAGTGTGTTCTCTATTCTTTCAGCTTGATTACCACCATATACAGTCTATGACTACCGCTGATTGATTACTCTCCTTATTACCCTTTTTACTGTACCTTTTACTGCACTTCTTACTCATTTCTATATCTCTTTGTCAGTTTAAGTCCCAACACAGGAAGCCAGTGTGGTACCCTGGGATCCTCTGGGGCTGTGTGATCAGTATTGCTCTTCTTCCTGCGCCTTGCTCCCATGGTTTTTCATGCCTGGTGTCCAGCATGCCTATCCTCTGACTGGACCTACTCTCATGTGGGGCCAAAAACACCAAAATAACAATCTTCCTTCCCGTCATCTGCTCACTCTTAAATTCTGGTCTCTTTTCCCCTGTCTTCCAGCTACCCACATGTGACAAAGCATTTTATCACTGTGATCATTGTGAGCATGTGAAGAGGTATAACCCACAGTATGGTAGATTCTTTCTTTCTGTTTCTATGACATTTGTCTTCTCTTGCTTTTTCTTTTTCTTTCTCCCAATCACTGTTTCTACTCTCTCTCTCTCCCTCTCTCTCTCTCTCTCTCTCTCTCTCTCTCTCTCTCTCTCTCTCTCTCTTTCTCTCTGCCTCTTGCTCTTGTTCCCAGCAGCATGTGAACATTAGCCAGGGTTTTTATCAGAGGGCTTCTAGCAGAGCTCCAGCAGGCCTTCCCAGGAGAGGAGGCTACAGGAAGTCGTAGGATGATAAAACTGGGCCATTACTGGGCCAGCACAGGACCCAAGGGTTCATTACCCCCCTCCTCCTCCTAATCTCACTTGGTGACTGGAGCACAACATAATACTGAACACACCTCAAACTCATTATCATTATCAATCAGTGATGGCTTATCATTTACATGCCAGTTTGGACTTGGATCATGCTGAAATTGTGCTTGTGATACTGGAGAAAGAAATAGCCCGATAGTCTGACTGAAATGCCATTTTGTTTCACTTAATTCACAAAAACAATCTGTGATGTGGGAAGATTTAGATGTCTGGAACCAGGCTCAATAAAAAAGAAGGCATTTTTGCACCAATATATGAGAAAGATGAAAAGCATCCAATTATTATTATTAAATATTATTATTTTACAAAGTGCAGTATACAAAGAGTCAGGTAAACAATACTAGCACATGGTGACAACATATATATATATATATATATATATATATATATATATATATATATATATATATATATATATATATATATATATATATATATATATATATATATATATATATATATATATAATAAAACTACAAACATAGCAATGCAACAAAAAAAGAAAACATTACATTACAGACAAAACAAAAAATACAAGAAGACAGAAGTGTAGTTAGTCAGAGGTTTCAGGAATAAAAGACTCTACAGTATACAGTACAAGAAATTATTTAGAAACTCAAGCGCACCATTATCTGAATTATTGTAGTAGCATATGATATCTTTAAGGTTAAAGGAGTAGACAAAGTTGGTGTGTTCAAAGAAGCAAGACTCCAAATCTGTCCAAAATCTTTTGGAAATTTCACAATAAAAAAAGGTGAGACAATGTTTCAATATTCTGTTTAGAAAATGTACAGGAAGAGTCAAGTTGTTAGAAACACAGTATTTATACGGTAGAAGCCAAGCTCTTCTTCAATTTATATTCTGAATTTTGGATCTCCACACAAACTTGCCCTTTGGCACAGTTGCATTCTTTTCCTGAAAAATTCGGCGAATATGCTTATTGTTACAGTTTATGTTTGTTAGTTCACTTCCATCCAATGATGGTAAAGGCTCTGATACATGATATTTATAAGTAAAATTAAACCATTTCTGATTACAGAGTTAAATTCTCTGAAAGGAATTGGAAAACTGTGTATATTCATAAACTGTTCATGGGATAGCATATCACCAGATTCATCAAAAAGATTAAGAATGTGATTTAAATCTCTTTGGAACCCATAAGCAAAAACTAAGGATTTGTTCCTAATGAGTATGTTACAATTGTTCCATAGGAAAGTCTTGTGCAGTGAAAAGTTGTGGACAAAAGCTAGCTTCCAAGCTAAAAGGGCGTACTAATGGAATTTTGATAATTTAATTGGCAATTTATTTGGCAGAAAATGACATTTTAAAATAAAGGAAAGACATTTGGGATAAATACCAAATTGACTCGGGGTTTTTAAGACACGTTTTTAAACAATTAACTCTAAAGTGTTCACAGTGTCAATAAAATCTAGGACTTCATGACCTCCTTCTGCTTTACTAATGGATAACACATTTTTCTTTAGCTTATGTGACTCATTTTTCCAGATAAAATCCAGAAAAACTCGATTTACATTAGTGGCTGTTGAATCATTCACAAATAAGGATAAAGATGGCTATACACTGCCTCTGACGTGACATCACAGCCTTGAACACCACTGATGGAGCTCCCAAGAATAGTAGTAGTAGTAGCGTGGGGATGCAGAGATTTAATTGGCAGCGATGGTCTTGTAGAAGTGGTGACAGCTGATAGAGAGAGCAGCTGGAAATGACAGCATGAGCTCAGCACTGTGTAGCTCTTAGAGAGAGAGACACAGAGAGAGATGCATCTTACTGATTATTTCATAGTATGACCATCACAAAAATGAAATGAACTTCAGCAATTTGTCTGACATGTTAGTGTTTCCGTCTTTTAATTATTATTTATTTGTTCAATGTTTATGCAATTTCTTTACTCTTTACAAGTGCAGGCAAATTTTCTTAATTTCAGACAGAGTCAGGCTATATGTTTTCCCCTGTTTCCACTATTTGAGCTCAGCTAAGCTAACTGGCTGAAGCCTCATGTTTAACAGTTGTATCAAACTTCTCATTTAACGCTTAAGAATGTGAATAAGCATATTTCTCAAAATATCGAACAAATTACAATACCATTTAAACACAGCAGGCCTACAGTATTTTCATTTCAGTTTACAAGAATGACCCCTCTTCTTCTTTAGGTCTGAAAAAATGTCTGTGTTGCATCTGACATTCCTGCCAATCCAGAAAGAGCAGACAAATGACCCTGAGGCTCTTGGGACTCCCTGTTCCCCTCCCTGCTCATACCAGCAGATCAGCCCCGCTAGTTTCCTTATCTGTTCACCACTCAATTACCCTGTGCAGCAGAGGGCATTTGAAGCCTCTTATGAGTGGCCTGGAGGTTACAGTGTGCTGAACTGGGAGGAGGCACAGGCTGCTGATGGCCTTTTAACCCTCCTTTTACAGAGATAATAAATGACGGGATGTAGTGGCTGAAAGGTTCAGTAAGTTAACTCCACTGGTAATTATGTAAAAATGTTTGTTTAATTCACATAATCTAGATTGTAAAGTTGCTCTTTATTTATTTTTTGCTGGTCTGAAATGCGGACATATTTTGTGACCCATGTTTTGATAAATTCCATAGTTTCCGTGCTTTGTCACAAGACAATTGATAGCACATAGTTTGTGGTTTGGTTAAAGTTTTGAGTGAGTCTGAAATATTTTATTGACTCCTCCCTAAACCAATGACAAGCTGCTGAGCTACAGTCTCCAGTGAAGGCTGACAAATAATGTTTGACAAGTTTCAGGTGACAAATCAGTTCAAATAATGAAATAATTCAAATTCAAATAAGGTGGTAGGGCACATTTAACTTTGAAGGGAGTCTCCTCAACTTTTTGATTTTGCATCTGAAAAATACTGGAAATAAAAAAGAAACAAGCAAAGATATTTGAATAGTGCATTAAAGGTTTCCTAGCACAGGACACATCACAAGCCACCCTCCATAGTGTGAATTGGGACTTTTCATACCTCAGACATAAGACATGTTTCAAGGCCAATCAAGAGGTCTGCATGAGTCTGCCTTCCAAACACAGATGGATAGTCAGAGACATACATATGGGGATGGATTGAGAGAATCTGACTGTGGTGAATGCAGAAGGGAGTACAGCATGGAAAGCTACCATCTCTTGTCACGTCTGTGTCTCTGTGTCTGCAGGATGTTTCCCTCCTTTTAAGGCAGCTGTAGTGTTGCTTTCTTCGGCATTGCAGCTACAGAGTGTATTGTCGCAGGAGATGTCGAAGGAGCAACATCTCAATTATCCATCACTTAAATGTCTTTACACAAAACCCTTGCCATGATTATCGTTCCAGCTTTTAATTGCAATTCTTTCTGATTTTTGTTATTAAGATCCAAAAGCACTTTATAATCAATTTAGACTATTTTCCATTTATCTGTATCACAAACACAGAGGAAATACCAGTTTAACCTCTTTATCATTTCCTTTTCCTATAACATCTGTGAATGCCTCGATGCAATTTTACCAAACTTTCCATTGTTGTACCAGAAACCAGCTAATTTCTTCACCTTTTAATCTCACTCTTTGTTACATGGAAGAGCAGGTCTGATTGTGTCATGCACAGACAGAGACTAATTTCTCTGTCAGCACTCACCTGCTCCATATTAGCTATCACACTCTTGGTGACAGTGTCTCCTCACCTGTCCATCCATCACATCCAGGACGCTGAGTGGCATCACTGGGTGTTTGTATGTTTATCAGTAGAGGAGGTGTTAAGACTGAAACCAGCTGTGTGCAACTCATGCTCAGTGTTCAGTCAGCTGACATGAGTCTGACAGGGAGTCGACGACAGTGAGGGAGTTGAACCTCTTCAACATGTCTACAGGTCACACTATCCATGTGTAATTTCAAATGAGTCCTGCTAAGATTATATTCTGAGTCTTTGTAATAATCATTGGAGCGGAAGTGATACGCACATGGGAAGTTTTTATATAGAGCACATGGTCAGCTGGAGCTGGAGGGATCCAATACTGTACTCAAGGACACTACAGAAGAGCAAATTATTGACATGAGGGTTTGCACAAGAAGCCCTTTGGCTGAAGGGTGGTCTCTCCACTCACTGCACCACTCTGCCAGCCCAAATGCAATCAATAGAGCAAGATATAAGAAAGACTTTGTAGGTTTGTGTATACGAGCATGCCTGTATGTGTGTATTGTGCATGTGTGCAGAAATCTGACTGCAGCAATGTTCTCCCCTCTTTTTTTTTCTTCATGTGTGTTCCACGTGTTCCAGCCACATTTCTGCAAATATTTATACCGGGTGTAAAACGCTCTTGATCTCTCTCCCCTGTTTACTCTCCTGTTCTTTCTCTCACACTGACCTTTTTTCATCATGACTGAGAGTGACAAGAGGGAGGGGACAAAGTCGGGGGGGGGGTCAGAGGAAGAGAAAGGGAGTGAGGAGAAAGCCTTTGGTGGAGGTGGCGAGAGAGAGAGAGAGAGAGACAGAGAGACAAGTGAGCAGGGGAGCAAGGAGAGAGTGCTCAACGTGATGGATGACTTGTCATTTTATAAAAATCAAAAGCCCAATCTACCAAAGCCCTCTTTTAGCAAAAGCAGACAATGCAGTCATGCAAGGAGGCCCATTGGGCTAATTGTGGAGTAATTTGACATCTGTTGACGTCTGAAAATGTGTTAGCTACTAGAGAGAGAGAGAGAGAGAGAGAGAGAGAGAGAGAGAGAGAGAGAGAGAGAGAGAGAGAGAGAGAGAGGTGGTGTTGTAATGGTCCCTGCTTGGCACATGCCGCTGACCAAGCTGGCTGCACATGCCTCTGAAATGAGAACAAAAACACAGATCTAGTTACAGGACAAAGTATCACACTTGTGGTCTTTGTCATCAGCTTAGCTGCATTCAAAGTGGCTTGATCAATGGGGTTTGTGTAATTATATTAAGCCTGAAACAAGAAGTGATGTTTTGAAATGAATGAGCTTTGCCGCTGGGTGGCCTATTAAACACCACACACACTCACAAACATACATGTTGCTCATCTTCCCAGCATCCATTATGGTATTTGTGTCATGATCAGTAAAAATGATCTGTAAAGTAATGTTGTAATGGATATTAACCATGATCTAAAATCATAATCCATAGATAAAATTGTTTAGGATCCGTAAGAAATGTTATTTTACAACTATCAACAGCTGTATGCCAAAAAAGGTAACGCATCATGTAATTCACATATTTTGGAGATACCTGTCATTGGATATATGGGGCATTTTATTAAACTGTTAAATCATTAAATTCTCAGTAACAGAGAAAACATTTCTGCTGTCAAGACTGCATTAGAAAAGCTAATTTGTGGATTATTTTTTAAACTATTGACATTTCAAGGTGCTAACAGGGTGCTGACATTTCTCCAGCTGTGACTAGTCCTTCAACTTTACCTCCACATTCCTTCCAGTGCAAAAGGCTGCTGTTCTCTGATTTTGGAAGGGAAACAGAGCTGGTAGCTGGATTCCTCCGCAGTGTGTTGGCAAAAGCTGTGGAAGAGGCCTCAGGATCATTAGTGAAGCTGGCATGAGAGGTTGAAAGAGATCTGCTAACACTCTGCCATTATTCAGCAAGAATGAAGACAGCTTTTGCCTAACTTTAATCACAGCAGCAGCTTTATTCTCTTTTAAATGGCAGCTGTCAAAATAGGTATTTTAGCACAAAATAGTAAGGCATGTTCCAAGTCTTTGCCCATAAATAAATTGCTGACTGGCGTGCTGCAGACATCTGTGCCCTCCCTCACACTCTGTGCACGACCTTGCAACAGACTGGCCTTGCGCTCTTCTGTGCAAAGTCTTGGTGAACACCTAAGATAAGAATAAAGGAGTTTAAATGGAAAAGTGTTAGATATAAATAAAGAATCCGAGGCACAGCTAAAGGATGAGGAAAGAAGAAAAAAACAGTGAAAAGCTGTCCTCTCTATGCACCAGTGCATGACATCACAGCACTCCCAGCTTCCATTAAGGCCTAATAAATGAAGGGCTAACGAGGCAGAGTGGGTGGGAAATATGGGAGGTGGAGATGGAGGGGGGTGTCCAGCCACTCCAAGCCTCTGTCAACCCCATCAGGAACACTTGAAGGAGGGGTGGGTGTGGAGAGAGGTTTGTAGCAAAGCAAGGGAGGATGGAGGCTAAAAAAACCTCTCGGCCCATTAGAGAAATCAGGCCGGGACTCTAAAAACACCCTGAGAGCAGAGAGGCCGAGTGGCCCTGGTGTAAACATACGGTGGGTGGCAGCCCCCGAGCTCTCTGACAGCCAACGGCGGCCATGATGGATCTATGGAGTTATCTCATTTTCCACTGTTTTAATTAGAGGCCAGGCTGTGAGCCTCGGCAGCTGGCTCTGCTGTACTGACTCCTGTGGCCTGACAGAGAAAAATGTCCACCGATACTGCTGCCAAGTTCAGCCTGACCAGAGAAAGAGAAAAAAATCCATAACCCTGTTTACTGAGCAGGTTGCACTTTAATCAATATTAAACACAGATCATTTTAATTGATTTCTCTTTATAAATTATGTACCTTTCACAATGTGTTTTGATTATCTAGCTCCATTCAAATGAGAGAGTGCGATGTGCAAAATTTGGAGGACAAAAAAAAAAATCCCCTTTATTTACAACTAATTAGAGCCATGCATCTTAGATGAGAATGATAGGATGATTTAAGGTATCAGGTATCTGTCCACAAAATGGGTCTGGAGTAGAACTCATAGTGCACCCTGTTATTAGGTGGCAATCTCAACCCTGTAATCCAGCAGAGCACCACAGTGATGGGCTAAGAGAGGACAAGCGACAATAGGGTCAAAGTACCTCACACAGTTTCTGAGGGGTACATATGAAGTTTATATATGCAATTAGAGGTTGTCAGGTAAATGGGCACAAAGTGTATTTGGTCAATGTAAAAAGATGCTTAAGTATGAAATTCACATAAAACATATTTGAAATATCAAAGGTTATTCCCGAATTTTCAAAAGTAATATGAGGGAACCTGAAATGTTTTCCACAGTTGTTCTGTAATTTCAGTGGATTTAGTTGGTGTAGTAATCTAGTAAAGAATCCCCCTTTTTTACGGTTGTTCTGTAATTTTGACAGATTTCATTTAAGGTTTATGAGAATACAGAGAATGAAAGGCTGTTTGAGGAGAGAGCTTACTAGTGTTCATTTTGGGCAAAACTCCCTTTCTCTAATCTAAAATTAATAAAAGTTCAAAAACCTTGAAGAAATTAACCAAGACAGATTTGTCAATTTGAAAATGTCATAGTTATCATATATATACTTTTCTGTACTTTACTTTAGGTAAGGCTGTTTTAATGTGATAAATCATTCTGTGTTGCTTTTGCACATCATTTTGTGTGGGCCCAGAAAACAAATATCAGAGAGATATCATTTTGAAATTTCTTCTGCCATCTGCCAGATGTTTTATAAAAAAAAAAAAAAGGTCAGTTAAGTCAATTAAAGGATGGGAGTACAGGTGGACAACGATTGAACTTAAAGTTTAAAAGAAAAGTTGTATATTATATTCCTCTAAAAATAGAATTAGTAATCTCATTTGAGCATGAGTGACTGATCTATACAAGGACATTTCACAGTGTAATGTGGCTAACAAGCCTTTTTATATCCTCTTCCTTGAACTTGTTGAAAAAAGGAGAAATGGAAAGAAAGTGCAAGCGTAAAAGCTGTTTTACTGAGCACTGGAAGAGAGGAAAATAAAAAGCATGTCATTGTTGTTTACACTAGACCCCCGCCTCTTACTAAAGGCCTCTGTGCGAGTGTTCCACCATTTTCACTGTTTAGGCTGCATGTAATTGTGAGTCAGCATCAAAGGAAATCAAAAAAATTCTCCACCATCAGTGACCAACTTATAGTTACTTTACTGGGAAGTACGTTTGTGTCCTGTTTTTACACGCAAATTAGATTTTGTATTATAAAAAGTAGGACTGGCTGCTCTCATTTCACGTAGATACTTTGAAAGCTGTACTTAGAAAGAGTATTGTTTGTAATTGCCTGTGGACGCGTTACCCAAAATGTCTGTTGTGTGGCTATAAACTATCATATTGGAGTGCTGTCTTTTTAACTTCATTTTTGTTAACATCAAAAAATATATATTTTAATTTATTCTGTTGATTTAAGGTCATTTGTGAATAGTTAGACCTTTCTCTAAAAACAATGTGTGATGATATTTGATGATGTGCCAGGCAAACACAAATACAAACACACACACACACACACACACACACACACACACACACACACACACACACACACACAAACACAAACTGTAGACACAGACATTGATGCATAGAAAAACTCGCTTGTAAGCAAACCCAGAAACTGGTACATGCATAAGACCATGCATCCATGTGTTGAACTTCCTGTTGGCACCGTTCAGTAATCTGCCTCCTGCTCACAATAGAACAATCAGGCTGGTTTTTACACACCCTCAGTATCTAACTGCTTACGTATCTAATAATATTTTTCCATTCCCTTTCTTATTGTGTCTTTCACTACACAGCCGCTGTGCCCTCAGCCTCCTTGTCTCTCCTGGTCTCTTCTTGTTTCTCCAGCATTTCTCGCCTGTTTAGAATGAACAGCGGCCTTCATTGTAGAATGGCAGGGTGTTATGACAGCAGGCTACTGTTAACTATGTTTGGTTTGGGAGGACAGGGGAACACGCACATGCAGACGGCCTGCAATACATACACATACACAAGGACATTGACATCTTCATCTTCAGTACTGCCATTGTACATGAGCATGCACACACACACACACACACACACACACACACACACACACAAACATGCATATCTGGCATTAGCTTCTCCAGATGGAGCTCATCCCCTGTCTGCCTGAAGCCATATTTTGACTCAGAAATATTGTTTACTCAGAATTTCTCTATATCTGGCCATTGTTAAGCCTGTTTGGCTCTGTGAATACATTCAGAAACATGTTTGAAGTGGGCGTGTAGTATGTATTTCATGTGCCAGTAGAGGATATTTGCTGTGTGTGTGTGTGTGTGTGTGTGTGTGTGTGTGTGTGTGCAAAAGGGATTTAAATAAGCGCTAGGTCATGAATGTTGAGGGTGCAAAAATTTCTGTGAGGCCACTAACTTGTGAACTGTTTGACCTGTGCAGGTGGGTGTTACTCTGCAAAGTGCGTCCTGCCTCCTCAAGACATTTGTTTGTACACATGATGAGTTAGTGTAAGCTACAGCAGGATGTTTGGGACCTAAACATGTGTGAGCGTGCACATCAGTTGGTGGGTGGGTGGACGGTCGGTGTGCGTATGCGTTTGCACCCAGACATTACCTTGAGAGTTTGTAATGCCCTTAAAAGTCGTGTTATCCCTCTGAATTAAAGGCTTTCATTGAGAAACTTGAAATCTGTCATTGTGTTAAATTACATGCCTCCTATAGTGTTGTGATATACAGTATACTGTAGCTGTTACAGAGAAGAAAACACATTTAGAACTTAGAAAATAGTGGAAAAATGTAATGGTCGACAGAGTGGAGCCTCATTGCGCTATTGTCTTCCTTTTCTCCACATTCACTTTTTCCACATTTAGCACTGGCTGCTTTGATGCATGCTGAAGGAATGAAGGGTGAGTAATCACAGGGGGGAAAGAAAGGAGGGAGTAGAGAGGTGGATTACACTGATGAACTGAAGAGGTGATGGAGACAATTAAAGAGGCCACAGGGTGAGAAAAGATGGACATTTAAGAAGAAAGAAAGGGAGGACACAGAGGGAGAGCAGGAAAGAGAAGTAGAAAGAGAGTAAAAGGGGCCTCCCTGGCCGTTGTTACGCTGTGTGCGATCATTTGGGTTGATTTGGATTAATGCTTTAATTGGGAAACACACACAGACCGTTAACATCTGTATCCCATAGCAGCGGAGTGGCCGCCAAGACAAACCAGTGCTGCGTCACACTGACATATTCCCCGCAGTAACAAGAGCACTCAAGAAAAAGGCTCTATGTGAGAGAGACAGGGGTTTAAAGGCAAAATATTTTGGTCTTAAGACTGGGGAGCTCAAGGTCATTAAACTGGCACTGCCAACCCAGAGCTAACATCACACAGAGTTGGAGAATTACAGAATTACATCTGGTTTCACAGTATTTCCACTCTGTCCATCTTGACTGATGCATACAAAAGAAAGGGACTCCCAGTGTTTTATAATTCTCTGAAATATTGTTAGCTAGTTAAATTGGATAACACGTCAGGAACACTAAAAAAAAATCAAAGGTCAAGCTTACACAGTCAGGGTTCATTTATCTTGTGAAAAACCAGATGCCACTCTTAATGATACTGTGATGCTGGTTCTCTAACGTCAAGCTAATAAGAGCTGAATCCTGTCTAGATTGTGGTCAAGTACAGTAGTTGAATTTAGGTACTGTCAGTGGATTAAATTGCAGAACTTAAGAAACAGCTAATTTCTTAGATGTTGCACAATGTGAGAAGGAAAGATCAAGGCTTTGAGGGGCAACACTATAACATACATGAGCACAAAATTCATGAGCACACACATTCTTACAGACAATTGTGAGAAAGTGTTTGACACATCGTCATTCATACGGCTGGGCCGCCTCAGAACAATGTAAGGCTACACACCCTGTCTGTGTGACTCTGTGATCTCTGGGACCCCCATGCCCCTAAATGCCTCTCCAACCCACACTGGATCCCTACCACACCACTCCAGAGTTGACCCCCATTCATTTGGACCGACCCTTCTTATCAGGTTTATCAGTTTTGGGCTGTAGCACACAGATGCATGAAACACACACACACACACACACACACACACACACACACACACACACACACACACTCTCTCCCTAAACCGTACATATGTCAAATCTCTCTAGTTTCCTTCTTGTGCATTCACACACATCTAAGCCATGCTCACTCAATGTTCATGGGCAGCTCAAAGAGCAGTGTCGGGTACCTCACATTCAGCACGTGAGGCCAAGAAATCAGACCTTGCAGAGGGTGATTAATACAGCAGAAAGTCCAGGCTTAGTGAAAGGCCACAGCATCCAGAAAGCATTCCAGCCAGGCTAGGAGCAACGGTGCTCTCGCACAAACACACACACACACAAACACACACACACTGCCAAGACGGCTTTCGTGACTGCTTCCTCTGGTCCCTGTACGGTTTCACATTCACTGCGTTTCATCATGCAAGCCTAATTAACAACGAATGGTGAGGGGAGACACATGCATGCAAACACACAATGGCAAGTACAGTAGACACCCCCCTGGCACAAAACACACACATTCTGGAACAATGTGTCCCCTTACTCGTGTATGGATTAACAGTGCTGCCTGTCAGATACACACAGTTGTTCTTTGGCTGTGTACCACACACGGTGACCATTGGCTCAGTAGCAACTTACACACAGTCTCTGCAAGAGAGCACAGCGCATTCAAAATTATTAGAGAAAGGGATTTAGGAGTGGAAATGAAAACGAAAGCAGACACATCACATAAGGAAATTCCTTTATTCATTGCATGGGAGTACCGACGAAGAAATGGAGGAAGGTGTTTACAACATAACAACCACTTCAAGCTACGATTTCATCTCAGGAAACTTGTTGCGCCTAATGATTGGTTTCTATCAAAACAGAAATGTGACTTGGAGAAGAGAGAAAATTCAGACAGAGAGAGGGAGAGCTCTGACATTTTCCTGACACTTTAATGATCGCCTGTCGACAAGTTTCACCTCAGCAGACTGTACCTCGCTCTGTCTTTGGGCTTTGGAGCTTTGGAGCCATCACAAGCCAACCCTGGTCTAATAAGGCTTCAGAGCACCCCAGAAAATAGACAGACTTGGCATCATTCGCTCCAGTATGTGCGCTGCTGTTTCGAAAGACACTGTCAGAAACTTAAATCATTCACACCAACTAGCTGTATTGCTCAGAGCCAAGAGCATACTGTTCTACATGCAGCAGCTGGTACTGTCTGATTAGCTCCATCATTAACTTAATGAAGAAATTCCTTCCTCAATATGATGAATTAACATGGAGGGAATGGAATATACTAGTGATGTAGGACAATATGTCTGTTTTTAAGCCTCTGTGATTCTGTCCAGTTATGAGTGACCCCCTCATCTTTCACCAACAGGAAAACAAAGAGATCAGGCATGCCCTAGGTAGCACAAACAAGGGGTGGGCCAAATTATGGGTGCAGAGAAAAGTGGTTTCTTTGTGCCTATTTACTGTCTAAAAATATAGCAATGCCAACCCAAAAGGACTGTGCCCACAGAGGTATCCTTGCCAGCACCTTTTATATAAAGCATCTTCTCTTAACTTGTGAAGTGTAATGAGCATCCTGAAATGTTCAATTATAGATTTTCTACTAACGAGGTAAACAAAGCTTCAAATGCAGCTCAAAACAAAGATCTTGATGAGGAGTTTGTAGTCAGGTAATACTGGATGTGAATATCTCTGAAGTAACAAGGGTGGAAGGTGATGACAGTGTTAGTGTTTTTCCTGAGAGAGCAACGCTGGTGTTTTCCCATATTCACGTCAGTATTTATGCATGTGTGTACAAGTCCCCTGAGAGGTTTACATATTGAGGGTAATAGGATAACTCTGGCCTATACCAGCCGAGAAACAGGTGCTTATCTTGTCAAAGCTGTTGTGCTAAGCCAACCTTTGACCCCTGGTTGAGAGCCAATTGAGAAATTAAAACAAGAAATTTGCACGCTTCCGCCCCCCTCCCCGCTCTTCGCTCCTCTCTCTTACATACGCACTCGCAGGCACAAAAATGCATGCATGTGGAAAAGGTCAGCCAGATGATGAATCATTTTACAGCTATTTCCCAATATCCTTCACTGTTGTTCTGCAACCCAGCTTGCTGAAGAGAGAGGTAAATGAGAAGAGAGACATGAACTGGGAAATTTAAAAAAATCAGGAAAGAAGAGAAGGATATGGAGGGTGTTTTTCCCAACATTGGACCAACAGAGCTGAGTTTGGAGTTTCTGGCGTAGTGTGGAGGAAGGGAAGATTGAGGGGCGTTATGGGGAGTGGATGGGGAAAAACTAACCACTGTGTGGGGTCTGTCTCGCGTGCGTTCACCATCGGGTCTAGGTTATTGATTTTCAGTCATGAAGCGGGAATATTGTGCAGGGTTTTACTTTGCTCTGCAGAGCCTGCCAAGCTCTGTCTAGTAAGCCTCCTCCAATTACACGTCTCTCTTGACAGATAGACTGACACTGTCTCCTCATAAATATAACTGCAAACTGTAATATAATTGCAGCATGACACTGAGCAATGGTGTTATTAACAACAGTGAGTCTATTTATTCCGCTTTCACGATTCAAATAATCAAAAAAATGTTATACTGTTGTGGCATGTCTCTGACATGTTAGGTTCTCAAATTAAATAAAACCTACATTTAGGCTAGTGATTTGACAGCAAGGCTGTCCAAATATTTTGTTTCTTTGTTTCTCTAAATGTTTTTAAAAACCTTATTTGATATCTACATTGACAAATTCCTATTTTTTCACTAAACAAATATCATAAGATAACATATTTTATAACACAACAAATACTGAGTTTTCATAACATTTTCTAAATGTTTTGGTGAAATCTAATATAATCAGATTGTCCCTGTTGTCACATTCATAAATGTTGGTCTGGTTATTAGGTTGAGCGTATGCAAGTGACTGTTGAACTCAACTTCATTAGCTTTTGTCATGTCCATTGTCATACCCCTCACACCACACATAAAACCCAGACACAAGCATACACACACAAATGCATGCTGAAATGAACACTCGCGTCACATATGCATGAACACAGATGCATAAACAAGCAGCTGAAAAGCTGAGGAAATGCTCTGGCAAAAGAACCACACAGTTCTTTGAGAGAACTAAATTATATGAGCCTTGAATATCAGTGACTTTGAAAAACAGAACGAAACTCCAGCAAAAAGAACGATTTCAAAGAAAAGTGCTATATAATGCATCTTTGCTTAATGTTAAAGACATCAATCATGTGCCACTGATGGGATGGCGGTTCACTTCATAAAAACCCTCTCACAGCAACATGAACGTTAAACAAATGAAAACAGTCCAGTGTTTTGCCACTCAAAGAATGTGATGAAAAATATGTGGCTGTGCGGCAGTTACGGAAGGGCCAGGAATAACAGAATGAGGTTAAAAGAAAAGGTTCTTGTATTCATTTATTAACACATCTCATTGGCCTCAGCCACTGATGCTATAATTTTCCTTTCAAAAAGGCAAATTTCGAGAGAGCAGTTGACTGGCCAACCACCTGACAGCCCCGTTGGTCAGGCGTCAGTCCAGACCTGTGGCTCTGAAAATGATTCAACCTTTCACGAAATAAATGACGGCTGAACTGATTTCAAGGATTTGTTCACGTGTCCCTCTCAGTGAAATACTAATACATAATGTTTTGCATCATGATGAGAATAAATGGACAGGGTTTACCACATCATGACAATAAACAGATTGAGTACAAAGAAACAAATAAACTTCCTCTACACTCCATGTCATAAAAGTGGACATCAAGTTTAAGTTTAAAGCCACAATTTAAATAAAATCCTAATCAATGATATACATGTGTCATGTTTAATTATCTTCACAAATTATCCCTTTTCCAATTATAAAAAAAACTTTTCTTCTTTTGCGGTTGAGTACTACAAAATGTTTTCACCCTGACTCCCACAGAAAGAAGCTGTCAAGTGTTTGGGGTTAGACAAACTGAGCCTGTGTGTCTCCCCAGTAAGCTTCAAGTTGCAGAGGGCAATGGAAGGTGCCTTGCTGTAGCCAGGGGGCTCAGGGCAGATCTGGGATTGAGGTTGATAATGAGCAGGGGGATAAAGTAGAGTTATAGAGGTCTTATCACCCTGAGCCCCTGGGTCACACAGCACTGCTGGTGGTCAAACACCCCTTAATCATTACAAAAACTCACAGCTCTACTCAGCAAACAGGTATTAGTTGTACATAAAGAGATGAGTGTGCTGGAAAGTAGTTTTGTGCTGAAAAACAATTTTGTGTAGTGAGTAACTGGAAATGTGCTGTATGGGAGGATTGAACACATATAAGCTACAGTCTTGTTTATTTTACATTATTTGGCCAACATATTGCTGTCAAATTGACTTTGCTTCCTAATGCAGTGGCAGGGAGCCTTGAGGACAGGGTGGCTTGACTCCTGGTCAGTTGAGCTTTAAAAACTGGCCCCTGGGTGATATCTGTGTTGTCCAGTCAGAGTGAGCCGTGTGGGGGTCAGAGAGGGAGACAGAGATGAGTGTGGTGTGTGGGGTTAGCCAGAGACCTCAGGCTGTGATTTGTTGAAGTGCATTAGACGGGAGTCGACTAGAATCTGAATAAATCACCTCAGTGGCACCAGTGACAAAACCTTGATAATGCCCCTATTTTAAGTTTATCCGTGTGCTTCTAAAGGCTTCTACCTTTTTAAGAGTGAAGAGTCACTGTTCATTGTAAAGATCCCCTCTAGACATTTTTTAAGACATGGAATAATTATATTCTGAAAATATTCTGTCAATTGGCTAGTGGAAATTGCATCTACTCCGTCTTCCTCATTTAATCTATGAATATGCAAATATTGTTCTTTCCAAAGTTTAACTGCTAGACACAAGATGTTTCCTATTTCACTAAAAGGTCAATTTTTAGTACTATACGTGCACTGGAGGCTTCAAGTTTTCACATCATACTTGTTGTAAATGATATATTGGTCTATGGCTGGTTTTGAAACTAGTTGTGATGTCATCAAATCATGCTGTATGTACACATCTTAAATTGAGATTTAAAGTGAGTCGGAGACACAGTTGATGGATTTAAAAACTTGACACCTGAAAAAGCTTTCAGGTGTCAAACTTTGAACACATCTTTCTTCACAGTGAAGCTCGAGCATCCAAGTGACTTAACAATAAGCACAACATATTTTGAAGTGGAGTGGGACTTTAAGCAAGCCTACTCAACAATGTCTGTGCAGCTGTTCATGTTTTGTTGTTTCTGTTTGCTTGTTTTGCATGGTAATGTGATTTTGTATTTTATGTGCTGCACAACAGGAACCTGCTGTAAACCAGTTTAAACTGAGTCAAACCAGTTATTTTTAATCTTTTCCTGTATAATAATAAAAATGAAATGAAGAAGATGCGAAGACAATTGGAAGAGCTTCCCAGCATTGCAATGTTGTGCAATACGAAGTTGAATTTGCCCTGGCACAGCCGGGAATAGGAGGTCAGTGTAACTTGTAGGAGTATCATGCAAGTTCTCAGCCAGGATGAGACAAGCCAGTATTGTCTTACCATTACTATTCTTACTCTAGGCCGACCGCAGACACAGCAGCTGATGAAAAGATTGATTGGAGGAGGTTAAAAAGCCATTTGATACTGCTGAGTAGATTTAATTACATGTTTTAGGATTAAAACAGTATCAGCAGCAGTGGGCGAGCAAGCAGAGTGGTGACAAGGAACAGAGGTGCTTTCTGCTAATCACTGTTATTCCACTATTTCGATATCTTTCTATTACTCTTTTCAAATAAAAACCTGAATATTCTTCACAACAAACGTCAACACACACATGCAGGACTAGCAGCAGTAGTTCATCAACATTTCCATGGCAACAGTGGTGAAAACAGGAGCATGCCTCCACTTCTTCCATCATGTCAGTATGTATCCCATTATGGTTGTACTGTGTGGACAGAAGGGCTCTGCCTGCTCGCCACAGCTTTATTTATTTTACTGTCTTTCATCTGCAAACCACTACCAATCTGCATCAGAGGGGAATCCACTTTGTGTATGCCATAGGTGTTATTTAGGATTGATTCCCTGGAATTAGCAGACGTCAAAGTGGAACCATGTGGCTGTCTGTCTGTCTGTCCATCTGTCTGTCCTTACCAACACCTGTGATAAGGCTATTTGGACATGGATAAATGGCAATATCACTGCCTTTGGTTATCCACAGGTTATTTATGGCCTCCAGGGATTCACTGACAGTTTACCTCTACATACATATATGTCATTATCTGTTAAATATTAAGAAGTGATAAAAAGTAAGAAGTAAAAATCCACTTCTATCCAAACCTGACATAAATGCTTCAGAAGCTCCTGTGTTAACGCAAGATTAACGATTTCCCCCCTTGCTAAAACATTCTCAAATGAAGCTTATCCACTCACCAAAAAGACACGTTTGAGATTGCTGCATTGGCTTAATTCAGTTTTAACTGTATTTCCATCTCTGTGGTACAAAACCAATAACATTTCCCAAATCCTGCCATAAGAGACAGAAGTGTAAACACACTGAGCAGCTCTACCTTTCCAATATTGGGTGATTCAGATATAGATCTTTTTTTCAAAGCATGCTTGAGCTCCTCTAGTTCACATGACCTCTTCAGAAAAACTGATAAATCAATGTGAATCCACTTTTAGTAAGTCAGAAATCCCAGGTCAAACTGAGATAACTGGGCTACAGCCATTAAAACCATCATTTATTAGACACAGGTCATTATTGATTATCGTCTTTGAGTAGTAGTGGCTACTTATTTAGATATGTAGACAGTATGAAGCGTGATCAATAACCCTTTGGTTGTTGGAGAAAACGTATGACACTGAAGTAAACAACAGGACCACCAACAGCTTCGATATTGCTGAATGTATCCTTGCTGTGTTTATCATACGAGCCTCAACACCACCACAGAAAAACAGGGAATTCATCATATGGTCCTTAAGTGGTTCTTGACTTGAATTTGGCAAAGACTTTGAGGTGAAATTTAACTCTAACAAAGTGGCTTCAAGCGTAAAAGAATTTCCATGAAAAGTTGTAATAGCAATGTAATAGCAAAGTCCTGTGTGTGTGTGTGTGTGTGTGTGTGTGTGTGTGTGTGTGTGTGTGTGTGTGTGTGTGTCTACATATTAACAAAACTGGAAAAGCAGAGCAAGTACACAGGAGATCAGAATCTTGCTCAAATGAGGGCAGAATAAATATGGCACCACCATCAATTCTAACTTGCATTTTATTACTGAAATGAAAACGAAAAATGAATCCCAATTTGAACATGATGTCCAAAACACTGTAGCAGCAGATTGTATTGTACAATGTGAAATACATTGTGAATAAAGGAAAAATGTATTTTCAAAGCATTTCGAAAGAAACCATCTTGCATGCAGATATAACGATGAAAGGGGATTCAGTAGAATAATAAAAGGCAATATTGCACATAACACCCTCAACAACTTTAATACAACAAAACCTTTTCAGCATAAAAAACTGTACAATTTAAACATTATGTACTTCACTTTGTGGATAGAAAATCTAATATCTGAATCTTAGGTATTTGTGTTACTGGAAATGTAGCTTGTGTACATTAATTACTAAAATAGATAGTCTTAGCACCACAGTACAGATGCAGTACCATCCTGTACAGTCTGGTGGCAGCAGTCTGCAGTGTTCACAGCCCTTACGAAACACAAAAAAACATGATTACATTTTCAACTTGTTTATCAATTTATTAATAAAGTTCTTAAAATTGTCCGGTTGTTTTGCCTAAGATTTGTTTGAACAATATGACATCACTGAAGTGTTTTACCGCATGGATTTACACTTTAATTTGATTGCTACATGTAGTCATTCGAGCAATTCTTTTTTCATTTGGTTGAAAGAAAGAGCGAGACAGAGTTGACTGATGCAACATGAAACATCTGCCACCTGATTGATTCCTGAATCAAATTGCCCATAGCAACGGCTCATGCTCGGGCTTTTAAAAGAGCTATTTCACCCTAATACATGGCCCATTACCAAATGGCTATTCATCACATTAACCTTGCCTCCAGAGAGCTGCCAGTGTCTCAGTCAGTACAGTGCCACAGTCTCTGTCTCCAGTCAGGACACACTCAGCAGCATGTCCACTTTGCCATGACTGTGTTTACCTCAGGAATACACAAACGCAGCCTGCTGCAGGCTCTATTAACGAAGCGAGAAGAAACCTCTGCTGATACACCGAACATAGACTGATTGACCCTCTCATACGGATATACTGTAGTGTACTGTATGTACCTTATTTGTCATTGTGCACGTTACACAGCAATGCAAAGCAATATATTATGTATTGAAAGGACAGATTACACTCTACATGCTGTTTATGCAGCATGATTTTCTCCTCATTGTCCTTGTGAATAAGCATGACCTTTTTGATGAAGATAAAAACACAAGTTTGGTAATAAATGTTCCAGAGAGGATACAAATACTAGAATCAGCACACTCGTGACTCGCATAACAACACACTGACAACTTTTTTTTTGTTGGTAGAAATTTACAAAAATAAACACTTTCGTCAAACCTGTAATTAGCATGAAGCGGTGTGCTTTAGCTGGAATTAAGGAGCTTCAGGCCCAGCTGTGGTGAAGCCTGATTACTTAATAACATGGTGATAAACACAACAATCAATCAAAGGCCCTGACAGGACTTACAATTCAGGAGAGATCAACCAAAATAAGAGCTGCTGACTCTCTCATTGTGGCGGTGTGTATGGGGGTGTGCAACAGGATACTCACTACAGTCGGCAATGAAGCTACTTGCACCAATGAAATGATGGAAAGAAATGAAGTGTCACTTTTATTTAGAGAGCACAACTGCAGTAACTACAGCCATCTCTTGAAAACATCAGTTGTGCAATCTAAAATCTAAAGTCACTCAGTGTGGAGAACAACAATGACACTATGCTTGAAACACTGGTCGTAGCCACAGTAAACACACCTTACAGTACATTGCACATAAAGTCCTTTAGAGCACAAAGCAATACATGCCCAGTGTTGTTCATACAGCTCTCTAAGATCACACATATATCCTAAACACATTTTATAATACAATGAGAAAAATCTCATTATAATATTGTATTTTTGAATCCATAAAGTATGCATTACCTGTAAGGCACGTCAGTTATTGTCAATATAAAATGGTAAAGATGTTTAAAATGTCACGTCTATCTCTTTAATATGAATTCAGTTCAAAATCTAATGAGTCTGTTTTGTTTCAGTCCAAGGAAATAAAATTACGTATGATTTGGGATTTTTATGCAATCTTTCACACATTGGAATCATTAAGGTGATGATTGCTGCCTCGCTTTCATAAAATTTGTTTTTTTACATCACAACTGATAATTATATCAAATAAGCTGGGATATATGTGACACACAATGTCAGACAAAATATCAAGTGCTGGATAATCATGTTAGGTTAGGGGCTTAAATTGCTGGATTACTTAAATTTTTTTTGGCAGGAAAATATAACCACAAAGTTTTTTTTTAAATTTTGTTATCAATTATATTAAGTATATCAATTATAATAAAGAAAATCTGAAAAGGTAGGATACATATTTCTGTTAGGTGAAAAAGATTTCATTTTTACATTAAACTGAGCATTTGGATCCTCTCCTTGTAGCTGACAAAAAAAAGGTTTCTGAAAACATTTTAATACAAATTATATAGTGAAATGTATGGTCATCAAGATGAAAACCCTGTTTTTCTGGGATGTGTCAAGATACAGGTTTTCATTCTATGACATTTACCTGCCATGATTAGAAAGCAACTGGATGTGATCGATACTGTGCGTCTTATAAGACTGAAGACACACAGTATATGTATGCACAAACACCTATCCTCAGTATCTCCCTCTTCTTTTGGCCCTTGTGACAATCAGAGTATAGTCCACAGCGTTGCTAATGTTGCTGTTTTCTGTTGGTCTAAAGTCTTCGCAGCAGAGATGACGTGAAATATATTGTGGCTCTGAGAGGTAAATCACTGCAGCGCTGGGGGACTGCAGCTATTCTCTCTCACCTCGCCACTTTTAGCAGACCATGGCTGATTTCCTTCCTTGCGTGACTCTGGAGTGTAAACACAGCCAGAGTGACTCATCACTATTTCTCACTTCCATGGTCTGATATAAACACATGAAGGGGTCAGGTGTCATTTTGGGGTGGTGAGTGGGTGGGCGGAGGCCAGCATGTCTCCCCATAAGACATCTTCCATTCTCCAAAGAATTCACAGCTTCCTGTGGCCAAAGCCGCACGGCTGCCCACTCCAGCCTGGAGGAAGGAGAAAGAGAAACACAGTTTGAAATAGGGAGAGAGAAGGACAGACAGTTTGGTGATAGATTACCTTTTCTGCCATGCTGCTCTTCAGCTAAATGGAAAGAATGCAGTTGTGATGAGCCTGTATCTCTTTTTACCCCAGACAGGACAAGAAAAAGAGTGATGTTGAAGACAAGATGGAGAGGATCAATTGTGTGGCATAAATTAACTTCATTCTGTTTCTTCTAGTGGAAAATAGTTTTTTTAACTGCTGAAACCTTGTTTATGATTGCCACTTAGTTAGTTAGTTAGTTAGTTAGTTAGTTAGTTAGTTAGTTAGTTAGTTAGTTAGTTAGTTAGTTTGTTAGTTAGTTAAAATGGGATGTCTAAGAAAGTTCTCATCAGCGCTTTTCTCTCTCGCGCCCCATGTTATTGCTGGGTATTCATGGTGGAAGGGAGGGATAGCCACTTCCTTTCAGGCCCCAGTCTGAAGAAGGGCCAAATACAGTCCAACATCAATCACTTTGCACTCCGCAGCTTTTACCACCATTGTTATAGAGCAGACCAACGGAAAGAGGCCAGTAGCAGGTGGAAATAAAAAGCCCTTTGACAACTATAGGGTAAGATTCCTCCCAAGATCGTCACAACATTTACACAAGCCAAAGGGAGCAATGTCCGGCTGCCAGCACCAGTCACTCTGGACACAAATATCTAGTCAGCAACATCCTCATATGCACTGATACATGAACACATACAGCCATAGATAGCGATTGCAGGCACACAAAACCAAAAACTAAAGACACAATTTCCAATATTTTTATCAGCATGTACACAAGTCAGCCATGGTCATACATATGCACATGTGCACAGAAAAACAGGTGGAGGGACATAAAAACACACTCTTACCAAGATGAGTCCTCCGACAGTTACTGTATTATTACAAACAAAGAAAACAGTCTTCTTCACAATACTTTTTGCTAAATTGAAATTACTAATTAATTGCAATCAAGTGCAATGAGAATCCCTTTTTCAGACAGAAACTTTACAAGACACATATGTATGAAGGATATTAATTAATACCAATAGGAGCAGGTAATGTGCTCTGAAAAGATACAAACAGCATGCTAATTTTGGCAGTAATATTTTATTTATTTTTACCTGGCACTTGATTTTCAGAGTCATAACTGTCAAATTAAAACACACAGACATCAAACTCACTGCTGAAGATAATCCAGGTGATTTGTGTGTGAACAAAAACTGCTAGTGGTCCAAGCAGCAAGACTTTTAATGATGCAGATTTTCCAAAAATCCAACAAATAATAACACAGAATTGTAGATAGCTTTAAGTTCTGCATTCAGACGTTCAACGAGGGTCATCGTCAATGACCTTTCATCGGTTTCAGATAAGGTATGCTGTAACAGGTAAAGCTTAGCTGATGTTGCACAGGGGTTATTTTTACCTCATGACCTGATGCTTTTGATAATATTGAAGTTAATATTTGATGAAAACTGATGAACTGAAGTTAAAGGTCCATGTAAATTGGCTAAGAGAGCTTTCAACATTTGAAAAAATGGGCAAAATGACCCAATATAACTGTTTTACAGCTGTTAAAATCTCCTGTTGTTTTTCCTCTCTTTTCCCCCAGAGCATTATCAGATACAGATTTTATTAAGACACAATTTACACCTTCTTTGTTTTTATTGTTTTGAATGGTAAGGTTCTAATTTGATTATACATGGTTAAAACACTTTGTAAGCAGCTAACTTAAAAATATTCTTATGCAGAGTATAAATGTCAGAAGAAGAAAAAAATTTGGTTACACTTTACTTGACATTGTCATGAATGTGTCATACAACATTATAAACAAGTCATAAACGTTTATGACATAACTTCTTTTAGTAAGTGTCATTCGAAATGTAACAATGTGAAAAATAAACAAACAGCATAGTCGATTTCAAACAACTTTCAGTGTATGCCCAGCTACTTTAGGAATACATTCAAATGTTGTGATACAGACATTAGCTTTGCACTATACTACTTTTGACTTCCACCTTTTCTTCGACAGGTTGCATTGCAGAGGCTACAGTAGTTGTGCCTCTCCCTGTCCTCTCCTTTCCCTGGCACAGCCTAAAGCACCCACCACACCTCCCACACAGCTGTACTCCTTCTCTACTATTTTCTTCACTTGGGATCACTGTCAAATGATGCCCATACGTGTGATGCTTCACTGGGACCCCCCTCCACTCAGGAAATGCTCTCGGCCTTTTTCCCACCCCAGTGTTCCACTGTGGATAGTTGAGCTTACAACTGAATCCAGTTACCATCCCAAAGCATTCCTGACTGATTCCAACCACTGCCTGGCTTTGGGTTCCCACAGACAATGAGGATATGCCCTAATTTCAAACTGACTAGAGCACTGGGTATCAAGTTGTGATATACCAAAGCTGTTTATGGCAGAACAGAGGAGTTTGAACTCCACAATAGGCAATTACTATGTCCACTCATTCCCCTCCCCTTCATTCAATTTGTGGTTTGTCTGTAGGTGGGTTCGGTTGAGCACAGATTAAAAATAGCCAAGCCACTCAAGATAAAAAATTGTGAGGGACATGGAACACACATTGCACAAATGATATCTCCCATTGTGGTGTACTGTTTGGGAATTCTTAATTGCTTTTTCCGAAGCAGCTTGCCACAGGAAAATCCCCCTTCAGAGTAAAGAAAAAAAGAATAAGTGGGCTGTACGTAAACACCATAGATATTATGTAAACGCGCATGTAAACACATACGTATAAACCCATGTCTACCCATGTGCACCCATCAAACTGCCATTAAGGCTGTATCAAAGAAGCTAACCTGCAGCAGAGCCGGTTGTGGCCTGTGTCTGCCCTCCTTCTCTCTTTTGTGTTCTCCATTGTGGTTTCTGCTTCAGCTCTTATTATTGATGTCTCTCCCTGCATCAGGCAGACCATGGTGGAGCGGGCCTGAGAGGTGTGGGCTGCAGGGTGGGGCACCAAATAGGCTCCCACTCACTGTGTGGGACTGGATGTTCCTAGAAAGGCCACAGTAGAGCAGAGAGGAGAGGTAAAGCGGTGAATGAAGCATTTAGTGGAACATTTGAATGTGTTTTCACTGGACTTTTTCTGAAAATAAAAAAACTGGATGGGAATGCACAATAAATTTTTTTAATCCATATTAATTATCAGTACTTCAGTACTACAGCTGTAATTACACTGGAAGTGAGCAGAAATCCTGGCTGATTTAACTCAACATGCAACCAAAGTTTTTTTGTGATCAATTTTTTTTTTTTACATATTTGAGAAAGAATCTGTGACAAACAATTACAAACAATATGATGAGACAAGAAAGCGTTCCAGGACCAACAAAAAAATATATTATAACATGTTTGCAAAGAATAAGTAAACAGAGGACAGATGGGAGGGAGAGAGACAAAACAACACACGCAGAAACAGACACACACACACAGACAGGCACAAGACAAGGGACCAAACACCTGCACAAGTTAGAGGTCACACCTCAAAGAGTCAGCAATGCACCACCATGTGTCCAGAGTCTTCCCTGGGGTACCATTTGTCCACGCCGACAGATGCAATACTGTTCCAGAACTGACCAATGGGAGCACACTCCCAGAACATGTGTAGCTATGTGTCTTGTGCTTTAATTGGGCAGAAAGTGCATAAAGGGCTGTTAATTATTTTCATGTGATGCATTTTCACGGGGGTGAGATATGCCCTATAAATTAAATTGTAATGAATCTTCTGATGGTCGCGATTGTGAGATACTTCTGGAATGTTAGACCATACATCATGCCAGTTGAGATCGATACCCAGGCCTGGCAATCACGTCACCAGATCCTCTCAATAGGAAGGGCAGAGCGGCAGATACCACCAAGAACTGATAAAGCCTAGACACCAAACCACAGGTTTTAGGCAGCACAGTAAATAATTTCCAAATAGGATGAATGGGACAAGTCCTCTGCCAAGGGACACCATATGCCTTGAGTGCAGACCTTAACTGCACATAAAAGAAAAAGGAGGAACATGGTAGATCAAATGTGTTCTGCAAGTCAGAGTACGGTAACAAGTCAACCTCGCTAAAAATGTGTTTTAGACAACAAACTTCCCTTTGTTCCCATTGTGGGCTGTTATCGGCCTCCCACCAATCAGGAATGCTGTATTATTGGATATAGGGGGAAAAGTGTGCCAGTTACAAGCTACATGGCAGTATGTTTCAACTAATCTCCAAGTCTAGATGTAAGATAATGGGGCCAAAGCATAGTTGGCACTGTTTGTTAGAAACATTGACAAAAAGAACGTCATTGAGTGACCAAGGCTGTCATGGCATCTTCTAAGGTAAGCCAGCAAACAGATGTATCTGGATTAAACCAGGTGAGGAGGGGCCTCAACATGAGGGACCAGAAATAGTGTTTGAAGTTGGGAACTGAGAGGCCACCATCCTCTTTTCTTCTCTGTAGAGTAGACATCTTGAATGGCGGCCGCTTGAGTTTTCAGACAAATTTTGATACTGCTGATTGTAATTTACACTAATAGCCAGCAGGAGGGGAGAGAGGTAGCATAGAACTCACAAAATGAATCCTGGATAAAACGTTCATTTTAACCTATGAGATATGGGCTTGACTCGACATGGGTAGACCCATCCATTTTTTTTCCATATATTTCAAAATGTTGTTCAGGGCAACAGAATAGTTATGTTAAATAATCTGGTTTGAGCAGAGGAAGACCTCAATGCCTAAATATTTAAACTGCTCAACAATGGGAATGTTATCAGAGATGGTTAAGTTGCGACCAGAGTCATTTAAATGAAGTAGTGCAGATTTTGACCAGTTAATTTTAAAGCCTGACAAGCTTCCATACTTCTCGCATAGAGAGAAGGTAAGGAAGAGACTGAGATGGGTTTTCTAAAATGACCAAAACATTGTCCACAAATAATGAGACGTGATGCTGTGTATTGGTGACACCATAATCAATTGGTAAATGTGCTGTATTTATATAGCGCTTTTCTAGTCTTAACGACTACTCATACGGGATACATTCACCATTCACACACATTCATACACTGTGGCCTAGGCTGCCGTACAAGGTGCCACCTGCTCATCAGATAAACATGCACACACATTTGGGGTTCAGTGTCTTGCCCAAGGACACTCCGACATGGGACTGCAGGGTCAGGGATTGAACCACCAACCATCCATTTGGCAGGCAACCACTCTACCACAGAGCCACAGCCACCCCGCATTGGTAAAAGGCTTGAGCTAGCAGCTCTAGAGAGAGGACAAATAAAGCAGGACTCAAGGGGCAGGCTTGGCGTGAGGATCTAGAAACTGGAAATAAAGATGAGGAGGTGCGTCCGGTTAGGACTTGGGCTGAGGGATTAGAATACAAAGCTTTAATCATGCCAATGAAAGTTTTACCAAAGCCCATCACCTCCAAGACTGACCATAAAAATGGCCACTTAAGTCTGTCAAAGGCTTTCATTGCATCAAGAGAAAGAAGTAACATTGGGGTCTTACTGTCCTCTGCTGCATCAACAATGTGAAGAAGGCGTCTAACATTGTCTGCTGCTAGTCTTGGTTTTATAAATCCTGTTTGGTCAGGGTTCACTAATTTTGACATATGGGACTGCAAAAAGAGCTTTGCAAAGATTTTTACGTCAGCGTTAAGCAGGCTCAGAAATCGATAGCTAGAACACTTTGTTGGGTCCTTATTCTTTTTCAGTAGTAAGGAAATTAAGGCTGTGTTAACATTCCTTTTCAACAGAGAAATTGATCCTGTCAAGAAGGAAAGGGCCCAACCGTTCCCAAACAGTTGCATAAAATTCAGGGGGAGATTCCGTTTGACAATCATGGCCACGCCTTTTGTTTTAGAGCTTGCTGATGAGGACGCAATTGTGTGATAGAATCTATTGGCTAAATGGCCGACATCCACCTGCAGTAAATGAGTCTGCAATGGCAACATTTCTCTTTGTTAGTAAGCCCAGAGTGCCGGCTCGTTTATGAGGAGCATTCAGTCTGTGTTCTAAACAAAAATACACTTGGATATTGCTACTGCCTTTTCATTTCGCAAACAATAGTGCATCTAAAGTTAAGTCCACATAACAACAACAGATGAGACATTGATACAGAAGGGAGAGAAGGGGAGAAACATAGTGTACTGGCTAACATCTAAAGTAGGTCTGTAATCAAGATTGGATACGGGGCAGCAAAAATGGAACACTAGCCCATAAATACCTGGTTACAACAGCAACTGGTTCCACACTAAATCAGAATAAACGCATTTCCTGTTAACGGAAACAAGAAACAAAAAGCACAAAACACCTTGGAAAGGAAATTCTTGCCTAGCAGTGGCCCAGCTAACCTATGGAGAGTAGGACTATGGCTGAATCCCATTTCTTGATCTTACCCCTACCCCTTACCCCTAGCCCTTGGCCCTTGAAACCAAGTGGTAAGGGCATACCCCTATGAAATGGGACACCACTTGGTTACATCACCATGCAGTATTGCTCACAAACTTCCAAGATGCCGTCTGCATGTGTCTTGTATGATTGCGTGGGTTTTGACAACAGTTTCATATGCATTTATTAAGCTTGGTCGCATTAAGAGAACAAGACAAACCAACGATCCGTGTTCATCAGGCAGTTGTTTCAGTGCTCGTCGTCCTCCATGGCGCCCTCCGTGAATGCTCTGTACTGGGTGCCGTCTCTGATCTTCAGCGGAAGACGTTGAAAATCAACATGCGTTTAGTAGTGGTGTTCTTCTTCGGATAATTACTGTAAGTTTGGTGGGCTCTCATAATCTCTATCTGAACATCTGCTAGATTCAGGAACCACTTAAGCAATGAGCGTGAGAGATACTGCATAGCATTAGCACCTTCTAGCCCCTCTTTCCCCGACGATGCAGATGTTACATCTCGGTTTTCTCTCCTCTATGTCCGCTAGCTTCACCGCCATCTCTTGAAAAGCATGGCCATGACTGTCAAGAATACTTGCATGGTGCATGCTTTCCACAGTGGTTATTAGCTTGTTCACATCCGATCTGATAGAGCCAAAGTTTGCAGTCAGAGATCCTTGCTGAGCATGGATAGCAGTTAGTTTATTGTCGCTGTCGAGGCCCATCTGCTGAATCTGAGATTGGATCTGAGAAAAACGTGGCTCTAGGTAGCGTTTCTGTTTCTCCAGCAATGCCTCTGCAATGGCATCCGTATCGCCGCGCTGGACTTTGTTCTTGTTTGCCATTCTGCTTCAAGTAACTCTAACGAGCAGTGATAAGGTATCAAAGTTGGAACCAGATAAAACGACTATTTGACAAATTCGGGCCAGGAGGAGCTACATCTTAGCCGTCATCTCTGTCCAGCCAATCACGTGACTCCAACATGCAACCAAAGTTTTAAATTTTGATTATGTTTATGAATTTATAATAATTGAAATCTGTATTAGATTTAAAAGGCAGGGTTTATTTGGTTAATATTTCATCAGGGAATTCTACAATCAAAGAGATTAGAATTAGAGATTAGAAATAATGGAAAGTAATTCCTTAAAACATCAGTAATTCAATTATTCAGCAGTCTGACAGTAATTTTGATATACTCAATATTAAATTAACAATTAAACGTTTACTTTTAAATTAAAACATCCAATATTTTACTTTTTTATACACATTCACATCAGAACAGATTTGAAGACGACATACAAAAACAACAGTGAGTGAAAACTAAAACTGTAGGGAATATAGTATTTAGTCGAAACGTGGTGTCTATATAATTAACTTTGATGATCAAACCATGGGTACAATAATGGAAATAAGTTGGATTTTATCATTGTGCCCCTGGTGTCTGAAGTTTAATATTTTTTTCTTTATAAATATCTTAGATGTTGTCAATAAACCAAACATCCTAAAAATCCCCAAGCACCAATTTCCTTGTACAACTTTAAAATACTCTTAGGAATACTTAGGAATATTGGTAAACTATTTCTAATCTATTAATCTATAAAATTCATATAATTTTGCTGTCTAGATTGAGAATGAATACATAAAACAAACTGTCTATCAACCAGACATTACATATTTCTTTTATGCTTTAAACCAAGTCTAACCTCGAAGTAGGTAAAATGCTCATTTTTCGTTGTTTTAAAAAATGTCTTTATGTTTTTTGTGTTTTGTCCAGTTTCACACAGAAAACAGCTTGTCAACTTGCTGGAATGCCAACTTGCTACGAACAGGTATTGAAAATTATAGAATATTTCTCCTGCAAGTGCTAACCACATTTGGACAGTTTGGAATGTGTAAAACCTCTGGACGTGCCAAATCCTCCCCACAGCTGTCCTTCATGTCAAAGTATGTGGTGCTGCCTATGATCAGAACATAAACCAAAAAGAATTTTTCATAGCCGATGCCTTTATTCTGTCATCATTGTCTGAAAGGGACGTTTTCTGCAGTTATCAGAAAGCAGAACTAAATCTGCGACAAACCACTGAATACTTAAATAAGAAAAAGGCAGTCTGATGTGAGTGGGCTATCTTTTATTTGACGATATAGCTCACCAGGGACTGTTGCGGGAAGGCGATGTGAAGTTTTATTGAGTAGGCAGGGGTTCTCACAATAACGTACCAATGACTCATGTATTTCGGCATAATGAGCTCCCTATCTGCAGCGCGTTAGCCGTTTTGAACCAAAAGTAAATGGGCCGACTTTGTGTGGAATGCTGTATGATCCAAGATACAAACGTCGACATAGATGACGTTAAACTTAGCACACTGATTGGTTCATTGCCCCTGCTATAGAAGATCCAAATGAGGTTTGAAAAAATTAAATAATATATTAAATTACTAATATTCAAGGTTAAAGTGCAACGATTCAACAATTTCATTAAGGTCTGCAATATTCAAACATCAACATCAAATTTCAATTATGAATCGTCGCTGAAGTGTGCAAATGGCTGCAGGTGCAGCTGACAGCTGTCACTTGCATGCTACCAGCCAAGGATAAAGAATAGAACAGAACTATTTAGTTATAACAATGATACAAAATAAATGTACTCTAATGTATAAAATGATTAGGCTATTAGATGTGTATCCCGCCCAGTCCAAATACGTTTAGGAAAAATCAATCTAAAATATGGATAGTTTGTATCGGCCACCCTACATTATAAAATGTGTTAAATTATTTGAATCACGGGTGAGACTTTTTTTTACCATGAAATGCGACGAAGGAGAGCAGCAGTGAACTAAATGTGTCCGACATCAGATTAATAAACGCTTTACAATTTCCATCAGACTGTAACAACTGCAACACGACGCACGGATTTGAAATATAAACTAATATTTCGTTTAAACTATTGAGTCACACTGCACTGTCCGTAATGCCATATATGTTTAAATGGACTCAGTGTCATGCCCAAGGACACTTCAGCAGGGCGGATGTTTTATCCCACAGGCCTGTCTCCATAGCGAGCATTGTCATTGCTGTGCAATTGTTGTGAAAAGTAACACAAACATTTCATTAATCGAGCTATTCTGTAAAGGATGATGTGCCAAGGGACTACTTTCCTTAGCCTATCCACACACCCAGCAAGGCAAGGAGCAGATATCTCGCCAAGAAAATTAAAAAGTCATCGCGCGCACTTCTGCTGCAGCTGATTACCGGAGAGGGTGGTGCCCATCAAATACACTTCCAATCCATGTAGAGACGCAATGCGCGCAATCAGCGGTCTGCTAGCAATCCCGTCCTTTCTCGTTCACATAAACACCACTTAAACGAAAATATACACGGCCACCTACAGCGCAGGGAAAGTGATGAGGGGGTACCCACCTCGACTTTACACTGTTTTCAATTAAAGCGACAATGCGGAGTGAACTGCAGGCGACACTGAGACAGAGCCAACCAATTAGGATATATCAATTATTTGACAAAACGTCGGAGGCAGTAAAAGGTCTCACAATGTGCAATAAAATAACTTCATAAGCATAATAGTTTCATCATAAAATAATCTATTATAGATAGATAGATAGATAGATAGATAGATAGATAGATAGATAGATAGATAGATAGATAGATAGATAGATAGATAGATAGATAGATAGATAGATAGATAGATAGATAGAACAAATGTTTTTATTATATATATATATACATAAAATATATATTAAAACTATTTTTCATTTCAAATCCCTAATATATAACAAGATAATCAGGTTTATTTAAAAACGCTGTGTTTTTGTTGAGTATATTTCTGCGCAAAAACAGCTCTTATGTGTGCATCTAAGAGTTAGGCCTATATTATTTATATGTTTGTTCTTCACACTACTTCTACAATATGAAAACATGGAATGACTCAAATTTAAGAAAACTATATGTCAAATAAAAAATGCAATTCTGGTAATAAACTGAAAAAAACACAATCAGGCCCTCTGGTTTGTGATTTGTAAAATAATGTATGGGATTTATATATACACTTCTAATATACCAATAATATAATATAATATATATATAAACTAATTATGACTAATAGGCCTATTTTAAACATATTTTTAATTTTTCTCTCTATATAAGTTCAAGACAACAGTTTTTGACACACAACATTAAATGCGTGCACTATGCAGAAGTTAAACATTTCATTTAGGAAAGTTGTTTGCCCTCCTGTAACCATATTTTTATACATAGTCTAAGTTTTGCTCTGAACTTGATTCAAGTTCAAGTTTGATGAGTTTACGGCCAGTTGGTCGATCACTCTGCTAGTCCGTAAGTATCTGCAGCCTCTCGGTGACCCTCTGCGGCCCTGCGAGGAGAGAACTGCCTTATTTATCAACAATGATTGTTTGTAAAGAAAATGTAATCTATAAATTTGACACTTAAAATGATCTGCGTCACTTCGAATCGGGCCTCGTCTCCCCAACATAACCTGTATCTGTGAGGCCAAATCAAATTACACTGCTGACCGCTGCAGCTGCTGGATTTATAATCCGTATTTCTATCTGTATTTATAATTGTTATGAAGAAGCAATATTTAGCCAAGTCGTTAAGTTAGTCATGTCGTGACTTGCTCACATGGTATAGCACAATGTAGCAGTGTAGTGTCTGAGATAACACAGTCTGTAATATCAAAATTTTAATCTGCATTGATGAAACTATTTCTCAAAAAAGTGCTAGAAGACAAAACTGAATGTACTGTAAATATTAAAGTATTCTGTCTGACAATAATAGGTTGTACGAGAACAAGGCCTAAATTATATTTGTTGGCTTGTTGGTGTAGTGCGCCATTGTACAATAATTGACTGTAACCAATAAGAAACCCTATAGGCCGTGTGTTCATTTCTGCACAACTTTGCAAAAGCGTGATTTTGAAGGGTCCAAATTTGGTTTCAGTGCACTAAATAACGGTAAGACAGTCCGGAAAGCCTGTCAGGACTGTGCACTCTGCGGTGTACCTACCCCTAAGTGGCCAAGCATTCCTGAGGATGCAGCGCTGTCAAATATTTCAAGATGGGACGTCATGGAAAAGAGCATGACTTCGTCTGCGATGGAGCAACAGGGAAGCTCTGACCTCGGGACGCAAGCCTCATGACGAACATCGGACACTGACGCTATTACAGCAAGTATATATATATATATATATATATATATATATATATATATATATATATATATATATATATATATATATATATATATATATATATATATATAATATACGTTCAAATTACCTGTAAAATATTCTCAAAGCCCATATTCTAAAAGCACACATACAGCAGTAGGGTACTAAACTGCAATAGTATTTTACAGGTAATATAAAATAACTGATTCTGGAGCTTCTCATTGGTGAAAGAAGAATGTAGTGGGGGAGTGGCGCATACACTGGTGGTTTGCGTAAACACCACTGGTTTTGGATTAACGTGCAAGATAATATATATATATATATATATATATATATATATATATATATATATATATATATATATATATATATATATATTTAACAAAGAAAGAATAATGTGACATGGGGCGAATGAGCGTGTTAGGGGGGAAAGAGCGCTCTAATGGAGTGAAGTCATCAGCGGTAATTAAATGCAGTGGGCAGAGAGAGGACGGGAGCGCGCCAACCCCTGGTGCGCGCTGGGTGGTCCGATACCCTGATAAATGTGTGGCCCTCACCCCAGGCGAGTGGCCGAGCAGGCACCGGTTAAAACAATACTTACATTCATTTATCCATGGCTCTAAATGTCCCCTGCAACAGCAAAAACTAACAGTGGCACGTCTGTCACCTTTGGGTTGACAATGAGAATTTGACGATTAATTGTTTTCTCGCCTGAAACAAAAAAGGGACCGGACATCAATTAACCATTGTCAACCATATGTGAGTTAAACATCGAAATTTGATTTAAATATGTTTTCTCAAATTGAACTTGCGAACATGCTACCTCACTATTTTACAGGGGAAAAAATCGTTCCTACTACTGGTGACCTTTACGCACAGGTAACACGGTCTCCGAACATTCTCAGGGTCTACGCAGAAGGCAAACATGTTTATCCATTATTTTCTCTCCGGTGTTATTTTCTGCTGTGTTAAAACTAACAGTCATAAGCCTCCACTAGACACAGTAACGCCGGCAGAGAACAGAAGCACAACTAACTGAACCCTAGGAGAGGCACAAGGTCGCAGGCTGCAGATATCGAGATCTCCAGGGAACAATAAGCAATCTACTGTCAACAGTTTTAGGTTATGGACTGATCGTCTTTCAGTATAGCTCTCGCTCACAGCTGTGAAAAAGGCAGTAACAAGAACTAAAATTAAACATTCCGACTTTGGAAACACAACAAATTGGCTAAAACAAACTGGTGCGCATCTTCTTCTGAGTGAATTACTACTTAGTTAAAGCAAAACGTTAGAGGCATAATTTAAGTTTCGTTTTTCTAATTAACCTGTACACTATCATGTCACATAAAACAAACTAAAGATCAATTGCAGCGCTAATTTAAACCGGCCACAGTTCTGCTGGTGATATTCTGACTGAAAAGTGTAAACTCCACTTTACCTTTATCCCTGGATCATACAATGCCTGCAGGAGTCGATCTCAAGTCCCCGTCCGAGTTTCTCTGCTCACAGCTCGGCAGAGCTTCCACCTCACTCCTCCTGTGTCCCTGCGTAAATATTATGACTGCATTACACAAACAATATTCATGTAAAAAAAAAAAACGTCCAACATCTACACAGGACGCCGCCAACAGACGGGCATATCGCATCAGTTTGAGTATTAGCTGATCTAACGGGGCTTTTGCTTGATTTTTTATTTAAAGGAGGCCAGGGAAAATGTTTACATTTTGCTGTATAAACATCCTGCCCATGTTCCTGTCTATCTTTTACAGAAATCAGAAGGGTGGTTTTGAATAAGAAGGGCATATTATCTGGTGAATAATTTTTTATACACAAAAAATGTTTTATAAAATATTTAATTTAATAATAATAGACACGTGACCTACGTACCGTACTGGTGCATCAAGCATGTGGCCTGACATTGAGAGATAATGTTTGCACTGCAGGCTTATGAATCTACACAGTTTATATTAACTTTCATCAATATTTAGTGTAAAAAATAAAATAATATTTAATAAACAGGCTACATTTGTAGGCTATCTTAGGCCCCATCCAGTGTAGTTATCAGTGTGTGATCATATAATACTAAGAAGCCATTTAAATGTCGCTATGTAGCGTAAAAGCTATACGATAGATATATTCCCTATTTCAATGTAAAGATGGGGGAAAACATTTCCCTGAAAAGTGAACGCACACAGATGTGCATGCTTAAGCCCACCACTGGAGTAGGAGGGAACTGGGCGGGTCTTAACATTAGGATAGCCAAGACATCCAGCTTCCAATGCGCTGATGGCAACAGATAAGTAAAAAGTGAGCTCCTCGGACGCAAGACAACACACCAACTGAAGTGGAAAGCGGCTCCTGTTCTGCTCCTTATCCCATTTCGGACGCTGCGTACAAGGCGGTACGGCTTCAGACTGCTGCAGGACTGAATCAAAAGGAAGAAGTCAGAGTTAATAAGAAAGTCTCGCCTTTGGCTCTAGCGTTAAGTTTGCCGGTTACATTTTTTTTTGCTCTTTATGTCAGCGACTGAGTATTCAAGTTTGTAGTTTTTATAGCTGGAAAGGTGGAAAGCAACCTTTTTCGTTTGCCATCTCGAAGACTAAATTTAACTAATGACGGCAGAGGTCCAGCAGCCCCCAGCGCAGACTCCTGCCCAGAGCAGCCCGATGTCTGCCCCGGAGAAACCGCACGGACAGACGGCGGTGATGGAAACCGCCTCCTCCACTACGAAAACCAAAAAGACAAACGCAGGGATCCGGAGACCAGAGAAGCCCCCCTATTCATACATTGCTTTAATAGTCATGGCTATCCAGAGCTCTCCAACCAAGCGCCTGACGCTCAGTGAAATATATCAATTCCTTCAGAGCCGCTTCCCGTTTTTCAGGGGCTCATACCAGGGTTGGAAGAACTCCGTGCGTCACAACTTGTCTCTGAACGAGTGCTTCATTAAGCTGCCCAAAGGCCTCGGCCGGCCAGGGAAGGGCCACTACTGGACTATCGACCCGGCTAGTGAGTTTATGTTTGAGGAAGGCTCCTTTAGAAGGAGACCCAGGGGTTTTAGGCGCAAGTGCCAGGCGCTAAAGCCCATGTACAGCATGATGAACGGCCTGGGATTCAACCATATCCCCGAGTCCTACAACTTCCAGGGGAGCGGCGGGGGCCTTTCCTGCCCGCCCAACGGCTTGTCTCTGGACAGTGGGATTGGGATGATGAATGGACACTTGTCAGGTAACATGGAAGGAATGGGTCTGTCCGGGCACACCATGTCACACTTGTCGACCAACGGTGGACATTCATACATGGGAAGTTGTACAGGATCCACTGGCAGTGATTACCCCCATCACGACAATTCCGCCTCCCCTCTGCTCACCAGCGGAGGAGTCATGGAGCCTCACCCCGTCTACTCGAGCTCAGCCTCGGCGTGGGCTCCGGCCCCCTCGGCGTCGCTGAATAACGGGGCCTCCTACATAAAGCAGCAGCCTCTGTCTCCTTGTAATCCTGGGGCAAACTCTCTGCAGCCAAGCTTGCCCACACATTCACTAGACCAATCTTACCTGCATCAGAACGGGCACAGCACTACAGATTTACAAGGTAAGCTCAATGGAATTTATCCACTTCAAAAAACTGTAACATGTTTAAAACTGTATCATTTTGTAAAGAAAACAAGTGGGGACACGTAGATCGTAGGCAGAAATATGATGCAGGAATATTTAGAAATTCCAAACCTTTCATTTTAATTACCAGACGGTCTAAACAATAGCCTACGCATGGGTCACGGATTGTTATTGTTGTATGCCAAACGTGGGCGTAATGGAAATAACGAACAGTCTCTACCTTATTCGAATGCGTTTATTCTGCTGTCAATAAACCCATCTTTTGTCTCTATTGCACAAAACGGAAGAATAATTCAAATCAAGACAGCCCATTAAGGAAAATGATGCATCTTAAAGAAACAACGTATTTCCTCCGACGAAAACGAAAGCTTCATTGCTGTCCTGCTCCAATTGAAACAGAGAACTCAAATAAAACCCGGATAACCAGGGGTTTCAGACTCGCCCGGTTCCAGTTTCTGGAAGTGATAAAAAAGTGAGTCTGCCGGGACAGTTTAGAGTCGTGCCAATCTCTGGGTAAGAAAAACAAGCCCGGTTAAGACCAGCCTGCCTTGCCCCGAGGCCCTGAGTCCTCCGGGACTGGCGTGCAAAGGGCCACTGTCAATTAGCCCTGCAAGCCCGCTCCCCCTTTTGACAATCATAATCGCGCTTGTTAAATCGACTCTATGTCTGTGAGGAATAAAGTTAGCAAAACTAGAAACTATAGCTCTATATATGTCCTCTACAAATTAAGTAACCTATAAAATGTATCTTTATTTTAAAGAAAATATATAAGCATTTATCTTTCAAAGGTTCGATGGGCTTCCTTTCACTAAACAAAATGTGGTGAAAAGATGTGTAAAAAAAACAGCACCAGCATTTAGATACTCCATTTAAATTAACATATTTGTTTTTTAATTTTTATATGATAATAATTTAGTATATGATATATACTTTCTATTACAGCCTAATTTTATTACTAATGGATCCATCAAAGTAAAATCAAGGCTATGACTGCTCTAAGAGAATATGTCTGTCATTGATAATTGACAATTAAAGCCTACAGAAAGTATTTATATAACAGTTGTAATCATGCTATTATTTTAGATGTTTTTTTTTCAAACAACATTCTTAGAAATGGTAAAAAAAGACTCATTAAACGTAGTTGCGTAGTCACATATTGTCACTGTTTTTAAATCTATATTTTCAAATGCTTTTCGCAGGTATTCCTCGATACCATTCCCAGTCTCCAAGCATGTGTGACCGGAAGGAGTTCGTCTTCTCGTTCAACGCCATGACGTCCTCAGCGATGCACTCACCGAGCAGCAGCTCGTACTACCACCACCAACAGGTCTCCTACCAGGACATCAAGCCCTGCGTTATGTGATGACCCCACGGACGACCTGCAGACCAGAGGACGGTGTCACAGACTTGAGCCATGCAGCAGGGTGAACTGAAATGAGAAAAAAACGAGTAAATAACCACTGAGAGACATAAAGGCCCGGCCCATGGAGAGCGCTCACTGCTTCAAGTAGACCGGACTACTTTTCTGTACAGTTTAACATTTCGACAAAGACACGGAGACAGGCCAATCACAAAGAAACAACATAATAATATTAATAATAATAATAATAAAACCAATTTTTTCATGCCATCAACATCGATCAGCGGGGTAAAGACTGGGTATACAAAGCCCTGCTGCTGTCTGGTACTTAGTCCTGCAGAGCGGATGACTACCACTTCACACTTTAATGTTTATTCTTCTTGTTTTAGTAGGCCCATGTAAAAATGCACACGTCCATTTTCCCCGTCTGAAGTTTATACATACTTTTATTTACTTTGACAAATTAGACTGAGGCTCTTTTTTCTTTTTTGGACTTTCATACCAGCGTTGAATTTTTAAATGAACAATTATGGACATCACATACACATGTCCGTATATACTATGTAAAAACGATGAAGGCACTTTTTGAATAGCCTAGCGCATCTTTTTATTTATTCTGTAGGCCTACATATTTTAATTTCAGGCGAATTGGCCAAGGACGTATATTCTGTATTGGCAATATTTGTCAGAACGCTTGTTATTTGTTTTAAAATGAAATTGAGGATATATTGTAAGCACTGTTATGTCGTCTGTGTTAGATATATGTAGACCATTACTTTCAGCACTGTATACTTATATGTTAAGAAAATTAGCAAGGTTCCATCAATGAGGGCTAATCTTTAGGTTATACAACAAATCATTTGTAAGAAATAAAATATATCTGTTGGGCTGTTTAAGCCTAAATCCACAAAAAAAAAATGATTTCATCACACACCCATAATTCATGCCAATTTTCAGAGACAATACAAATATCTCACCAAAACTGTAAATCTTATGTTGGTGATCACTATTACACAATCAACCCAAAAAGAGTGGAGCAATGTCTGCCTTTTTTTTTTAAAAACATCACACTATTTATAATAGGTTTCTAACATATGGCTTGCAATTGATTAGTCAACTAAAAAGGTGAGTAAACTGAGTTCACATGGCTTTAAATATACTCTTTGGTGATGAAGAAAAACAAATTAAAGCATAATATGCATATAAAAAGGTCCACACTAGTACTACAGTAGCGCAACAGAAAACAGTTCCAGGAATATCACAGTGTTGTCTTGTTAAATGCAGGTCATGATTGAGGCCAAAGTCAAACAGTTTAACTAACAGTCTGTTTTCATCTGGCAGGAGCAGGTCATGCCTGTTATTGTAAGCTGACATTAAATGAACAAATCTGATTTTCCACAAAACAATGATTATAGATTTTAAATAAATGGTTTTAAAGGACAGTTGTTTTATGCCCTCTATGTAACCAGTGTCTGCAGAAAGCAATTAAGGCGTAACAATTCAGAGGCGGAAATCTCACCGCATTTGCTTACAATGTGAAAAGCTCTAATAGGTTTAGTTATTTACCTTAAAAGCATTTTCTCCCCCAAAGGATTGTTATGCTGAATAGTTTAGGGGTGTAAAGAGAAGAAAAAAAGGTTCAGTGGGTTTTACATACAATATGAAAAGATGCTGTGTAGGTTTAAGCTTTGTTTCTCCTCTTAAAACACTCTTTACTCTTACTGAGCCAATTTAACAAAATGCTCTAAATCAATTTGTTGATTATAGAAGTTGCACAATTAATAACAGTTTTACTGGCTAGTAGAATTGGCTAGAACTGGCAATGCAATTAAAGTAGTATTAATTTGGATTTGGCATAAATAACATGTAGATAGCTAAGGATTTGAAATTATTTCAGTTTCAGAGAACTGTGTGGTGTTGAAAATAACAGCTGTTCCTAATGTAGAAAAACACAGGGCAGCAATCTATTTTGAGTATCCACATAGTTTATTCAGTCAGATTACTCTGGTAAGTTAGAACAAGTAGTAACTGAATTGTAATTTAAGAGGTCTTCATGTAAATTTTACTCTGCAAGTAATGCTCTTGAGGCGTGTGTGTACACATGAATCTGTACTTCAGGCCGTAAACATGCGGTCTTGAAATACTTCTGTAGCTTTGAAATCTCACAGCATGACCACTGACTGAACCCCAGTAAAACGAGCATGCCATAGAGCACAGGGATAGCAGGCTGGGGAACAGCGCATTAACAAACTGATGACATTTGCCGAGGTTCAGTGCTCTGTCGGTGCCGAGATGGGTCTCCACAGCTGTTCCCTTACTAGGCCTGGATGACAGCTCCATAAAAAGCCTAAGGCCTGCTCTGTGCAGACAGACATGATGTGTGCTTGTGTTTCAATACGATCAAGACCTCAGTGAAAACGGGGCTCTTGTCTGGCACTGCTGATTGACCCGAATGATCAGTTACCAGGTAATGTTTCTGCAGACAAGACAACATTTAAACATTACAGGGCATACAATACAGATTATTGGGTGCTAATGAGTGTTTTGCATGTGTTTAATACTCTTAGTATTTCAGTTTGAGTTAATATCTTGCTCTCTACTGCAGATAGAGCCATTACCAAAACAAGAAAACAATGAAGTCAACCTATACGATGTGTTGCCAATTTAAGGAAACTGGATGCATAATCCAAAGTTTGCTTCAAATAGATAAAACAATTTTAATTGTGTTTTGTATTTGGCTGAGCTCACTTGTCTGATTTAGCTGAAGTTTAATTACTGCCTCTTCAGTAGAACAATCTGTTATATGTCATGTTAGTTTGAGGGGTATCAGGCTTTATTAAAACTGGACTAGAACAGTGTAAGAGTTGGGGTTTTCAAAGTGTGATCTCCAAAATGTGTAATAAGTACAATTTCCTAAATGTGGCAAAAACAGTGAAGACGGATCACCGTTCAAATATTTCTCAAAATCAAAGATATTGCAGTTTATTAAAGCAAAGAGACTAAGCTGGAACCAGTACAGTCAAATGCTTTAACAAATTTTGTTATAACATGTTACAAACCAACATTAACACTAGAACAGTATTTCTTAACTGTTAAATGGTGAAGCTGGCCTCATACTTAAACTGGCCTACCCAAACACAATGCCATTAGTATGTAATTTCTATTAACAAAAAAAAAAAAACACTATTTCCAAAAGATGCTGGAAAAAAAATTAAAGCAATTAGAAATCAAAAAGCATAGCTCCACGAGGCAACATAAACATCTAAATTTGTTTTAAAATAAAAAAGTAGATGTTTTTAATTTCCTCTCCATCTAGTCAAAATACACTTTGAGAATATCTAAATCCTGGGTTATGTGCAAGGATCAACTATGTACATTTTTAACAAAGTCTGAATCGCCACAACTAAAACTTGGCTAGTGCTATAGTATGTAATCAAAATGGAATACCAATATATGTTAACGTCTTCTAAATTTGGTTGCAACTTCACACTATGCAATTTGGCAATTGAAAAGAACAATGCCATTATGTCATTCAAATATCACATATTTTGTGAATATTGGATGACACTTGGAGAGGTGGTAAAAAGAAAATCTGTGTAGTCAAACATTGATGAGGTCTACGTGGATATATAAATGGTAGACCTATGTATTTGTACATTTTCGTAGTTGGCTTAATGGCTCAGGAATGATCAGGATTGTATTAATGACCACACTGCGGCACTATCTGTAACAAAAGCGACCACGTTCTTCTTTGGCCCTACGGCCTTAGTTAAATGTTTTTGAGAACAGGCAGACAAAATGGGTCTCCCTCTTGGAGAAAGTAATACTGATGACTGGTTGTGGAAATACAATGTACCGAATACTTCACAAGATACACTTTAAATAGACTGGACAGAGTCTATTGTTTAAAAAAATAAAATAAAACAAGGAAACTAACGTCGTTTATCTCCAAGAACTACTCTACAAAGCACCTTCAAGGACTGAAGGGACACAGACCAGGAGGTGCGTGTGAAAAACAAGGCACATAGGTATATGGTTCAGTAGTGTGAAATGGCATGTACAAAATACCTTTCTAGTGAAATGCTTTTTGATTAAAGAATTGCCTATTCCCATTAGCTTTATCAGTCAATTTAGATCTACGGTTCAAATAACTTATGTCCTCGTAAGAAATCCAAAACATATTTAAAAAAAAAAAAAAAAAAACTAAATTCTTAAGGCATTTAAGGTTGCTCCACATTGAATACTTGACTTGGCTGAGTATTGCTTATTGCTATTACTGCTCAGTCTTTTCATTGGTGTCACTCTCAGTATCTGGTGGTGCAGTTTTAGATTTCGGAGCCGTTGGTGGTCTCGGTCTCCGATTGGACTGTCCGGACCTCTTGCCTCCGCGCTGGCTCTTGGCCATCTCAGCCTGCAGACTGTGACCATTCAGACTGAGATCCTGCAGAGCCTCCAGGGCCTGTTCTGCAGCCTGGGGATCGCTGTAGTCCAGGAAAGCCCGGTGTTGAGCTCCCTGCCAGGTGAGCCTCAGTGGGGTGGCCTCCCTCTCTCTGAGGGCAGTTTTTAGCTCACTAACACGCAGCCCAGCAGGGATTCCCCCAAGGTAAACTGTGGTCACACTCAGAGGGAGCTTACGTTGAGACAGGACTTCACCTCCACCCTCCTCTGGGCCCTTCACCTTTATGTTCTCTTCTCTTTTCCCCTTTCCTCTCTCATTATCTCCCCCACCATCTCCTCGGCTTTCTTTCCTCACTCTAGTTGGGCGCCACTGTCTAGCTTTCTGTTCTGACTCTATTCTCTCTGGTTTGGATTCTCCCTCATCATCCTGCTGTATGTTCTGCCTTGGCCTCCGTCTGGTTTGCCTTTTGGCTTGACGACTCGGCTCTGGTGCAACGGGCGCCACCCCCAGTGTTACATCCTTTCCAGCCTCTTCCTCCAGAGCACGCAGCTTCTTCAGGACGGGGATCTTCTCCAGCTTTTCTGTGTCCAGCTGAAGACATAAAAACTGGCTTAGTAAGGCTGAATAAGGACACGGACACACAATTAATGAAGTTGACAAATTATGCTACAGAAACAATCTTCGTAGCAGCAGGACTCTTCACTTCCCAAGCAGGTAAAAATACTGCTCTCTTGATTTGTTGGACCTGTAAGTGTCTTGGCAGCCTTTGATACAGACCAGTCCTGTAAAAGGATATACGGGCCATTGTTTTTACACTGGCCTGTTTGACCTGTCGTTCCCCTGCCCTTGGAGAGCCAAGCTGGCTGGGCAGAGGAGCCTTTGATGATCAAACATGGCCTTCCTGCCAGTGAGGTCACTTGGTCCTGTTTACTTACATGAGTGTCTTAAGGAGCCCAGAGGTTACACACAAACTCTCCACATAATAGAAAGAATGCCCCCATCATGTCAAATTAAAGAAATTATCAGGTGGAAAAACACTTGCATCAGTGAGATTTAAATATAGACAGAAGATAAAGTGCAATTTGAAAATTACACTTACATTTTTCTGTCTTTTGTGTTTATAGGTTGCTATGTGTCTAGGAGTATATAAACTGTATAGGCATTGCATATAAAAACTAAAATGCTAACTGATTGATTAATAGACTGAACAGAAAGAAGAAATAATGTGATATTAGAGCAGAGAAAAATGCATACAGAAGCACAATGAATATCAGAGTCCTCTGATGAGGGATCATGTAATTTCACGTCCATTAGAGGGCAGTGTCGCTAAGCAGAGAGGCTAAATATTTTGATATTTTGCTAAGACAAAGCATCTCCGTTCAATAAGCTTTTATCTGTTCCAGTTAAAGAGCCACAAAGACGTGTAGGTGTGCAAGAAGGCAACAGATGTCCAATAACACATACACTTTATAAACAAAATGAGCTATGTTCTGTAACACCTTTCATTTTAAGTGTTCAACGCAAAATTACGATAGAATTTATCATAAAAAATATTAACACTGTTAAAATGTAACCCAGATGCACACTGTCTGATAGAAGAATGATATTTTAGTTTTTTAGAGTGCTTAAAATGCAACACAACAGGTTCTGATTTTGTAAAGATTATAAAGTTAAGTCAAGTGAAACCATCACATCATGTATGCCAAACAAACATTATTGAAGTATATAATCACCGACGTAGGCCACAATGGCTCCATACCGTTCTCATTACATGATTTGTAAGACTGATCCATTCTAAGAAAGACTGAATCACTGATGGTTGCTTTTAATAAAAGATATTTTTGGAATGGTTGTAGTGTTTTTTTTTTTTTTTTTTAAATCAGATAGACAGATAGATTTTTTTTTTAAAGATGAAAAGCAATTAAACCTGAAAGCCTGACATACAATAGGCATGTATTGGGGACTTCCGGTAGCACTAGACACAGTTCAGAGATGTTCATTTAATTTACCTTAGTCCAGATGATTCCCAGTGGTTTGGGGATCTGGCAATCTGTTTTAATGACTCGGGTGGGTGTGAGGATGTAGTCCACAGTCAGGTCATGACTTTCTTTTAACTCCTCTGGAATGTCCACCACCTGAAAGCATACATTTCTTAATTAGCACCCAAACTAATCTTGTGTTTGAACAGGCTTTTTTTTTTTTTTTTTTTTTAAAATCACAATTCTATGAATCGAGAAGGAAATTAATTTGTTTAAAATCATATTTTCAAGTTTGTTGCTAGATCCAGCTTCTGAAATATGCACCAGTACTCAGTGGTGAAAATTAAAAAGAAGACATTCACAATTTGGGCCAGGCATTTGCCACTCTTGACATTTTACACACTACAATGCAAACTGATGAATTAAAAAACTATTTACAATGATGAATGGGGGTGTGGGGGTCCTCCCCCGGGAAGCAATAAACAGTTCATTTCCTGCATTCTGGTTATTTGTTTCTGCATCAATTTATTATGGATTTTCTATAAGGAAACACAAGTGACAATTCAAAATATAATGGAATATAACCCAGTAAGGCTCTCAGACAGTTTTCTCCTGTAGATAATCTTTTCTTATTTAATGTTATCCCTGCTGACGCAACACACACACACACACGATATACCATTTCCTCGTGTTGTGTCTTGTTTTAGGAAGTCATTTCTTTAAATGGGCATGTTGCACATGTTCATGTCAATTATATTATATATTTTTTTAAATGTATAACCATATATTTTTAGAGCTTCAGAAATATTTCTGCAAAATGTGCACATTCAAAAACAAACTTATCCCATCCCTGTTCTCAGAAATTTGGAGAATGGTAATGAAAAATGAGGATAGCTATAAAAAAATAAAAAAGTATACCCATTTCCTACAATCTAGTTTTTGCTCTGCTGATACCTCATTCAGACCGCTGGTCTGACAGACACAGAGCCCCGTTTCAGACTTTGGATGAGATTAACAAAGCAGCTGTATGCGGTTCTTCTTTTAAAAAAATAAATTAAAAAAAAGTGGTGGAAAACTGAAGCTATGGTAGAAATACATGGAGTGACACATCTGCCGCAGCAGAGTGTGTTCATTATAATCAACTGAAGCCGCTACACTGACCACAGAAGCCGCGCTGCTCACCTCTATTTTTACAGAGACAGTGGACGGACAGGTCTGCTTCAGAGCTCTTTGCGATTGTGCCTGAACACGACGAGAAGACGGGTGGGCAGTGGGCGACTTTGGAGGTGGGCTCTAGGCTGCGCACCCAATCAGAAGTTAGAAACAGTACTGGTATTTTCTGTGCTATTTCTTCCATTGGTTGAACACATTTTCTTAACTTTTGATTGGGTGGGCAAGACGCACATTTGGGTGGGCTGAGCCCACCCCGGCCCCTAGCTACCGCCGGCCTTGATTTCACCTGTACTGGACAAGATAAAGAATATAATAAAAGTTCCATGACACAACATGTTCAGAACTCAGATGAAAAAGTAAACTAACCTGGCAGTCATGGACAACAGTAACAACCACAGTAGACTCGTCGACAGCTCCCATTAAGGCCATCATGCCATACTCCAAGTCAGCAAAGCCCTCTCCTTTTCCAATTCGCAAGCCTGCAGGAGAAACTTTTTAAAAAGACAATTCTGCCAAATGTGATATAAAGAATTACAGTCTATATTAATCTCCAGTGTAGCAATTTCTTGTATGGACTCTATATCTATCAGGCACCTGCATCACATTCATTTTCCCCATACTGGAAAAAACTGATTTGAATCTAAAAACTGCACTGAATTAGATGTTAAGGGCAGCTGTAATGTTTAATTCATAAAAATAGCAGCCCTGCCAACCTTGAAGAGTTTTATGACCCCCCCCCCCGTAAATTCAGATTTTCTAAATTAAGTCACGGTTAAGTGAGTGAGCATGAAGGCATGACATGAGAAGTCTCCAGGCTGCAGCCAGACCAGACTCAGTATTTGAGTGTGGGACTGTGTTCTTCACCTGTTGCCCCTTTGGTGAGTGAGATCAATGTCTGTCCTGCACACGGCGCAGAACGCGTGATGAGGTAGCCTGGACATGTGGAGGCAAGGCCAGCTCCCCTGATAGCCGTCGAGAAATCTGTGGTTTCCAAACCTTTTGAGGCAGTTCAGCCATTGCATGCAAGCCTACAGTTATCCGGCCAGCCTGGCTTGCTTGAGGCACTGAACTGCATTAAAACGTACAAAGCATTTGGCTAGAAGGGGCAAGTGGGCGGAGGGTTAAAATGCAGTGCTCCGATTGGCCAAAAGCTTTTCCCTCTTCCCTGTGGCTCAGCGGCAGAATCAACGTCAAAGACTTCATAGAAACTGAAACTGGCAAATGAAAGATGCAACAAAATGCAAACCTAGAGAGCAGCGAATTGTACAAGCGTACTTAAAGGTCAAAATGTGTGCAGAGTACAAAAAATGCGTACATGTTGGCAGGTCAACATAAAATACTGAAACTGAAATAACTAGACTGATGGGAGCATGGATGAGCCCTGTGCAACAAACGCTTAATGAGAACCATCTGGAGTGGTACACTTAGAGCCATTTGGAAGTACATGCATTATGATAAACATGTCAGTTTCACCGCAGAACTGCATCACTTATCTCAGGCATTTTGAAAATGAGGATTGAGATGTATTGTGTGTGATGGGACAATTTACATTGAGGACAGAGCACAGCAGTACCCAAGAGGAGGAAAATGGATCTGATTATGCTCATCTGCCATCATTCTCATTTTCTTCACATCTCCCTGACAGGATGTCCTGATACCTCAAGTGAGCTAGAAACACAAACTGATGACATCGCAATATTTTATGTCTTAAGGTCCTTTCAGTCTGTCATTTTCAGCAGTGTAGGAACAACCATTATATTATTACTACTACTACTATTATTATTATCACCATCTATCATCTTCAAGGTACTGGGTTAGCAGAGTCAGTATCTAATAACAGGCCGAGTCTTCAATCAATGTCAAATTCATTCATATATATACACACAGAGAGAGAGAGAGAGAGAGAGAGAGAGAGAGAGAGAGAGAGAGAATCGTGATATCAATTCTAAGCAAAAAAAATAATCATGATTTGTATTTTTCCCAAAATCATGTAGGCCTACATTTCACAATACATAAGTATTCAAAGGAATAAAATACTAATGATTTTGCTGCTCATTGAGTCTTACCAGTTGTTAGTACTTAAAATAAAATTTATAAATTTGTAAATTATCTAAATGAGCAACAACACTGGCCACACATGTGGCTATAACTACTGTTTATTTATGGGTGATGAGTGAGTTTTAATCTGGTCTTTGATAAATTTGACTTTCCTGTCCATATGGGGAAATTGGTCTTTGGCTCACACCTTTGATCTACCATATTTATATAAATACATAGATACATGATTAGGCATGTGTTTACACTAATTGGGCATTTGTTAGTGAGGTACATTTGCAATTTCTTCAGGCTCCCGGTATTTATTTGAATTGGTCTGGTGAGGTGGTAAATTGTTGGGTCACCTTTCTCCGACACCGCCACTGAGCCGACCACCACCAGGTCTACCTTCACCTTTGCATCCAGGTCAACAGGCACACTGAAGTCTTTCACACCCTGAAAGAAGATGTTCAGAAGACAGGCAGAGAAGATAAAATAGGAATAGGTTAATGAATCATAAGATTCTGTGTTAAAATGTTTGACAAATATGTTTAAAAAAATAAATAAAAAGAAAATCAGAAATTTGAAACCTGAGAGGAAGAGCATATGCGTAGCTGTTCTTTGCTGGCCCCCTGGGGAGGAGTGATATTATTGAAAAGGCCGGTACGAAGACGAGGAGTTGGGACCAATAACTTTTTCTGCGCCTGCAAAAGATTATCCCAAAATTAGCAAACAGACATTTACAGTTGTGTAATGATAAACAGATTAATACTGGATTGAAGAGATAGGTGAGTGATGGTGAAAATAAATATGTACATTCAAATTCCATAGATGCAAAGCAATGATGTGCATTAAATGTCACTTCAAGACGTGAACCAGAGGATGTAATACAGAAACTAACACTTCTTTAGCAAGTTATGGAGTCTAAAAAAGGATTTGTAATCATTCCTCTTAAATAATTCTTCTGAATTTCTAACACAATGTGTAAACAAATGTCTGTTATACAAAATGAGGCACAATGGTTATTTGTGCATGTTTCCACAGTGAAGTGCTACCTCTAGCACTGCCAGTCGGGCACCTTCCAGAGGTTTATCAGGATCCACCTTCACCTCTGTGGCCTGGGTGAACACCTGCAGTTCAGACACCTTGGCACAGGCTGTGAAAGCACCCTGGTTGAGAGGAGAGTACAAGATGACAGTTGTTTTTTCAGAGTCAACTTACTTCCAGAGTGACAAAGCGCATCTGCAGCTGGGGTCTGTCTGGGTTTACTTTGACTGTCTGGCTGGACTTAAACTCCCACAGGTCTGAAATCCTGTCACATGCTTGAATTGCACCCTGGTCAGTAAGTACACATTACTAGTAAATACACAAAAGAGCATCAATACAGACAGGACACCAATAATCATTCAAAATTTAAGAATGTCAGTCAAGAACTGTTACCCTGGTGTCATTATTGCAGCATTAACTTTACCCATACACGCATTTACTGAAAAAAATAATAGTCCATATGATCTCATTTTCAGATTCATACTTATATTTCAAATTTCTACTAGAACATGTTTACATACTTTAGTGTTTAAAAAAAAAAAAGAACACATTTTCCTCATACTGTCATTCTGAATTTACCAGTATTGCCACTGTCTGAAACACCAGTCTCTTTAAGCCTCCCCCAAAGGTCAGTGTGCTCCAATTGGTTAGTGTTTCCATGTCTTCTATTGGCCTCTCACCGCAATGAAAGCACAGACTCACAGAATGCAGATGTGGATAAGTATAGTATAGTTGTGACATCACAACTGTACAGAAATCCTGACAGCTCTCTTAAAGCTACCATTTCTGAATACAGGCTGTGTACATTTCTTTGTGTATTGGGCATTTTGATACTTTCACAGTATTTATGCTTTATAATTATAAAAATACATTATCTACAATTATTTAGCATGTTCATGTTTACTTTCACAACATATGGAACATAACAGTGCCTTATGTTCATTTACATGCCTGCTCAGTAAGATTACTTTTTTCGAGAATCACATTTGCTTTAATTATGAAACTGAGCTATATATTTATACATTCATATTTAACTTAATGGTCTAGAAGTGCTTGATCACAATAGCGTTTATTATGTAGTTGCATAACCTATTGTTTTTGTCGTCTGTATCTAAGCTGTGTGTGAGTGAGTGAGTGAGAGCGAGACTCCTCTTGTAGCCTTACTGAGACAGATTTGTGTCTTCAATGTATTAAATATCTGTATAATTAGTGTTTGGACTCATTTTTGTAATACATACTACCACAGAATGTGTGCACGTGCCACCCATGCAAAATACCGTTATGTATATATAAAAAAAAGCCGATACCTGCCTTCGTAGCAATGTCAACAGTAATGCGACTGTATATTTGAGTTAACAGTTTAGTTGTCAGTGTATTCATGTTTGTCATAACTAGTTTCATAGCAACACTCAGTTAAATTGCGTTAACCTAGCTACCTTGAAATTTGGGATTCTGTTGTGAACAGGCCTGGGGAAATTGGCCAGATTCTTTTCTTCAATGTAGTCCCAAACTTTCTCACGAATGTCCCATTTCGTCGCTTCTGGAAGAGAAAATGACACGTGCTTTTATGACCGACTCAAATTTAAGTAGACGCTAGCATTACCCAAACATTTACAATGGCTACATTAGCATGCGCTGGCGTTTATTTATAGTCACAAAAGTTACTAACATGTAACCGGATTAACTTCTATAACATGTTCTATTGTGTTATTTCGGGAAATAAATTAGTCTCTGCTACAACGGATTAGGCTTTATAACAACCTCGCCAAATAGCTAGCTAGCTAAGCAAGACGACGCAGCATTAGCCAAACATGTACAAATGCTATACATTAGCATGAATCGACATTCATTTTTGACTACATGAGAAACGCCACAAACATTCAACCTACCCGGAATTATTTCTATAACAGGCTCCATTGTGGGTTTTGGTGATACAAATTAGTCTCTGCTACAACACTCGGTTACACTACACGAAGCAAAGCCTTACACGTGAGCTCGGTAACACAACACTGATGGAACAGCTGCTTGTCAGTGTTTATTAGGACTACGGCGGTACAGAAAGGTCAATTTTAACGTTTTAACTAATCGCGAAACTAGACGCGTCGAGGCCTACCTGTCTCTACCTGTCAGGGAACCATACTTAAAGCAAATTCAACAAAGCACTAGCTATATTACAGCACCGTTTTGAAATACCTGTTCTCAAACCAGCAGCCGTTATCCTGTAACGTTACGCATTCCACATGTTTAATGATTTTGTACAGTAGTTAGGGTAGCCAGTCTTTAATATCTCGTGGGACGTGACTCTGCGATAATCTCCCAGCTCTCTCCCAGCCAATCATTTCTGTTGTTGTTACCAGTGCTGTTGAGTAAGAGTAAGAGCCCTGTTTTATGTAAGACATTGCGACACGTGTAAGTTTTCTAGGCACTTTTCTTAGTGCTTTAATAAACCTGTAATGTCATAGACAGTTGAAGAAATGTAAGAACTTTACTTGTCTCCGACTAAGTGGAACATTGTGTGCGCGTATAGCCTACTGTTAATAAATGGATAGACGAATCCAAAATGATACAGCCCACTGGACATTGATTTATTTTTAGCCCAGAACTGCATCCAAAACAAGTTAGACTAAAGATACGACTGCATTATTTTGTGGTGTATTTGGCCTTCTGCATGACTCTTGTGCTAATATGAACGGTACTGCAATTTCTGTAAACGTGTTTCGTGCGTATGAAAAAAAAAGTCACATAAAATGGGATTTTAAGGAGTAAAATAATATAGAAGCCAAAAAGAAGAAAAACATAACATTTAAGGCTTCTCAAGGGTAGGCTAACAATATTCAAACAATACTCATAAAATATGATGTATTGCTAAACCTACAGCTAGTTCTCAAGTAAAATACGTGCAACTGTCAAAATGAGTCGTTGCATTGTAATCTTTACCAGCATGTTTTTCTCTACTTTTGTACTCCATTAGCAGGTGTGTGTGTGTGTGTGTGTGTGTCAAATGGACTTGTAGGAGTCTAGAACAGAGATGACGTGGAAGAAGAGGAGGGGCAGTCCCTGGTGAGGAAGGGACCAGTTCATCATAAAGAGTATAAAAAAAACAGGATGGGGTTGTGGTTAAATGTGGGTCTTGCATGGCTGCTGGTAGTTTTGATTGACACTCTAATTGTCAATGACTGTTGTCAGTGGTGGCCTTGTAGGGGGAATGACCAGAAAAAAAGGTTTTATTTGTAAATGTATGTGCAGAAAAACCACCTAATCCTAGAAGTTAAGGTAATTGGCCAGAAGCTGACATCATGTAGTAAAGTGAAGCTGGATGGTTAGCGTGACTGCTGACGAACAGAGAAATTCGAAATCAGAAAGGGCTTTATTGCCAAGAAGCTTTATAAAGCCCTAAAGGTAAGATATGGTTCACATGTCTCCAACAACAAATCCACCAGCAATGAATGTTTTGCAGAAAATCATTCATGTACAATAAGATAAGTTACAGATGTATCGTTGCATTTCACTTTGGATGTATCGTGAGCTAAACCAGATTAAGAACATTAAGAGTTTGTTCAGTCCTGCTTTATTTTGGTACCAGTGGTTTCCTCAGATTTGAAAGCTCTGCACAGTCTCTGCGGCAGTCAATATTTTGTCTATTGTGCAAGGACTGTTATCGTTTCTCCATTTGATCATGCTGACTGGCAGGGTGTTCCACAAAATTCTGTAACACTTCAGTCTTCCTATGGCCCTTTCCATGTGGATTCTCACTTGTGACATTTTTCTAGAGTGTGTGACTTCTAATCCTGTCAGTTGTTTTCTTCTCTTTGTAGATGCTGGTAAGTGGAGACGGACACATTTGGTGGCAAAGTATTCAGGAAAATTGAAGCCTTGATTAGCCATTACATGGTCTCCTTGTTGAAGAAGGTCAATCAACCCAGAATTCTTTGTTATAACCTTGTCACTAGCACAACCCATCAGACTCTTGATAAAAATGTAATAGTCCCTGTTGGACTAATGCCAATTAGGTACTTGTAGTGGGAGTAGGTGATTGCTCTTGTTTGCAAACTAGTTGGCCTGTCAATGAACACTTCACTACAGTCTATACATCTAACATATTGGAGAGCTGTAGTGGGTAGAGTCCTTCTGATATCTTTTCTGGATTGCCACCGGCATTGGAACTCTTTAGCCATCACCTCGAGCCATTCATGGAATAAGACAGTTCCACAACTCACTCTGAAGTGAAAAGCTAGGTCTAAGCTTCATCAGGACCACAAGAAACTGCTCAGTAAGGGTATGTATGTTTGATGATGCCTTCCATTTTGTTGACAGGTAAGTGAGAAGGGTGAAAAACACAGAAGAAGATGGTAGAATGGTGCTTGTCGTCATTTAAAATAAAAACGGACATGCAGACAGACAGAACATCTTGTAGGTGTTTTTCTTGAGATTCCAGTTTCTTCTCCAGTAAGCCAGTTTTCCTCTTCAATTCAATGTTTTCATTTTGTAGCTGGTCAATGTCTGCCATTGACAGATCTGTATTCACCACAGCAGAGATTGTCTATCCTGGCTTCTCTGGTACCTCTCCCACTTCTGGGGTCCATGAATGTCTTCTTTGTGTGCAAATATCGATAGAACATAATCTGTGTGACATAGGTCTACTGATGGCGCACCTAAAATATAACAAGTGACAGAAACCGTTAGTGTTGACAATATTGCACATTGCTGATCATCATACATCCCCGACCTAATCCATACATATGGTTACTACTGTACATCCCTACATGTTCATTCCTGTGTAAAAGGTGCACGCTTTATGATAGAGGGCAGCATACTGGTACAATTAAATTACTGTAACTTTAGGTTATTTATTTGTATAGCATACATATATGGAAAAACAGTATTGCTCTTATGTTTTGGGTAATCTTTCTTAGGGTCCCACAACAGAAACTACTCTGGTAATGTAACGCTGTCAAGTAATTGGATGTGTCACGATACTATAGTCAAATGTAGCTAAAGCGTATTAACACTGCCACCGTAGCATTTATTTAACATTACAGTTTAACTAGGTTGCCACAATGAATTTAGTGAGGTAATTTATAACTATTGTTTTTTTTTTCACTGGCAGTTAGCTATCACTTAACATAAGTTTGTTACCTGAAACGAAGAGGGTGCACAGAGAACTCTTGCCCGGCTGTCAAGCCCCTCTTCCAAGAGTGTATGGCTGCAGCCTGGAGCGTCCCATGTCATGCCGTCCCGTCTCATGCCGTCCCGCCTGGTGCCATCCCTGAGCTTCTACTTTTCAAAATAAAAGTTTGCATCTGGAATTTGAAGCAGGCTTCTATTAGAGGCAGGTCTTTATTTCTAATTCCATTTGTTTGATAAGTATAATTATTTTAAATAAACCATTTTAAATTAAAAGCCATAGCGTTCCAGGGGACAGATTAATTTTTTAAGAAACATTTGCAAAAATATCCCCCATATACAACAACAGCCAGAAGTTGTTTGTAAATTTGGAGTGCTGTCAGTAGAGAAAAATGAAAACGATCAGTGCTGCCTACACAAACAGGGCAAGTTTTAAACGTGTTTTTAGCCTCTAAACATGTTCAAAATGTCATTACAAGTGCCTAGCCATGTGCAGTGATTCCTTCCGAGTGAACACAGTGAATCTCACTGCAGTAGATGTGAAAGAAATGCATGAAATTTGTTCTAATTTAACTGGGTTTAGTTCCTGTGTTGAGACTACAGTTAGAGAGCTTAGGGACTGTCTATAAACTACAACACTGAAAAGAGATAAAACTATGTAGGCTATCTATTTAATGATTAAATAAGGTAGTGTCTCCAAACTTACCTCAATTATAACTTGTCTCCTGCTAGTTGTACTACAGCACTCCTTTAAAAAATAAGCATATGCTTATTTTTGAAAATATGTTTGTATCTCTTTTCTGTGTTGTAGTTTGTAGACGGTAAGGGCAATTGGGTTTTTGCCAGGGTAACGTTAGCATGTACCTGTTCTACAGGCTATTCATAAGCAACCTTTAAAATTCCAAAATATCTGAACAATTGGATTTGGGTTTCAGATGAAGATGTGATGTCCATCTTCAGGTGGACCTCCACTACCAGTATATGCATATTAATTTATTGCTTTTAAAAACAAAACAAAACAAAATTCATTTTTTGTGTTCAGTACAATTCCATTGTTTAGGTGTCAGTCAGACAAAAACCTCACGGAGAAAGGAGGAACTCAGTGGTTGAACAGGAGAAAGGTGCCTCTGTTGAAACACTGTTATCCCAGTACTGGTTTTGTTTGCTGATGTTTTACTAGATGTACAATATATGTTCTGTTCCTATTCCTGTAGCTTTCTCTTCTTACAATAAATCTTACTGTGAATTAAACTTGAGCACCACCTTCAGGCCTTTAGGTGTTGTCTGCTCTTCAGCAGTAATTGAACTGCAGAGAAGTATTATAACAAATATAATGTCCACCCACTTTGACCTTCATCTTCAGCAGGTAGTTAATAAATATTTACATCAATGTGTGTGTATAATCTGGATACCGCATTCCCATTAAAGAACCCCATTTCTTCACAGTGTTTTCATCATTAAGTCATTAAACCTCTGCAGTCTGAATGTGAGCCCTTGTGGTGCTTGAGTCATGTTTCCCGCAATCATACTGGTAAGGACTTTGCAGTGAAATTCCATTGGATACAGTTGTGGTGGTTCTGAAGTAGTTGCAGATGGTCTGAAGTATCCCAGTGAAGCCAGAAGTCTTGGGGAATAAGAACTGTTTGACATTCTTCTATTGGTATTCAGAAAATGAGAAGAGTCCTCCTCTGCTGGTGAGCACTTTTCTATAAAAGGAGCTTTCAGATATGAGGGGGGAAACATTACTTGGGAACTTATAAGGATCTATATCACTTAAAAACATAACTGTCACAATTGTTTTTAACTGGATACAATCTCAATTAAAGTGAATTAAACAAATTTACACTATACAATCTAGTACTTGTATTTAAAAAGAAAAAAACTGTGCAGTATGAAAAAGGTGAAATATTTAGTAACTAAATTATATAAACAGTAGGTACATAATAAGAATCTGTGAAAAAATGCCTCAAGTAGAGGTCCACAATTAAATCCAGGACACCGATTTTGTTCATTGATTTTATTAAATGAAAATACAGTATTCCTCCATCCTACACAATATCATTATGTGACATATATTGATAAACTTTTGTTTGTAATGTTTGTATTGCTTGAAGTTTCATCCTGCAAGTTACAGTGTAATGTTTATGACAGTAAATGTTCTGAAACATGTATGAAGAAAACACTGGACACACAGCACAGCAACGAGAGTCTATAGCCATGCTATCAGCTCTGTGAGCGTGAGGCTTTGTGCTTTGAGCTGAATGCTAACGGCAACATGATAACATGCTCACAACGACAATGTTAAGGAAAGAAAACAGACCAATATTATTCTACTGAAGGAAAACTAATTTTGTCACCCTTTTGTTATTTTGCACATTACACACACAGGCCCTAAATACACACACATGCACAAACACCTCTACCAACACATTGTCATAAACAGCCTGCTTATCCACAAGCATTAATGGAGATGTGTCAGAGCAAGGGGGCTGCCCACAGACAGGTGCCCTGGGCAGATTGGGGTTTGGTGCCTACCTTAAGGGCGAGTGGCCCAAGAGGCAAACTGGCACCTCTCCACACTCCATATTTAAACCAAAGTAGAAAGAAGTTTTGATTGCTCTTTCTTTGCATCTTGTGACAGATTCTAGTCACAGAAGTAGACAATGGGTGTGGCCATGATAATAATGGTTTCTGCTGGTTTTTAGGCATGAACACAACAAATCACATATACCTGAAGGAGTCAGATCCTGCCACTAGAGGGTGAGCTCTACCAACACATTTTACCCAGCAGAAAGAAGCACCATTTCCTACTTTCCTGAAGGTATGGAATTCAGATTCCCATCTTGTATCACAGAAAAGTAATCCCTTGATGGTTATATCTATTATTTGTAATGTTTTTAAACTGTGTTTGATTGCCACATATATCTTTTAATCATCTGCCTTGCTGTCATGCAGGCACCATGTCTGCCTGAGCTATTTGAATGTCCCATTAGGTTTAATACCTTCAAGTGTTTCCACAAATTGTAATGCTAAAGTCCAGCACATACATACAGGGGTACTCATACACACACACACACACACACACACACACACACACACACACACACACACACACACACACACACACATTTCCTCCCTCCAGTGGTCCATATACCTCCCCTCTTTCACTGTGTCTGGGCAGGCAGCCAGCTCAGCCCTCCCTCCCTCCTTCTCTCTCGCTCTCTCTCTCTCTCTCTCTCTCTGTATTCTGTACATACCAAGCCAAGCCTCACAATGCTGCATTTATTAAAACAAGTGGCTTACCCATTTGCAGTGATGTCGCTTTTCCCAGACCTCTCTCTCGGTGGTGCAGTCGCTCAGTGAGGCAGTACAGCACTTAGACGGCTCTGATGGCAGAGCGGGGCAGGTGGACTGAGTGAGAGGAGAAACCAACATCACCTGTTTGGGAAATCTAGAACAACGGAGGACGAAAAAACAAGGAGCAGAGTCTTTGGAGAGCTGAGGTCTCGCTGTGTCTACCCACCCACTCACCCCACCCTAGTCTCTCTCATATGCACAGACACACTCTCCCCTTGCCTCTCCCTTTTTCCCTCCCTGTTTGTCTCCTCCACTCTCCGAGGCTGGTGTGGTGAACAGCAGGACACTCTCTGCTGAGCTGCATGGAGGCACAGGGAGGGGCCGGGAGCCCAGGTAAGAGACATTTTCTATTCTTTCTTTTCTCTGTGCTACTGTTTTTGTCACATTAGCATGGCTGTTGCAGAGTGTCTTTGTCTTTAGAATAACTTGTGCTCTAGATAACCTGCCTGCTGTTAAGTTGGTTTATTTCTTAAAACAGCATGTTGAAATATAAAGACACTTTCTCGATGCTGGGAATAATACTATTTGTCAGAGGAGCTGGTTTTCAGTCATGTAACAACATTTTTCTGATTGTCTAAGCAAGATTTAGTCACTGGTATGTGTTAGGTTTATTTATACGTAGCAGTCCACCAGTACCACCCGTAGTCTTTGATAATTTCCTCTGCTAGGATCAAATTATGGAGGGTTCATTTCTACATTCATCTTCATGTTTAACCTATTGCCTATCAGTACAGGTCATTTTAATTCCACACATTGTAGGTCAACTATGCAAAAGCTGGACTGATGAAATACAAATTGCAGTACAATAGAGGATGCTTTTGGCCTTTGTGTAAAGGCCATCCAGAGAAGCTTGTGCTGTGTGGTAGCACTGCACAATGCCTCTGTGCCAGTATTGCTATGTAACATCTAATCATTCAAAGTGCTGATAATGTATGTAATCTTTGTTCATATACATTGTAGGCTAAGTATTGTATGGTATCAAAGTCTTAAGATATGACAGAGTATTAACATTTTCTTTGCTACATTAAAAGAGATATCATAATTTGAGGCCAAACAGTAGAAGGGTAGTTTATTTGTCAGTATATTACATTAGCTGCCTGCCTTTGAACCTACAATGTGCATTCAACCATTATTACAATGTTGCTTTATCACTCTATTGTACCTTGGGGTCAAACAATGTTTCTGCAGTCACTATAAGTTGCAATTTCAGCAGATATAATGGGAGATGTTTTTTCCTGGCATGGCTTTGTTCCACTTATCATTGTTTACAGACACTATATGAGCACTATATGTTCATGCTGATAGCTTGCCCATGACAAATTGGGAGATTATTTGTTCATTAGGATGACATTGAATTAGAGTCTATGCCATTACAATGATGTATCACAGGAATAGGGTCACCAAATGAGAGAGGAGAGCAGTATTTGTACCAAATTAACATTTGCAGCCCTACTTGGGAGGACTAGAATGAAATATTGGGGGAAAAAAATTCCTAAACTGTTTATAAAAATAATTTCTGGCGTCAACATGTTCTTAACTCATTCCCCGTGCACAACAGTTTGGTTATATATTTTTAGAGAATTGTGTATATAAATGCTAATTGCTGAGTATATTGTACAATTAAAAACAAATGACAATCAAGATGGACAGCCAGCAAGCACAATGACCTAGCGAAAAGAGTGTTGAGAGAGGATGATAATTCCTCCTCTTGTCTGTACTACAAACGATTGATTTATTGAACTGAGCAACTAAATTTGATTCAACTTTTGGCAAACATATACATCATTCTTATCCTCTCTCTCTCTCTCTCTCTCTCTCTCTCTCTCTCTCTCCCTTTATCTCCATGAATCTGTCTGTCTAGGGTTAGCTGATTCACAGCCAGTCACTGCTGACACCTCAAGACAGAGTCAGCCATTGCCTGAAACACCACATTTCTGATTGTTTACTGTCTTTTACCAGCAAAAATATTATATTATATTCTTGTTATTTGCTCTAGCTTCTTCACAGCTGGTTTGGCAGGTGGTGGCTAGATCAGACAATCTGTGTAAACCTATCCTCCTTTACACACAGATAATCTTCTGACTTTCTTGAAAGCTCTTTTCTTCTGTCACCAATAAAAATCTTGACTAAAAGCCAGACTTCTACCAAAATACAAAACACTTGGGAATATACATATGAGCACACACACGTGAGAATAGAACAGCAGGAAGCAGTACAGCTACACAGGATTAGTGTATCTGTAGTCTAAATCAAGGTCATGTGTATTCTACAACACAAATAGGTTGTTAAAACATGGGAAATGTGTTTTCTTTTCTGAATTCACTAAATTCACTCTAACAGCCCACTACTCTTGTGTTGACATTTCCCCAGGAAACAAAATGGATTTCTAGGATTAATGGATGAGATTAGAGCTTGGATGGAGGGATGGATGATAAACTGCCTCAAAACAAAGTCCTGCATTATTTCTGCAATGAGTGTTTGTTGAAGAAGGTGATGAAAATGGAAACCAAAGCTGCTGGTTGATAGTCTAAATATTGAACAAACAGTCTAAATATTGAACAAACATGTCATTATAACAGCAGAGGTAACTTTATAGTAAGTTCTGTGGCTCCTCGCTGGGGTAATCGATCAATAGCCAGCAATGAACACTGTGCTTCTCAGGGTGAAAGCAGATTCCATCATGTTCTGTCTTAGCCTTAACTGTAACAGCACTTTTAATCTGATATGAGAAATTCCACTGTCTTGGAGCATACTGCAAGTAGAAATAGCCTTGCAGCCATCTGGTGATGTCCATCAGGAATCTACTCTACTCCCACACCTCTTTCCATCAGCTCTGCTGTCAATTTTGCCAAATGTCGCTACATACAGATGGGTCTTTTTCTGTTATGATTTTCTTTTCCTTTTAAACACATTTTTCAAACATGTAGTACTCATTCACTTTGTTAATAAACATATGGTATGATTTTATGTAACATGCTTTATTTGTCACCACATCACTTCAGCCTCCTGCAATTTGAAAATTGACAGTTTACCTCATTCAGCCTCATATGTTTCAGCTGTGTTGAACAGACAAACAAAGTTTGTGCATACTTGAAGGGATGCTATTTTAAGATGCCTCTATTTTCAGACTTAGGTAATAGCCTGTGTGAACCGTTTTCTTCTATTTTTAATGTGTTGTAGCGCGTGACCAGGCTTTCATGATGCATTTTCTCTATGGACATAAAATGACATAATATAACAACTGTTGAATTAGACGTCTGCCCACAGCCAAGTAAACCAATCTCCTTTTAAGTAATCACACATCTATTGACATGTGACACTGTGTATACACATTGATGCAAACAGAAATTGATACAGGACTGACAAAAGGTAGAACGTGTAGACTTACTGTTTGAATTTTGTAAAGAATATATTAGAGGAAAACAAACATTTCAATACTCAAGCATTACAATGAGCAGGTGATTAATGCTAGGTTTGGATTTGGTAATTGAGTGGGAAAGCATAACATTGGTTACATACGAAGGATAATCACCAAACACAACTGACAGACACTGGAACCTGTCATGGTGCAGACTTGGACCAAAGTGCAGGAAGGCAAGGAGCATGCAGCAGTTTGCAATAATAATACTTTAATGTGAACACAAAGAGACTTACAAAAAAACCTAAGCTGAGCAGGTGAGTTAATCAAGAAAAACATTAACACGGAAGGAAACGCAAAAAAAAAACCTCCAGGAACACACAACCACAGCAGTACACAGGACGGAACTCTCCACAAAGCCTGCCAACAAATTGACAAATGACAATCACCCAACGACGAGACAACGAGAGACACAGAAAGCACAGAGGGGACAAGTAAACAAGGGTTAACAAGGGACAGGTGATACAAGGGTTGGGAAACAGGTGAAAGACATCAGGGAGGGGCAGACAATCACAAAGGTGGGAAAAACATGGCGGGGACAAAAAACTGCAAAAAAGGAAATGGAAAACCAACTGAAAACAATTTAAATACTGAAACTTGACATCAAGACAAGACGTGACAGAACCAACATTGACATCAGGATCTCTTAAGTGATTCCTTCCCCTGTATTACCCTAAGATGTGTCTTTGTAGATTGTGTTGCAATTTCTTGCTGCATTAAATTACTACAGTTCAAGTAAGGAGTGCAAACAATCCAGCATCTATGTAATCCTTTATTTAAAAACTTTTAATTCTCTTTGCTTCCTCTCACTATCTGTTACTGTGTCTGTGTGTGCTGATAGAGCCCAATAAAGACATCCAGAAGCTGCTGAAGCCCTCCAGCTCAGGTGACCTATCCAGGGAGTGTTTCCACCACCCAGCAGAGGAGGAGGAGGAGGGTGGCCTGTCAGGGCACACTGCTAGCCTGCTGCACATCACAGAGAAGAGACGTGAGTACCAGACAAAGAAGGTAAAGAGAAGGCGATATTAAGAATGTGAATATTCATTGGTGTTAAGGAGGCATTACAAGTTAATTATGGGTGGAAAAGGCTTTCAGCAAGATACCTGATCAATAGCAAATGCCTGCAGCAAAGAAAGAGAAGAGGAATGTTGAATAAGGAGGGCAGAGGATATCCTGCTTCTTTATTTATTTTTTTTTCCTACCACCACCCCCCCTCTTCGGAGAACAACTTTATTTTTAATAAAGCAATATATATTTTAATATACATCATATTTTAAATTCAGATTTAGAATTACAATCAATACTTTTATTGTTATCCTGCCATAACCATTCACCCCCATTTTAATGAGACCCTGGGTCCATATAAGGGCAGGGGGGTTAAAGCACCACATATGGAGTGTAACACATAACACATAAAACGCAACAAGGTGACAGACAGACAACAGAGGGACGTGAGATATTAGGATATCCTGCGTTTGTTAAAAAGTAGGATATCCGTGACAGTCACTACTGGATTGATCTACAGTAAAATATAGTAACACATAATGAATATCACGTGTATCCTTTCTTGCATATAATTCTGGACTACTTACATCCTCATACAGTAGAGTCCAGGTTGATCTTCTCTGAGCTTTAAACACAATGATTGATCGCTGCCTATTTTAGGTTTTCAGGTCCCACATTATGAAAAACAACTGCAGCTTGGTTGAAAGGACGCATTGTGCATCAGAGGCTGACCCGTACGTGCCAGACTCAGAGCCCAAGGCACAGACACAGATACTGGGGCTACATGAGTGACAAGGCAACCTTTATCTGCTTCACTAACCAAAAACTTTTTCAGAGAGACAGCTCATTCAAAGGTGTCTTAATGATTTAACAGGACATACTAGCTTGCCGTGCCACCTGGCAGGTCAGTTAATAGTATGTGGCTATTAAGCAAAGAGAAGGAAATCACTAAAAAAAGCATGCAGGTACAGTACATACATTTTCCTTTTGTCATTGTGATTGGGTGGATGGCATTGATTAATAAAAATGCATGGGGACTACTGTTCAGTAGCTTAAGCAAAACAGTGTTCATCTGTTTGAATTGATCTTTAATAGCACAAACCAGAAGTTAAAGGGAAGAACAAAGAAATGTGAGTTTCAAAACACTTATTTTACAGGTTAAATAAAAACAAGTTGCACAGCTCTATTCCAGAGCATCAAACATTTTCACCTGATCGTTTTCATCAGGGTGTTGTATAAAGAATTACATACTGGAGTTTTGCAATATGTTTTAATGTTGATGGACTTAGAAATCACAGCATTAAGCTGTCTGTTGTTGGAAAAGTATGGACAAGTATTTGAATGCTCAGTCACTGTGAGAAAAAATAATACTTGCAATAGAATATGTTGTTTAGAGAACACATTCTTCGGCATTACTTGTTTAATATACTATCTCAGTACCTTAGCCTTTAATCAATGATCTTCACTCCCGGTCATTATTACAAGCTGCTCAGGCTGATTGACTGATGACCTCAGAGCCCTGATGAGCCATTAGAGAAGGGAAGGGGATTACACAGATCCAGCAAGCAAGGCACATCCCCTCTGCTCCCTTATCCTGTTCTCAAATGTAAACTCCTCCCTCTAACCCATCCTCCCTATTCTTTGTTCCATCAGTTGAATCTAACTGTGCCTTTCTACATGCAGGAAAATCTAAATGAAAGTCAAATATTGTATAGAACATTCAATTGACAGCATGCAAACAAATTATTTGTCTCACTGATACTCAGAATTAAAGGAAACATCATTTTACTTTTCACACGCATAAACTACAAAGACATGGATATTAAATCTGAGATTAAGGGCGTGTGGAAGAAATAAAAAAAAAATGCCAAGGAGAAGTTCAGAAGACACAAATTTGACTTTACAGGCCACCAGGCTGTATGCTTGCTGTAAGAAAAAGAGGCAGTGGTCTTTTACATTTCTACTTCAGGCACATCTTTTTGTCTCAGTGTGAGTGCGTCTCAAAGCTCCTCTGAATGGCTTTTGAGATGGAGGCAGTTGTTTTCAGTGTGTCTGCCTGGGAGAGAAATTGTATTGATCAATTATTCAAGGAGAAAGGGAGTGGGAGAGGAAAAAAGAGATGGGGAATAGGTGTTTAAAAACAAGTGCAGCAAAAAGGGAACCTTGTAGCCTATTGAAAATAATGGCAGAAAATAATGCAGTAAGTGTTTTGTTTTACATAATGCTTTCCTTCCTCTCCATCTACTTTCTCTCTTTTCCCTTCCACTCTTATTTTGTAACATTTCCTTCTTACGTAGCTTAATCTTTCCCTCTTCTCCCATCATCCTGTCTCTCCCACATTTCACTTTATGTCCTCCACAAATTCCAACCTCCCTTATTTACTGATTCTAGTTTCTTCACTCAGAAAATAGATATGCTGCTGATATACAAGTTAGAAATTTGCATTGCCAGGATAGCACAACAGGCTAAGAAGCTTCAAATCTTTTTATATTAAGTGGTAACCTGTAAGCCTACAAGAAACCATGGTGCTAAAAACAACACATAGTCTCTTTTGTCAGTTGTTAAAACCTTCTATGATCTAAACAGGAATGGGTATTATAGCATGAATTAAACCAAATAAGATTATTACTAATTTGGTTTTAATTTGCCCTCAGATATCCAACATTAGAATGTGTTTTATTTATTATTTTTTTAAAGATTATTTTTTATAGGACAGTTGAAGACATGAAAGAGGATACAGAGAGAGGGGGAATGACGTGCAGCAAAGGGCTGCAGGTTAAGTCGAACCCGTGGCCGCTGCATCAAGGAATAAACCACTGTATATGGGCGCACACTCTACCAGGTGAACTACCCAGGCGCCCTGGTGTTGGGTTTTAATGTGATTTTTAATGGGTACGAATATACAGTATGTGAATATGTTTGCAATGATTTATCCTATTTATAACATATAGAGGAACAAATAGATGGAGACTAGAATGGAGCCCTGGATGATCCCGCAGGTGATTACTGCAAAGAAGGATGAGAAATCACTTGTTTTAAGGAAATATGTTGTATTTGGAGTACAAATCTGAGCTGACAGTTGTTAGGTAAGTTATTAATTGTTATGAAGGTTTAAAGTCTATAAGAATTCAAACAGCACGATCACTTCTATTCGTCTCTTTCTTGTATCTCCTTTCTTAGTCTTTCCTTGTCTTTATTGTCATTCTCTTTTCCCCATTTCTCTCTTCTTTTGGACATTACAATTTCTAATTCTATTTTCCGTGGAGCTAGCCACACAGTCACTGGCATTGTAAATATTCATGCATTTCATCCCAGTCCTGGTTATGAAAATGATAGTATAACTGCGTAGGACTATTTGGAGTAGAGCCAAAGGTATGTGGTGAACACACAGGCAAAGTTGGTCTTTGTGTTTCATGTCGTTAGTAGTCTTGCTTTGCCAGACCTATCTCCACAATGCTGTGGACTGACTCCTTCCTGCCGAGGAATCTTGTGCAGAAATGAACAGGTGCAACACACCCAGGGGAAAGATGGAGGAGACCACAATGTGTTAAAGAACTGCCTATTTTCATCTCGTCTTACTTTAGCTTTAGTTTCAATTCTTCAGTGACTGCCTGTGTTAACACTCAGGTGTCATGCTGCTGAAACAGAGACTCTCACTGACTACAGTGACAAACTCTCTAAGGCAGATTCAAGATTCAAATTTACTGTGTGAAATATGTTTCAGAAATAGAGAGCAAGAGATGTACAGATAAAAAGCATAAAAAAGTCTCTGTTGAAATTGATTTTACAATAGTGCTGCAAGAGCCAGCTATTGATCTGATTATGTGTACAATGAAGAGTCAAGAGCATTACATGATGAGCTGAGGAGCTCTGTGTTGAGAATAAATGCAGTTTATCACCAACTTCTTTTGAAAGAGCTGCTTTTCTTCTCCACTGTCAGCAAGAAGTGAGTGGATCATTTTAATCTCTCAATCTCCTTTTAGACTAAAAGAATGCTGTTTTCTGTTTGCCTCAGAACCATTGAGCAGTGTGTCGTCTTTGGAGGTGCATTTTGACCTCCTGGATCTGACTGAGCTGACTGACATGTCTGACCAGGAACTGGCTGAAGTCTTTGCTGACTCTGATGAGGACAACCATGAGTCACCAGCAGGTAAGGCCTGCTAAAAATAAACGTCTTTCTCCCTATCCACACCAAGGAATCACAAAATCTTTCCTATGTTTTATTTATGATCTGTGAGCCTCATCCTGCATGCGGACGGTAAACTCTCTCCTCCTCCAACACTCCTGCCTCTCAGCATTCACACAGGATTTCATGGTACCTCAAGATTTAAAGGTCCATTGACACAGTTCAGACAAGGTCTTGCAAATATTATGCATTCTGTGCATGGACTGTCCCAGTTTAAAACACAATTTTCTTGATAAAAATGTCAGACTTCCAGTTGTAATACTGTCATTGACTAGGGGTGTAACCAATTCTCGTTCTTTGGCTGAGAATACGTAATATAATCAAAACAGATATTTATCATTCGGATGACAGTGATTTAAAAGAGAACCTAATGGTGGACTTCATTATTTGATCCACTGAAACACAGTGACCATATTTTGGATTGTCAGACAAACCATTATCTAAAACTTCCTCATACTCTTTCTACATGCTTCTATTGCTTTTAGTTTTGTTGTGTAGTTCTTATTATAGCAGATCTTCTCCTTTAACAAAAACAGCGTTATCTCCCTTCTGTCTCTTTTCTGCTTATTACTAATGTTCCATATCATGGCACAGCGTGTTAAGTGTGAGTTATGGTCCCAGTGAGCTATCTGGCTATATGGTGCTATCTGCAGCTCCACAGTCAATAATTGAAATTAAAGCTCAGAGGCTCATCTCATGTGGAAGAAAGACGCATGTTCTTTGTTTTTTAATCAAACCTTGTGGATTGTTGAGTGTAGAGAACTCTGTGTTAAAGTTAAATGAAAACTCTCTTTTTTACCAAAACTTAAAACAGTGTTACAGTTATTATATACTCTGAGAAGATTCTTAATCATGGCACACAGTTTATTTCTCACTGCTCCTAGTGCTAAGATGTAGTGAAGGACAGCTTTGGTGTTGTCCAGACATCACCATCACGGAGTTCCCATACCAAATGAGCTACACTAAATCATAGCAACCAGTTTACGTAAACCTGCAATCAAATATTTTTTTGGCCTACTCAGGGGCAGCGGAAACAAGTTGTGGACACAACATTGACATATGAACACCTTAAGTTGATATGAACTTGTTAGCAAACAGTTGCTTAGTAACACATCCAGCAGAGGAACATTATAATTCATTTGGAGTTGTGTTTCTGGCCACCTGCTGAATTTCTGAATTTTCACCAGCTAGTCGCTGTGTTTGTCTGCTGTTTGGTGCTGAGCACATAGTGTATAATTTGGCTTAGTTGCATGTAGTTTAAGTTTAAGATTCAAATGTCTTGTGATGCAAATGTGAAGCAAGTTGCTAGTCTGGGTTGCACGGTCAAAGAATAATAACATATAATCACTTCTTATCAGTTTTATCATCTTGTTGTTAAACATAAAATAAGTATGCTACTTTAAAAAGTGAAATCAGGGGATTCATATTATTATTTTACTTGTGAATTGATGACTTTATATAAAATGGGGGGAACAGATTATTCCAACAGTAATTAGATTCTTTTAGATTTGATGCATCATTAGATAACACATTCTGCCATGATTTGATTCACTTTAGTTCAGTTTGATTAATGGTGATATCTCCAAAATATTTTACAGCTTCTTAAATGCAAATGCATCTACCCTACTGCCAAATCTTCAATTTGACTGGCACAATTTACACCTCAAACAAGTCAATAAATTATTCTAGTATGTGACATACATATTTACCTCCTTATACTTCGAAACCATGTTCCCACAGCCAAGCAGACTAAACAAATTTTAGCTTGTCCACTCTTCTCAGCTGTCCTCTCCAACACTACCACACCAAGTTCCCTCAGCCTGTTGTTAGTCACAGGCCACAGCTGCTTTTCAGTAGTCAGCTGCAAGAGATGCAACAGCCAAGAGGCCTTCAATCCAAGGCCTCACATCCGCTGCTCTGCTTTTTTGCTGTATTTTGCTGCAGTATTTCACAGCGTATTTCAGCATTATGTTAAATGGTTTTATTTACGCAGCCTCAGACCTGTGAGAAAAACAAAATCCCAACAATGATAAAATATTTGCACTATCAGAATGACATATTCAGATGACGGATTGAGGTGATCTATTTCGGTTGTTAATAAATGCAGTGTGGCAATCTTGTATTTTTACTTGCATAAACCGTGAATAAAAATAGATCAGCCAACTGAGAATGTGGCAAACATTTCTTCCTCATAAAAAAATCTTTAACCTTTCGACTTATGTATGATGGATCATTTTGTGCAGCGCCTTTTCTTTGACTTGCTTCCAGAAATCTTTCATTTCCACCTGTGAGCTGTTTTGTCTTACACTTACCACAGACACAGTCCTCCTCTCCTGTCTCTTAGATTGTCTTTATTCCCAATTGCTGTCTCTATGTCTGCCTCAAATACGACTTGTACAGAGAAAGGATACGGTCCCAGATAAATGCAGCCACCAACATTGCTGTAGAGAGTCCGCGGACAAATACTGTAGAGCTTACAGGTGTTTTGCATATAGGGCTACACAAGATGTACAAAGAATCATATGATCACAATAGACATGAAAGACACAGCTGTTCTATAATGGTCTCTGGTATTAAGTAGTTGCAATTGCATGGAGTTTTGGTGTTGTGAGTAATTTTGGATCAAAGTGTCCATCTAACAACATCTGATATATTGTGCAGAAGGTAAAATATGATGCTAATGCTTGTCGTACAGAGTCATTACACTGTCACATTTTGTCATTTGAAACTTAATCCATTGTCATTATAAAAAACACTTTCAGTGGGATTATTAAGAAACTGCTAAACCATATAGTTCACACATGAACAAAGATCTATTGTCTTATTCAGATGTTGTGCTGTATAGTCAGTGACGGAGTGCGTGTGTAAGAGAAAGGATTTAGGCAAACAGCAAATTATTGCACGAATTTCATCTGTGAGGACCAGCTGTTCTGTTTTATCTAGATTACCTTAAACCTCCCTCATTATTCAGCCCTTCATGCAAGGCAATTTTTGAGTTTTAGTACATTGTTTTATTTGCATAGTCATAAGTGAGTTCAGGGTGGGAGAGAAATAGGTGTTTGATTTAATTAGTTAGTGTCAAAGGTTGCATTGCAAATGTGGTAGTATTGAGCTGTGCTGTGTGAGCATTATTCTGTATGGGAAACTGCTGAGTGTGTGCCATTGTGTTGAGGGCATGTAGTTGAGGGAGAGGTTAAAGGGAGTTCATGCTAAATGTAGGTGCTTCTTGAATAATTCAATTTTCCCTGCTGGAAACAAGGCCTCATCCTTAAAGCCATTTCAACCATAATCATAATCTGAGTCACCACACAACCACATTATTTATAGATGTTTGTGTCTTGTTTTTTTTACTCTGCTGTCTGTCTTCCATTTTCCCATTGGTATGATAATTTCTTTTACTTTTAGCTATTTGGCAGCTTAAAGCCTGATTTCATGGGAAATTCAACCACAATTAGTAAACATGATCAGTTTTACTTGATAACCAAGTAACTGAAAACATACAGCACTTAGTGCTTCATCAATCTTCTCTCAAGCAGCTCCAAAGGCTGCAAAAGGTTGACTTTGTCCAGTAGGTTTTCTCTTCGTTTTATACTCAAATGAGCCTGACCAACCATAGCGTTTACCCACGTCCCTGAAAAACTACCACAGGCATAGCTTTGGCCTCCTATGCATTGTCGTTGGAGCAGTAACAAGGTTTTAACTGATGACATTGCAGACTATAACCTATTGTGTTACATTCTGTCTGGTTGATTTTTTTCATGTTCAAATAATGGGCGTTGTGTTTTAGAAGGGGAATTTGTTTTAAGAATTTGGCCAAAGATTTGTAGACAAGTAGACATGCTGAGAGATGAAGTAATGCAGAAAATAGGAAAAGAAACAGAAATTCATTGTCCATTCATAGTAGACAGTGTCTCACAAGAGGGTCCCATCTCTGACAGTTTATGTTTGGTGTTTGCGGTAGAAGGACAGAAACATCTCACTGGAAACACAACTCTAGAACAAACACAAGCAAAAACATAACAGGTGAATCAGTGATCCTCAAGCAGGTTTCTGTCAAACCTCTGCAGTGATGTCACTGTTTTTGCCCATCATGGTGCAGTGCAGTAGCATCTTTTTGTCTTGGGTCATTTAGTGTTTTTTTATCCATTTACCTTTTAGAACCACAAGACCACTTTTTATAGACACTCTATAAAAGCTCCTTTCAATCTAAAAGGTCAGATTCCAGCTCAACTCACTGCCTTTGGGGCCACTTTTTTTAAAGACAATACAGATCATTATCTTTGAAAAATACTTCTATATTACCGCAGTTTACAAACACTGATTGGGCTGTGCTAGAGTTAGTATGAAATAAAACAAGTGTTGTTTCCCTTTAAATGGGTTTAATGAGGGAAAAAAGGGCATTGTGACATTTACATGTGCATGATGTTTTTCCTGTGCCTTGACAAGTTTTCTGTAGGAGAGTCTAGTTTCAGAAGCATTCAGCTTCTGAAGCAAGGCTGAATATCATTTCTCTATGCAGCAACATGCTGACTGAAGAAGCTAATGGCTTCTAGCGGCACATAAGGAATACAGTGTACTCTGTGTATGTCACTGTAAGAGAGCGTGACAATGAAAAAGGGAAAAGCTGTGGGTAGGTACGTAATTACTTTTCCTCTCATGTGCGTAAACATGCATAAAATATCATGCCTAACACACACATTGCAGATACACATTCATAAAACCACATAAACACAACAAGCAGTCAATCAGCAGGTGTTCTTGGTGCTTGCTGCAGCAGACTCATGCAGGAGGTTGTTGTCCCTCATTAAAATCCAGTATAGACGGCATCAATCTTCCAAGATCAATATGTCTTATCTACATGCCCCTTTCTCTTTGTCTCTGATGTGTGAGGCTATGGATATGCCATTGGCAAGAAATATAAGCCAGGTACTGAGTATGACCTTCACTTAAGAGACCCAACATTAGACTGGGAAGTGATTTTTCTAGCTCTCTATCAGTCTTTCCCTCAGTTGCCTCTTGGTAGGTTGAACATTGGCACCAAGTGGTGTAAAGCCACATAACCACAAGGCTAACATAAAATATGTCTAACAGTTGGTATAAGATGGCTTATACAAAGAGAAAGCAGCTTTTGTGTGATAAATACTTTTGTGGATCATTATAAAAGTGTAATTAGGGTGATCCCAGTAATAGTGAATAAACATTCTGTGGCCTGTCTAGTGTGTGTGTGTGTGTGTGTGTGTGTGTGGGCATGCTACTATGGACTAAAAGCTTTTAATGGCTAGAAGAAAAGCAAGCAGGAGCTGTATCTTAAATGACCCCTAGTTATAAATATTCTTTTAGCAGGTGTTGAGCTGTGTATACTAACAAATAAGGAACTGTATTTTAAAGTTGTGTAAAACATAACTTGTGTGCAGAGTGATTTCCTTGTGTTTGTTCATATATTTCTATCTGCCAAAACTCTGGATAACAAGTTTGGATTGTCTGTTTGGATCCCAGGTTCCCACCAGCCTGTGCTGCCCAGAGGTGGGTACATGCGCTCGCCCTCGTGGACACGCTGCCGAAAAGTTGAGCCACCACGTGAAAGAAAGCACCACAGTGACTCGGACACCGCAGAGCCCTTAATGAAGCTGGAGAGACCGAAGCAGCCGTGATTCTGATCTGAAAGAGCTGGAATGCAGAGAGAGAAAACCCAGAGCCAGACGGACACAGCCAGAGCGGGAACACAAAGTGGACCAAAAGGCCCCCCATCTGCCATTGAGCACACACATAACGTTTCATGGTGCTGAGTAGACGAGTTCAGGTTGAGCTCTGGACAACGTGCTATATACTCTTAATAAAGATGTTGAGATGTTGTGCAATACACACACTCTCTCCTCCTCTCTCCCTCTCTTTCTCAAACACACACACAAACACGTACATGAAAGGGGTTCCTAATGCACTCCAAGCTGCCAGATGATTAAGCTTTGTTCTTCAATGACAGCCAGGTCATGCGGTCAGCAGAATAACAACACATCCATCCTTACAGGTTGGGTAATGACCTGAATGCTGAGATTGGTTCCTAAATTGTGTCCACAGCATGTGGCCAGACCTTCTATGTTAAGTTTAGACACTGGGATTCACATTGAATTGCCAAGATACAATTGGAAATATAAATCAATAGAGCTGTTCAAAATCAAATATCTTGTGAGGCTACTTAATGAGTTGACTTGAAAATGTGACAGGGTTTTTTTTGCGCACTTTTTATCCACCACACTTTCTCCATCTTATGAAGTCTGTGTGTTGTTATTAAAATTGCCTAAATGAAATGTTTTGCACTTCTCTCACTGAATTGTATTGACCGTGCTCTCCAGAATGATTGGCATTTGGTGCAGATGACTAAAGATAAACAGACCAAATAGCAAACTATATGCAATATACATTTCCATAATCAAGTACTTTCTTTTTCTTCAAAATTTGTTTAGAGAAATGTTTTCTAATTTCTTTATCATTTAAAAATAAATTAATTGCTGACAGAATTGCTGCTGCTTAGGTTAATTAGTTGGTAGATGCGTTAACTTGATGGGTTCATGAAGGGAGAATTGTTTCATTGTCAGGTGGACTTCCATGAGCTTTGCATGAATGCCAAAAACACAACAAAGTGCCAATGATTTTGTAATCATCTTTCAAAAGAAGAATTAAACTCATGATGCAATATGCCCCATCTTTGTAAGCAAAGGTTATAGCTGATTACTTGATTTATTTATCTTACATTTAGTTTGTCTTTACCAGGAGTGCCAACAATTCTGAATGCAACGGATCAATTGTGACTCTGGGATGATAGAAGAATAAATAAAAGTCTTGAAAAAGTTAATTCATTTAACCGTGATATACAGTTAATTTACACTACTCAATACAAATATGTGGTCTTCCTTATATAAAATTCATTGCTGCAGTTTAACTTGGCTGTAATTGGCAAATACATGAGATAAGAATGCAACATGAGTAGTTATCAAGCTCAGATCGCTTGGCTCAAAATAAGAGAAAACATTTAAACATAAGCCACACTTCACCAAAACAAATGATTTCCTGATTAACAGCAATTTGTTGTCATGTTAAATGTTGGAGAAGGGCTCAAGGTATTGAGATGGTCACCCAATCTATTCATGGAAAAGCAAATTAATCATCTCCTTACTTTGAGTCCTTACTCGTTTGTGATATCCGCATGATCTACAGTGAAGCACAGAAAGCATCATCCTGGATGCCATTTCATATGATTAACAAAATAAACAGGATGAAAACCAACGCATAACCAGACTATAGTGTACGTATTGTGACAAATGATGATGCTATCAATGTCACATTGTACGACAGTGTAAACAAAGTTTTAAAACAGTCTTTGGAATCTGAGAAACAAGAAAAAAATCTGGTTTCCTCCACTTAGGGAAGAAAGCATTCTTAATAGATTTATAGATTTAAGGTTGGATAAGGTCAATGAGCCTCAGAATAAAAATGCAACTCATATCATACCACCACAACAAATGTATTCATCACATGATGTCAACTCATGCTGAATATTAAAAAGCATATCTCATGTGATATCAGTTTTATAGTAACTTTCCTGACCATGAGTACAGATTATTCTGTGGTACATTTGTCAGTGTCATTGCCCTTTATGACTGCATCAGAGCATTGAATTAAGGCACCTCCAGTGAAATGAGCTAAAACTGCACTCTTCAGGTTACAAGAAACATCTCTAGGATGTGCTGGGATGATGATCATCATCAGTGATGCTGTTTGGGTCATTGGGGGTTTCGGGTCTTTCAACACCATGGTGATACAGCCGTGGTTGATCAGATCCTTGCAGGCATCCCCCTAGCACCAATCCATGGGCTTGCCTTGTGGCTTTCTCTGCGGCTTCAATTATAGTGCAGATGGCCCACCTCTTTGCAGCTCCAGTTACTCTGAGCCAAGTCAGAGCTTAGCAAATCAAGCGCCTAACAAACCCCTGGCAGCCAACTTTGATTGGCTCATAGAAGGCCCGCCAGCCTCAGCTCCTACTCTGCTCCACTAGCTCTTGGTATCTGGCGAGCTTCCCAAGGTACTGTCAACTCTCATCTATTAGTAGTTTTGTTGATTCTGCAGGTGTTTTTCCTTTCCTTTATTCTTGTTCCAGTTCTTTAGCCCTTCAGGTAGAAAGGTGTCTTCTGCAAATTCCCCCAGCCCTTCAACACACTCCTCATACAATGACTTCTCCTGAAAGGGACGATTTCCTAGCAGCTCCACCATGTCGGATTTGTCTAGAATCTCCTTTTCTAGCAGACGTTTTGCCACCTGCAACACATGACCAATAATAGTAAACAAGAAGCATTTTAATGATGATGGCTAACTCCATCAATTAAAAAGCAAGTGGCATTACTGATTGCTGAGTTCAACAACAGATTAGCAGTAGATACAACTAATAGTAAAAGTAACAATTCTCCCGACCAGTTTTTAAAAATACTAATTTAAACAGACCATAAAAGAGTTATCATGTTGCTGCATCGTACTGTTTAGTAAGCTGCTTTGGAGTACAAGACTCTTCATGTTAACTTCTCTCCATTGTTTGTTCGTCAGTGATAATACTTCTCACCTTCTCCACCATTTCTTTCTTGTCTGTGACAAGCTGAAGTGTTCGCTGGAAGGCAGCATCTATAAGCAAGCGGACCTCCTGGTCTATAAGCTGGGCTTTAGGTTCACTGAAGGGCTTCTCAGTTACTATGTCACCCTGCTGAGGGAGGTCAAAGGACATCTGACCCACCGCCTCATTCATTCCAAACTGTACAATCTAAAATATGAAGAGAAATGAGTCCTGTAAGTCTCAAGACAAACTGCTTCTCATGTGCCTTTGGTTACAACATCATTCTCTGACTAACAAAAAGTGCAAAGTGACTTCTAATTGAAATAGTCTGGGCAATAAAAAAGAATGCAGTCTAAATCTTCAAGTTGGTACTTTAGGTGTTTGTCTGCAGGAAGCTACTTGTTAGCAGAATTCAACTGAAATAATAGCTAGTAGCTGCTTAGTGTACAATGACACAAGAGCTGCTATTTCACATGTTTACCTTGTCACTACACTTTTAAGAAAATCAATCTTGAAACCCACCTAGTATACTGAAGGATAAGCAATAATTTCACCACATTACCACAAAGTGAAAAACTACTATTTCAGAATGTGAGAGTTTATGACTCACACTGGCTCCCAATCATATACAATTTACATTACAATGTATTTTTGTATCACATACTGAAGTTTCCTGCCTTGTGTATTTGTTAACATGATTGTTGTAAACTGTGGGGATTACCTGTGCATACGCAGACTGCGTGACCTTCCTGAGGTCATCCTGTGCCCCAGTGGTGATTCGCCGAAAGAAAACCTGCTCAGCCACTCGACCCCCCAGCATCATGCACATTCTGTCAAACAGCTGCTCCTGGGTGTACAGGTACTGTTCCTTAGGCAGATACTGCACATAACCCAAACCTTTCCCTCTGGGAACAATCGACACCTGAGGGAGTACATTATATTTAATCAAATTATCAATATATGGTAAAACACTCGGTCAAATTCTAGTTTGACTGTAGAAAACAAGGTAAAACAAGATTATGCAAGGGCTGAAGAAAATTTCACATAGTCAAGCAGCAGTGTTAGGGAAGAGAGGAAAGAAACAGTGTGACTACCTTAAGAAGGGGGTCTGCATGTTCTAGGAACCAGCCTGCCACAGCATGTCCAGCCTCATGATACGCCACAGTAGTCTTCTCTGGAAGCTGCAGTACCTGAGTCTTTTTCTCCAGACCTGAGAGCACGGAAAATGTCACTAATATGCACGGTGTGTTGTTTTTTGATTTGTTTTTTTACAAGCAATAAGTTATCTGGGTTAATGTGTCCTTCAAGCATACAGTAGATACAGTTGAGGGGTGGGTTGGTGCATGAGCTTTGAGTACTGCGTGAAATCACACAGTAAGTACAGTATAATCACATCTTTGAAGTCTCAATGAGAAATATAAGGACAGGCTGTAAGTTACTGATTAAGGTTACGGCATTAAACATATGTATACCTCACATTAAATCACAAAGTTCACATTTATGGATTTATGTAAAAAATGAATCAATAACCAATTGTACAATCAGTACACAATTGATTAAAACTTCATATTACAGAAATGTATAGCAAATGCTTTTACTACTAACTAACTTGATTAAGGTGTAAAACCCATATCCAATAGTATAGTCATTCTATGAAAGTGCATGCCAACTTACCTCCAATGACTCTCTCGACTGCCTGCTCAAAGTGCTTAGTATTGACATGTTGGTTGAGGCGTCGGGCAGCTATTAGAGCGGCCTCATTACACAAATTAGCAATATCAGCCCCTGAGACACAAAAGGACCCACCACAAAAAAGTTAGACTGAGTAATTGATAAATACAGCAAGAGATGCAGAAGACAAACTGTATGATCCCTGTAGATAATCCAAAGACTGAGCTGTATGTTCACATGCAAACATCAACACACAGCTCTTGTTCTTACCAGTAAAACCTGGGGTTAGTGCAGCTAGCTTCCTGGCCAAAGCCTCTACATCTATACTAGTGTCCAACTTCAGAGGTCTTAAATGCACCTTAAAGATGGATGCCCTGCCTTTAATATCTGGTGGGCCTGTTAAAAGAAAATGAAGAAGAAGAAGAAGAAGAAGAAGAAGAAGAAGAAGAAGAAGAAGAAGAAGAAGAAGAAGAAGAAGAAGAAGAAGAAGAAGAAGAAGAAGAAGAAGAAGAAGAAGAAGAAGAAGAAGAAGAAGAAGAAGAAGAAACATCATGAATTTTCAGGACATTTTCTATTTCTAATCCAAAAGAATTATGAGATTAAAATTAAAATAAATTAAAATTAAATTAAACCAGATACTAAAGTAACACCATCACATGATAATGTTACTGACAAATGTTTAACAGGCAATACATAGTTATAGACACTATGGTTGTCTATGCACTTTGAGGAACATTTAAGGAACCCATTAGATCTGAGTCCTTAAGCAACGGTTTAACGTGTGGCCTTGAAGACCTAAACAAAACAAAAAAAGGCATCGTTATTCAGATTAAACCCAAAAGTTATTTTTGTTTCAAAATGAGTGACTTAATGATTAACTTATTACTGTCCAAAAATGAATTAGTAGTGTGGCTGTATTATATAAACCCTTAATGTTTACATGTAACAAGAAAAGACTGAAGGAAAGGAAACAAAGACTCAACAACAGAGAGAAGCATGTGTATCCCATCCCTTATGTTGGCCTCCAGTCATCTAATCCTTCTTTTATAGAAAGCCAGCTCTCTCATTTTGACCCAGTTTTCTTTGTCAGATAGACAACCGCTCCCTGCCCACCACTGTCCAGCACTGCTAGCGTAAAGCAAATTAGATTTTAGCAGGCAAAAAAAGATCAACCATTTTAAACACACGGATAAAAGCGCACAGTATGCAACACACGCTTTTAATGAAATCACAAGTGAACAGGTGCAAAAAAAGAACAGAAGGAAATCAACTTACACACAAGTGTTTTTAGCTCCAGTAGAAAAAACAATCTGCGTTTAAACTAACCCGCCCAAACCGCATATCTAATGACCATTCACGTATACTTAGCATGCGCATGCTGGGGTAAACAGGAAGCAGCATGTATACTCCCCCCATTGCTGGTAGTTGCCATGGTAACATTAGTAGCTTAGTCTCAGAGAACAAGACATCGTGACCCAATCCGGTAGTGAAACATTAACGTGAGCGTTGGTGTTGCCAAAGTTCTCTAAATCGCATTTGACTATAATTGTGGCGCAGCTTTGGCGGCTTCATGTCACGCCATAGTTTCCCTTTAATATTCAGTGAAACGCCACTAATTAACATTCATTCATATCGACATCATGATCAGAGAGGAAAACAAAGCAAAGGACTGTAACTCAAAGCGAAGTTGAAGTTCTTGTTAGAGAGGTGGAAAAGAGGATAATATATTTGGAGGGCACAGTGGGGGCATTACTAATGCCAAAAAGCTTTAGAATGGCAACATGTTGCAGACGCAGTTGATGCCACAACCTCAAAACGTCGGACTGTGACCTTTGCAAAGCTGATGCAAAAAAACACCTAGCGCTACACAGAGAAAGTGTTTATTCCACAGGACACCAGGGCTGACCCCTCTTGAAGTGGGCCAGGCACGGCGGGGTTTCTCTGAGTGCTCATCTTTAACGCTGGGCCCAAAATAGCAGACAGACAGACATTTGCCACATCTTCCAACATTGCAAACACAGACATTATGCGTCATTACACATGTCAGGTGTTTTTATACCCATCAAATTGATTGCATCTAAAAAGCAAAAGGTGTCAAAATTGATTGAATTGTAAATGACAAATAGTTCTGCGCAAGGAGCATGTGATTAGTAAAACGTTCTATCGCAATGGTTAAAACATGCTTTAGACCTACAATAAAACAAGCATTTAAATAAAAAATAAAACAATCTAAAGCCATAAAAATAAACACTGTATTAAACACTGATACTAAATACGATGACCACATCAAAACCATGTGCTCCGCCAGACGGAGGCATCAAAAACAACATCAGTGTAAACATTATTTGTCCTGTTTATTGTATTATTCATGAGAATAAATTCCAATATAATTACAAAATATTGAGTTTTATTTTTTTCACAACTATATCTTCATTTGAATTTATGATAGTATTTTGTTTTATTTTGTCCATTTTCACCGCAGATGGATCAAACAGGTGTTTGTGCACAATATTAATTGTAAGAATGACTTAGTAAATTCTCATGAGTGAAATCAATGAGAGGCAATATTTTTATTTGTTTTACACAATGTTCTCAGTTTCACGTGTTTAATCCATATGCCGTCGGTGTCACCATTTCTCATTTCACCCATTTATGTGCGTACGCCTGGATCACAGTGTCCGTGGAGGACCACACATTTTCCTGTCAAGTTTGCTTTTTATACATCCCGATTCTTGCGTAGAGAGCAGCGTATGTCTTCTTTTGTGCGTACGCCACATTTATAAATGAGGCCCCAGAGCAGTGTGAATGTGAGGTGTAAACATCAAAAGATATGGTGTATTATAAGCTTGGTTATTTGGTATGATTTCAGGGGCAAGATATACATCAAAACCTGCAGATAACTCTTCACTTGCACGCAAATGATAAACTGAAATGTTCCTGAAAAATTGACCCAGTAATACATGATAACGTAGAGAGAAAGAGTTATTCAGGGGAGAGCTAGTGTGGAAGCCGACCTCAGACAAGTGCTACTCTTTACCTATGTATATATGTCGATCAAAGCGTCCTGGCCTCATCAAAGCTGGATCCAGGATATCAGCTCGATTGGTGCCGGCTAACACGACCACGTTGGTGCTACTGTTGAACCCTGTAACGACAAAAACAAAAGCATATAAAAGATCTTGTGAAATATTGCACCCAGAATGGGAGAAAGGCTTGAACACTAAAAGTGGTGACATAACTACCTACCATCCATTTCCACAAGCAACTGGTTGAGGGTGTTTTCCTGCTCGCTTTGGTTTCCAAAGTTCCCCCCGCCTCTCTTCCTGCCAACTGCGTCAATCTCATCAATGAAAAGAATGCAGGGGGCATTTTTTCGAGCCATGGCAAACGTATCCCTTATCTATTACCGGACAGAATCAAGAGAAATCACTTAAATAATCTTATAAATTGAGCCAACCTCTGGCTCACCCAGTAGAGAGTGCGCCCCATGTAGTCTGAGAATTGTGTTGGCAGAGTCTTGCATTTAACCCGGTACTGACCCTTGCTGCACCCACGCCAACAAACATCTCCTGGAACTCCGAGCCGTTGACAGTGATGAAGGGCACGTTGGCCTCTCCTGCAGTGGCCTTAGCTAGCAAGGTCTTGCCAGTACCAGGTGGGCCTGATAACACAGCGCCCTGACAAGAAAGGTGTTGCTTAATGATCAATACCAGTATCTCAATGAATACTTCACTAGGTGGAGAAACTTCAACACTTAATTCTTAGCTATGCTTAGCAGGAGGAAAAAATCCATCAATTGAAAATGTTCCTGTCACCTTCACCCCCCGACCCTATGCCGCAATACTTTATATACAGTGCGTCACACCTTTGGGATCTTGGCGCCTAGGTCCTGGTACTGCCGCGGGTCCTTCAAGAAGTTGACAAGCTCTAAAATCTCCAGTTTGGCCTCCTCACAGCCTGCGACATCCTTGAACTGAATGCCAACGTTGCCTTTTATCACCTTGGCTTTGGATTCACTCATGCTGAAGGGGTTTCCTCGCGGACCTGCCATTGGTCCCGGCCGCATGGCAAAAAGTAAAAAGCCAACCAGCAGTAAGGTTGGGAGAACGCTGAAAAGGAGTGCCCTGTGGGGAGTGAGACAGAAGCTCAATTAAGCCATCATCAACCAATGCAATTTGCATAAGAGTTATTTTGCTTTGAAAGTTTCAGGAACTCATCAGATTCAACTCTTACCCATCGCTTTCACTGCTGTAGAATACAGGAACTTTCTGTGAGTCCAAACCCATTTCTTGCTGGGCCATCCTCAGGTTATGCTCAAATGAGTCCACACTGCCAATGTTGAACCACAAATAGCTCTGAAACATACACATATACAACATACAACAAAGAGGACATACATTTTTCCTTTTACAAATAGAAATAAGCAATACATTGCACCATTGCTCATTTCAATGGGTTTTGCTGCTACAGTCAGACTTGGTCTGGTAGGATCGCATCCCATCAACCGAACTAGTGAATTAGATTTGGAATGATGTTCCTCAGTTGTCAGTTACCATTGACAATTCAGGAGAAACACAGTAAGTGGGCCTTAAATTAAGATTATTTGTCAAATGTATATGACTCTTCTCTGCTTGTGTTAAGCTACACTTTGAAATACCCCTAACCCTAACCAAGTGAGTGACCTATATGAAAGGCATAAGGACATAAGCATATTCATGCAACTAACCACTTCTGACGTGTTCACTCCATGGGCAGGAATTACTTTGACATATTGTTTATTGACCACCTCTAGGTGATCAACCTGTGTAGAGAGCACAAAAAACAATTTGTTAACATGGTTGCAAAAACAAACAGATAAAAGACAGAAAATACCAAAACTAAAACACTCTCTGCCTCTTACCAAGTCTTTGTTTAAGTAGTGCTGTACAAAGTCCTTCCAGGAGATCTGCATCCCCGTCTCTCGGAAGTAAAAGTATAAAAAAGCTGAGGTCATGCCGGCAGCACCGATTGCAAAGTACCGCACTGCTTTTTCATCCAGGGGAAAATCATCCTGTTAGATGTAAAAAGATAAATAAATAAAAAAGGTGTAAGAGATAGATTAATTGATTAAAGGAGAGGCTGTCAGCAGGTCCTGACAATCCAGGCAGTGTGCTGCCTCTCAACTATGAGCACCCTTTAAAAAGTAGAGCATGACCAGTATGTTTTCAGGAAAATATCTATTTCAACGTTTGAATGTTAAACATACAGTATGGATAAGAATAAATTAAAGTCAATAAACAAGTAAAAGGTGACCAATATATGTAATGAGTGGAACATTTTAGAATTTTAGAGAACTTATAAGAGTATTACACCTGAATAGTCGTTATGTGACAAAAGGATGCCAAATTATGGAAAATACAACTTAAATTGTAAAATTAGGGTTCAATTTGACTTTTAAAGATATCATATGCCAGCATTTATTCTATGTAAGTGTTTGTGTGTAGTGCATTTTAATAAGCCGTAAACACACCTGGAAGCGCGTCCACCAGTGTGATTCTTCCTTTTTTCCTCCTCTTTGTCTTTTGTCCCCGTCATCATTTGTGTCCCGCTCTTCCCTTACAAGAGATTCTTGTTCTTTGCTATTTTTTTCTAAATAGTAAGAGAAAATCAGTCATACACTGCAGAGGAAATGAAAACAGAGGATGTCTAAATGCCGCTTGTGATAATAACTCAAACCTCCCTCACCTTCAACTGATTTGTTGACGCCAGTGCTTTCTTCACTCTTTGGGAAAAACTTTTCAAAACCTGAACCCATTCAACAGCAAACACACAAACAACAAAATAATTAAGTGCAACTAGCTCACATCGACCTAGGCCACTGTGTGCACTCATTTAGCTACATTACATAGTGTAACAAGGTATATTACCTCTTGGTGGTTTGTTTGAGCTAAATAACCGAACAAGGGGGAGACTGTGTTGATATAAACCACCACGTCTCCTGTGGATCAGTGACGCTTTCTGAAATGAAGATACTGTATCATGAATATGTTAGCAGTCAGGGCAGGGTCATAAAAAGACATGTGGAGAAGAAACATACAGCAGAAAGGCATCAATTAAGATGTTATATGTAGTAGATGTTGTTCATTTGCGAGCCAAAACTAAACATATAATCCACAGTAATCTACAGGTCTTATACAGTGAACAGTTGTTTTAAAGCTCACATGGTATTTACTCACATATGTCGCTGCATAGACATATCAAACACAGATTAAATTATATTTAAGGGGTTATTTTAGGTTCTGCAGACCTTTGGAAGTAGCTAAAATATCAGTTCCTTTCACACAACTGCAAACTCTTTGATTGCGGTTTATCGTTTTTGCAGCCAACATAATATTGATACTTGAAAATCATAAAAAAGACAATATTATGTTAGCTGATCTGACATTTTGTTTACATATCAAAATATACCTGAGTAACAATAGGTTATTGTTGAACAATAATCTATTTTTAATGAAAGACGCCAGACATATTGAGTTAACTATGAATAAAAACATTAACATTTTTGGGCTCTATTTATATGGAAAGTCCACCAGAAAGAAAACTCTATGTATTACGTATGTAATAAAGTGTCAGCTCCCAGTGGAAAATATTCCTTTTGTGACATCAACAAAATAATGTATCTCTAATAAGTAACACGGTTTGGGTACCTGGTAATAAACAAGCAAAACAAATCAGACTGAACTTGAAGTTTCTCTGGTTTGATTTTTCTACTTCAATAGAAAATCAGTTAAAGTCTACAGAAGCAAGTCAGCAAAGTCTAAGATACCTCATCCCGGCCAGTGAACCTCTATACAACTAAGTTTTATTTATATTCAATAACTTGCAAGTTTGATAACAATGATTTAAGTAAATGCAACTGAATGAATGAAAAAGATGAGAATCCATGAGCCAACAGAAAAAACGCCCCCTTCCACCAAAACATTATGAAACTGAGGAAACTGACTCCTAAACGAAACATTATCAAATGGACACATCGTGAGATTACAATCAACTGAGGAATGATACATAAACAGTTCTGCAGTTTGTTTGTTTACATAATGGGGGGGGGGGGTCTGCAGCCTCCTGCACAGAGGAACAATGTGTTCTTTTTCCCACGACAAACCTACTGTCGCACAGGGCTCCAACTTCTGCGAGTAACGTTAGCGGTTGCAAAACAAGTTTGTATATCTATGTTTTTCTAATTATATTTTGAGAGGAACGTATCGACTTTACATTATAAGAAGTACAAAAACAATGTCACCGTACCGACGCGAGTGCGTCGCCGTTGCGAAAAGTAGCTGAAATAGTGGATACGTCTCGAATCCACGTCCGAAGCGCCCACGGTCGGTTCCGAAAGGATCCGATACTCACAGAGAGCAGCCCCATCGTGTGTCAGCTACTTTCATTCGGCTTAGCCTCGCACTGCCAGACCTATCTCCACAGCGGTGTACTTTCGGCTACGGCTACCATGGATGTAGATGGCTACACACGCGCTACACCGGACGTGTGTTCTCCGACTCAAGTAGTACCGGTACAAAATTACGAATCCCACTATGGCCACGCCAAGTCCCGCCCTACGAAGCAGCTCATATGGCTGGAGTTAGGCATTTCAACTCGAGTGGTTAAGGTAAGGATTAGGGGATTGGTCAGAGGATGGGACCAGTACATGTAAACATGGACGCCTGATCAATAGTAGTGTGTGAATGCTAATGAAGGGCGGGTCTTCTTGGCGTGGCCGGATTCGCAATACCGCTACCGTACCGTACACCCGTCAACTTGTCGTATCGCGAGATTTCAATTACTGCTATCGCATTCCTAAAGACTAATCTTTTTTTAAGAGCCAACTTTTTAAGAGCCGACGAAATAATAATTGGGTTCATGGGTTTTACTCATGCAATGCATCATTCTGAATTCTGAGACCAGAATTCGTCTTTTATGTAGTGCTACAGAAAATGTATATTACCTAGCCTTCCGGTATACATTTTTTTTATCTTGAATTCTAACATTACACAATGATTGGATTTCTTTTTGGGTAGGCCTACAGTTAACCTATGTTGAGTTATAAAAAAAACAAAAAAAAAAACAATGTATTTCTGTTTATGTATGATGCAGTCAGGTTAGGAAAGTAAGCATTATTTGTCTCTGTGAAGAAGTCAAGACGGCCCTATTGTCTCTCACCTTCCCCCTGTTCCTCTGACTCTAAAGACATTGATCAGGTCAAGTCTGGCATTTAACAAAGAGAAGAAGCCTTTTGCTTCACACCAGGAAGTAATCTTCTGTCTCCAATCCCCTGCTGTCTTAGACTAGGCTAAGTCAATAGAATGTTGATTAGCTGCATTTTTGTTAGAATTTCTCTTGCTAGAACCTTTTGATTTGTGTTTGGGAGGAACCCCCAATGTGCATTGTTGGGTTTCTGTAAATAACATCACCGAGTACGGTCTAGACATAACTGTTGTGATTTGGCTCTAAATAAATAAAATTGAATTGAATTGAATGTTAGAGGTGTGACCCATACTTTTCTAAGATGCATACTGAGATGCCCTCAACATGTTACCATGCCAACAACAGACCAGTGATATTGGGTTTAAATACACCAGGTGAAAAGGAAGCACTCGCAGGTGCAGGGAATATAATTCCGAAATGTACAATGATTCGGGGCTGTAAGAAGAGGAATCATGTCGTCTGTCCGCTGTCAGCTGCAGTGTTATCATGTTTGGTGTCGTATTGTCTTTGTCTTATCATCTTCATCATGCTGTTTTCATTAAACATTTTCTTAATTCTCCATTGGAACTCCAGCTTCTCTTTGTCCTCATCAAATCTAAGAAATCGTGTTAGGTAGTTTTTTCTAACACCTACCGTAGGCTACTTTACTTGATGTGTGGAAATCCAAGTCCTTGACCACTCTTCATGTACACTTACGAATGTTTTTTGAGAGCTGTATTTTACAGTATTTTCATAATTTTACTCCACTGCATTTCTGTTTCCTTTGTCTTCTACGCTTGTAAACTGAATATCTTTGGGGGTTTGAAAGTTTCCTCGGACAAAATAAGACATTTAAAGATGTCACCAGCTTACACTCCGGGAAAGACATTTTTCACCATTGTCTGACATTTCATTTTCATTTCAATTTGTTTGACTAGTGTGTTGTTTACAAAAAGTTTCTCATTCAGTTGCACATATTAATCACTGTCAATCAATATGAGAGTAACATCAGGCCAATCTTTTATTTTGGGGCTATTTTTGTTGACAGTTGAGTAACCCATTGTATTATTTAACATAATAGGTAAATGAATGGATTACCCAATAGGCTTACCAAGCAGAGGTCCAGGGGCCAACAGGAGGTCAGGAAGCCAATTATATGTATGTATATATATATATATATATATATATATATATATATATATATATATATATATATATATATATATATATATATATATATATATATATATATATATATATATATATATATATATATATATATATATATATATATATATACATATATAAATATATATATATATAAATATATATACATATATATATATACATATATACATATACATATATACATATATACATATATATATATATACATATATATATATATATATATATATATATATATATATACATACATACAGTGCCTTGCTAAAGTATTCGGCCCCCTTGAACTTTCTGACCTGTTGCCACATTTCAGGCTTCAAACATAAAGATATGAAACTGTAATTTTTTGTGAAGAATCAACAAGTGGGACACAATTATGAAGTGGAATGAAATTTATTGGATATTTCAAACTTTTTAAACAAATAAAAAACTGAAAAATTGGGCGTGCAAAATTATTCAGCCCCTTTACTTTCAGTGCAGCAAACTCTCTCCAGAAGTTCAGTGAGCATCTCTGAATGATTCAACTTTGACCTAAATGACTAGTGATGATAAATAGAATCCACCTGTGTGTAATCAAGTCTCCATATAAAAGCACCTGCTCTGTGATAGTCTCAGAGGTCCGTTTAAAGCGCAGAGAGCATCATGAAGAACAAGGAACACACCAGGCAGGTCCCATACTGCCGGATAAGCCAGATTTGGATACAAAAAGATTTCCCAAGCTTTAAACATCCCAAGGAGCACTGTGCAAGTAATGATATTGAACTGGAAGGAGTATCAGACCACTGCAAATCTACAAAGACCCGGCCGTCCCTCTAAATTTTCACCTCATACAAGGAGAAGACTGATCAGAGATGCAGCCAGGAGGCCCATGATCACTCTGGATGAACTGCAGAGATCTACAGCTGACGTGGGAGACTCTATCCATAGGACAACAATCAGTCGTATACTGCACAAATCCATTTCTTGAAGAGATCTATAAAAAGTCTCATTTAAAATTTGCCACAAGCCACTTGGGAGACACACCAAACATGTGGCAGGAGGTGCTCTGGTCAGATGAAACCAAATTGGCAACAATGCAAAACGTTATGTTTGGCGTAAAAGCAACACAGCTCATCACCCTGAACACACCATCCCCACTGTCAAACATGGTGGTGGTGGCAGCATCATGGTTTGGGCCTGCTTTTCTTCAGCAGGGACAGGGAAGATGGTAAAAGTGATGAGAAGACGGATGGAGCCAAATACAGGCCCATTCTGGAAGAAAACCTGATTGAGACTGGGACGGAGATTTGTCTTCCAACAAAACGATGATCCAAAACATAACGCAAAATATACAATGGACTGGTTCACAAATAAACATATCCAGGTGTTAGAATGGCCAAGTCAAAGTCCAGACCTGAATCTGAGGAAAGAACTGAAAATTGCTGTTCACAAATGCTCTCCATCCAACCTCACTGAGCTCAAGCTGTTTTGCAAGGACGAATGGGCAACAATTTCAGTCTCTCGATGTGCAAAACTAATAGACATACCCCAAGCGACTTACAGGTTAAATTGCAGCAAAAGGTGGTGCTACAAAGTTAACTTAAGGGGGCTGAATAATTTTGCACGATTTTGTTTTTTATGTTAAAGTTTGAAATATCCAATAAATTTAATTCCAGTTCATGACTGTGTCCCACTTGTTAATTCTTCACAAAACAATAGTTTTATATCTTTAGATTTGAAGCCTGAAATGTGGCAAAAGGTCAAAGTTCAAGGGTGCCGAATACTTTCGCAAGGCACTGTGTGTGTATATAAAAAAATGTGCTGCTGCTTAGTTTAAAGTGGAAGTGTTACGCACCTATGCCAATGGGGCCCACTACAGTATATTAGTCAAAAATAATCCATAAACAGGTGAAAATTGGACTAGATTTAACCACAACATTGCAGCTTTAATGCATTTTTTTTTTCACTTTATTCAAGCACAACTCCATGTTTTATAACAGGGCATGGGTTTCACCTACACCATGTATGTCCATTAGTTTAGGGAAAAAATAAATTAAATACAGCACATCATGCTGAAAGATAATACAGCCACAGCTCATTATTTTAAAACAAATACTCAAGATCAACATTTACAAATTACCAAAGGTGTCACTTAACATCTTTGTCATCTCTGGATATGTGCTCTGGGTACTTTAAGACTAAAATCATTAACATGATGGCAAGTATATTAAGACATTAGGATAATGGAACCAGACTATCTTAGGCACACAATGTATATAAGTCTTCACGTGTATTTGCTACACAGTACATTAAGCTGAATCGTATTAAACAGAGTGAAATTAGTTCAGTTTTGAATAAAAGGAAAGCACATTTAACTTCCATATTCCTTTTCTTGTATGTACGTACTCTATGTACTGGTGATGCATGCTTTGATTATATATGAGTTGCTAATATACAGTGTGTATTACTATTTCAAATGATAGTATAATTATTGTATAGACAACTTTTGTCAAAAAATTGCAAGCAATATCATTTTTTGGTAACACTTTACAATAAGCTACACAAAAAAGGGTAGTTACTGTTTTTGAAAGGGTAAGAAGGGTACCCTTTTGATAAAGGGTAACTAATCATTCGTTACTCTTTCAAAAACAGTAACTACCCTTTTTTTGTGTACCTTATTGTAAACTGTTACCAAATATTGCTTTAAGGCTTGGGATATTTTCTGAAGAAATGTTAAACAGATCAACAGATTGATGAATGAAAATCTGAAAGGAAAATAGGCATGTAATAGAATGGCGGGTGGAATACTTGTAACATAAGCATTGTTGGGACTAATGATTAAAAATATGATCACATTGTGTAACAGATTTGATTTCTTTTTGTAAACTTATTAAAAAGTATACATTTTTGTTTTTTTGTGTGATATTAACTTAAATGCCCTAAACTACAGATGATTGGAAATAGTAATCAGTGCAAGGTAACTCATTTAACTTTCAAAAGCATGTTTACAAGATTTTGTTATTACAAAAAAAAAAACATGCAATTGGCAGCTGAAAGGCAAATTTCTGGTTAATATAATTTTCTGATTTAGTCTTTGGAAAATAGTTATAATCCTTAAATCCTTAATTCATTTTCCATATATGGCAACCTCAAAGTTTAGTATTCATGGTTGGCAGTAGAGTTTAATGCAGCTGAGGCTTGTAGGAGTTAATATACAACAACTCTTGCATGCATACTCACCTACTGACGAGGTGGCTTTTCTCTACAGGGAATTTATTTTGTATGTTTATACAAGCAGATGCACAAAGCAAGATCACCCACACAAACACTGTTCAGTACATCTGATTTTAGTATGAATTAAAAAGTTGGATTAAAAAAAAAATTATATATATATATTTTAATTTCCAGATGGGTTTCTGAGTACCCTGCTTCATTATATAGTGCACAGGAAGTTAAAGACACTACAGTATAAACATTATACATAAAAGAAACCAAGGACAAAGACACTACAGTATAAACATTATACATAAAAGAAACCAAGGACAAAGACAAAAAGCTAGTCTTCTGTTATACTTTCATGATCGAGTAGAGCACAACATGAAGTGCAACATGCAGTAACATCAGGTGGTTCTCTCCAGATTTATGCATCTTTCACATCTGGAAAGTCGTCCTGCTTGCGTTCAGTCATTCGGGCACATCGTGGACAAGTTGTGGAGTTGTCATAGTAACAATCTCTAAAGAGACACATAAACACATGTTTTGTTACATAAAATGTCATATTAATGTCTATGAGTTATTTTTCATTTAAAAGGGATACTTATTAGTGTTCAGGCAATTGTACCAGTATTTTTAGTGAGACAAATTCATTAATGTCTCTATTATTATTCTGAATGTCGTTTTAAAAAGATATGTTAAATGTTAAATGGGTAGCTTTTATACCAGGCCCTGAAAATTAACACGTGACCACCTGCCAAATGTGGGTGAATTTTGCAATTGACAGGTAACACTGTCAATCTATTGATTCAGACGCGTAACTATCGGTAAGCAGGGTACGCAGTTGCTTACTTACAATCAGAGGCCCACATCACTGGAAGACATTGACAGCCAGGGCCCCTTTTGAGCAAATATGACAAAAAGCTATTTTTTCTGAAAGTTACCAAAGGTAGCTTTAACAGGTGATTTTAGACTAGATTAAACCAATAACTGAACGTCTTTGGGATTACAAGGGGCTTCACTCAAAAGTAGGGAAAACATTTTTTTTAAGTTCTGAGGCTTTAATATTTAGTACCTGTTAAACTCCTAACAATCACATTATTTGCTGTATTTTTCAGTCTGACTGGTTGGTGGGGACTAACCTGTGGAAGACAGCAGAGCAGTCGTGGCAGACTGAGGTATGACTGTCAAAAGGGAACAGTATGTCTCCTTCCTTACACAGCTCACACACAAATCCTTTGGCCTGACAACGCTACACACACACACACACAAACACACACACACACACACACACACACAGATGAAGTTATAAGTGATACATAAACAGGAAATAAGCTTATGAAAACATAGTGAAGTCATTAGTATTGTTCTTTGTGCTGTATGCAATACCTCACCTCACAGTCTAGTTTGATGTGCTTAGCAAATGTGGTGTGGATCTCTGTGAGGGAACAACTGAGTCTGCCACTTGAAATGTCAATCAAATCCTGTAGTGAGTACATGTCATCGTTCTCCACAAAGTGCTGCCGATCTTGTAGCTGGGGAACACAAATACAAAAGACCAAGAACAGTCAAGTCAAGTTTACGGTATTTCACATACATTGTCTCAATTTTACAATAGGAACCTTTCTCGATACAGCTCAAACTCTCCACTCCCACCACATGGTGGTGCTGTTGTAACATTACTTATTGGTCACATATGTCACGCCAGGGTATATGACACTTCTGCCCCATGCAAAGTCAATTTAGTAAAGAGATGCCCACCTGTAGTAACAGCCGAGCCTCCATGGCCTCCTTACAGGTAATAAAATAAGGTTTCATCAACAGAATATCTTGACGGAGTTTCTGTAAAGGAAAACACACGTGCACACACGTATGCACGCCACATGAAGGGCTAAAACTGAGAACACAGATGTGAAAAATATGTTGAAATGTGGCTTTTGTCTACACAGAGAACATTTTTAAACTCCACAATTTCTTGCAGCGTCCTTACTAGTTTCTCCCCAAAAAGTGAAGTTACCCACCCTGATCTCAACTAGTTCCTCCACAAAGTTAAATAGCAGCGGGTTGATTTCTTTCAGCTTAAGCACAGGTCGTGGTATCATCAGGGCCAGGTAGCGCATTGAGGAGCGACAAACCTGAAACATAAATACACTGTCAAAACCCAATGACTGGCTCAATATGCCCACAATAACATAGTAAAACCCCTTTAATACCAACGCAGTGAGGGGTTAAACCTGTATTTGCCTGGGACTCGCAATCCTGCAATGTAATCATATGGGCAAATGTGCACTGCCAGGATTTTTTTCCTCCTTGGCCAGCAGTAATCATCCCCGCCAAAATGGTCACTGCAAATCCGATGGGGTGCAAGGCGCAGTGTATGGACTGGAGTGTTAATAGGTAGCCATAGCCATAACTTCAGCCTGTCCATATCCAAAGGTAATGTCTGAAAGCTGCCTGAAGTGTCACTGCACATTTTGTTGGCATAATTTGGAAATGCACAATTTAAAATCTTTTAGATAACACAAAGCTACTGTGTCTGTCCTTCAAAAAAAACAAACTCCCGGGACTCTTCTCTCCCCACTCGCGTTCCACACTATAAACCCATATGTCTTCACACCAAAATACCCCATTAACATGTGTTAAGTAGACCAACATCATTCAGTCGTCTCCTGTTTAACTTAAAGAAAATTATACTTTAATAGATTTATATAATTGTAATTTCCTCATAGGGGATCAATAAAAAGTATAAATTATAAATTATATATTGATACTGTATATAAAAGAAGAAGGGATATTTTTACATGGGGAGTGTATTTTGTTGTAGCTGTTTAGGGTACCTTGCGTGATTCAAACTCCCAGTTGTGGATGACACGAGCTGGGACGATGGCAGTGTCATTCCAGTGGCATGTGCTGCAGTAATATTGGCCTGTGTAGTCACACTGTCTGGCTTCAGTCGGCACGCCCCCTACCAGATAAATATGGGACAGTACAGTCAAACTATGACACAAAAAAGCAAGATGTACTTAAATACATTTAAAACAAAAATTAAATATGTAGTGTTTAGACATGTAAAAGAGATAGATTTCCTGAAATGTACATACATTTTTGTAGCTCTGTAATTTATAGTCAGCAATTTGTGGATGGCTGTAGATTTACAACTATGTGCTTTTAGATGTTCCGTTTTCCTATTTCAACTTGCCAAACTTAAATCAACACAGTTATTTGTACTCACTCAGGGAAATAGGTGTGCGGCATTCTGAACAGCGGTAGTCTTGCCGGTCTAGTCCTATCTCAGGGCAGATGCTGAGCTCGTACTCCGACTGGTGGCTGACCTTTGACCTGACACAGGGCTTGGTGATCAGGTTCATACATTTGCTATGGCAACGATAATAGCAACCTGAAACAAGAAAAAGATAATAAAATGGCATGTAATGGCTGCACAAAGATTCTCCCACTGAGTCCACCATTCAGGAAATGGCTTCTGAGAAAGTTAAAATGGAAAGAAAAAACCTGATAATTGAAAATGAAAATATTAAAAAAATATGAAAATATTTAATGAAACAGAAAAAATATGAATCATAGTCTCAGAATTCCTGTTCTACTACTTAATTACGGTATAAGGACAGTTTGTATATTTTCCCATTACTGATTGGTTCAGATTTATTTTTATTTTTTTTACTTTATTGCCCAAATTAAACATTGCAGGCAATTTTAGCAACACAGTACACTTAATCTCTTTCAATGAGAGGTCAAAGCAACAAAATAAAAAAATAAAAGGGTGACCTTGTGGTTGAGCTTTATTCAGCACCCATACTGACTACATAGAAGCAGGATAAATAAACCATTGCATATCAATATGTTTAAATTATTCTAAATCAAGACCTAGAATGACAGGAGTCCATCTTCTCACAAACAAAGCATAACAGTCATATTTTCCATTGTATGGACCGGTTTAATTTTTTGTCTCCACTGAGCTACTGTAGGGGGGCCAGGCTTCATCCAATTAATAGTAATACTTTTTCTTGCAGTCATTAACAAAATTTGTAATATGTACAGTGGTGCTCAAAAGTTTACATACACATGCTTAAGTTGACTAAAAAGAGGAATAAAAAAATCATGTTTTGGAAATTTATTTTAATACCTAAATTAAAAAATGAGGTAAAATCCAACCTTTAAGGACACCAATTTTCTTTGTGAATGAATAACGTATTGTAAATAAATAAATGTTCTTATTTAAAATACAGGGTCATAAGTATACATACCCTATGTTAAATTCCCATAGAGGCAGGCAGATTTTATTATTAAAGGCCAGTTATTTCCTGGATTCAGGATATTATGCATCCTGATAAAGTTCCCTTGGCCTTTAGAATTAAAATAGCCCCACATCATCACATACTCTTCACCATGCTTAGAGATAGGCATGGGATACTTTCTATAAAATCATCTCTCAATGCAAATCAAACCAGGTATTAGTCTAACTGAAATAAAACCATGCCTATCTCTAAGCATGGTGAAGAGTATGTGATGATGTGGGGCTATTTTAATTCTAAAGGCCAAGGGAACTTTATCAGGATGCATAATATCCTGAATCCAGGAAATAACTGGCCTTTAATAAAAAATCTGCCTCTATAACATGGTATGTACTTATGACCCTGTATTTTAAATAAGAACATTTATTTATTTACAATACGTTATTCATTCACAAAGAAAAAAAGGTTGGATTTTACCTCATTTTTAATTTAGGTATTAAAATAAATTTCCAAACATGATTTTATTCCTCTTTTAGTCAACTTAAGCTTTGAGCACCACTGTAACTTTGGTCCTTAGAAAGCAAGTATCTTCAGGTATTTTTTCCAGTAGGAAAAACAAAGGGTCCAGGGGGAAATCCATCTTGAAGATTTTGTCCACTTCCTCTTTAATGTCTTTCCAGTATTTCTGTATCACTGGGCAGTCCCAGAATATGTGGGTATGGTCACCCACCATACCACAGTCTCTCCAGCAAGTGTTGGTTCAGATATTTTAACACGATAGTTTGCGAAGTATTGTGAGCCTATGCATGACATTTGAGGGAAAAAGATAGCGCCAGTATGATCTTGCAAAGAAATCAGACTTTTGAACAATCTGTGCCCTTTACACATCCTAATCCATGTACAATGGCATGCTTTACAATTTTGGAACTTGCACATCTCCACAGTATATCAGACTGATGCACTGCATAGAGTGTCTCACCTGTGCAGGTATACCAAGTCTGGATAAGGCCCCAGATGATAGCGCTACACTTGTCGCACGTCTGTTTCACACTCTTGCTCTTTTCCTTAGAAAAGCGGTGCTCCAGTAGGACTCTCAGATTAGGCTCATCATCCTCAGGATCCTTTCAAGGGACAAAAACAAAATTTACCAAGACCACTAACATAGCAGTATCACAGTTCATGTACGGTAGTAAAAGAAAGATTAATGCAAAATATGTGAGAGGTTTACACCGCCTCCTAGACTAAATAAGATTTTCATATTTTTATGTGTGTTTGTCTAAAAGTTGTGATATGACACAAACTAAACAAATAAAATATATGAAAAAATATGCAGTATTTGCACTTATTTATTTTTACATAGTTTCATAGTCTTTTAGTATTTCCTCTATGACCTTCCCTGAAGCACCCGTCAAACAAATGTCTATTCCCCATAAGCAAAACAATTTGCATCACATGGCAAAACAGCTGCTTACATAAAATGCTCAGGGAAAATCCCTGACAGTATAGAGTACTGTATACTGTATGATATCACAGCTGCTTCACGTGATATGCTTCAAATTACACAATATCAGTAAAGAGCCCTCTATACAAGATGATGTGAATGATAAACAAGCTGCGTGATTCAAATTTTGACTTAAAGTATTGTTAGCAACATCATTAAACCATTGCAGCCTAATTCGTTAAAAAGCTTCTTTTATGCTTAACATTTTTTGTAAGTTTACAGTAATGAGCCAGAACCATAAGTAGAATGCCACCTGGACAGTTCTATCAATGATACCAGAGGTTCTGTAAAGGTGGAGAAATTAATGAGGTGCCCCTAAATATAAACCTCTCCTAAAAATTATTAACAATGGGCCTGACTATTGGAAATAAATCAATACACAAACAACACAGCTCAAACATGCCCAAGAAGAGAATTAGCATACCCTTTTCTATAAAAAAAGAAATGCATTGAAACCCTAACTGGATTAGTAACCAATCTATTGGTTAATTGATTGATTTGTTTAAAGTGACTATATGTTACTTACAGTTTGTGTAGATTCTAGCGGCCGCTTTGGACAAAAGCGGTAGTGTTTTTACCTCACCTTGTGACTTAAAAAGGTCTTTTCCTTACGGTGCTTTATTATTGCCCACTGCAGATTACTGAGTTAGCGTTACCAAGAGGTCACATAGCTGCGATGAATATGTTGCTCAGACAAAAAATCATTTATTTACAAAAAGAGAACAGGTTACAGATGCATTGTTGCATTTCAAGTGTTGGATACGGCAACTTAGCCTACTTTCCGGTGTTCAACTGAAATCTGTGACCTGTCAAAATGTGTGTTCTGTAGCGCTATCTACCTGCTATAATCGATTTTGTTACTTTGCAGGGGAAAAGAAAAGTCTTGTTTGCAGGTCATTTATGGTCAGTATAGCCAGACTGACCATGAAGGTCATTTATGGTAATTTATGGTCATCAGATGGAACTTTACTCAGTTTCAGAAACTGGTAAAAGTTATCTATAGTCACTTTAAGCCTTCTGCAAGACACTAGATTGTTACACGGTACTTTCTGTAATTTAAAGAAAATCATGAAGAACAAACTGTGCCATTTAATACATAAGGAGTTTTTTGCAGGAAGTTGCTGCATTTGCTCTCACTTACAGGACAATGGCTAAAAGGCCAAAAGTGATACAAAGAAAACCTTATTTTTATGCTGTCTGGCACTGATCTCCACCCACAAGCACAATTTCTCAGCTACAAGCCAACTATAATATCATTTAATTTTGTCCTAGACTTTTGCACCCATTAGATCATTCTTTACCCCTAAATTACAAATGCACTTGAATGCAGCAGTAGTTTCAGGTAGTGTTTCTCCAGAAACACAATAAAAAGCCAAACTTTTACTTAATACATTTGTATTTGCAAAAATTTGTGTAACGATGTGCATTCCACAAAATCGAAATGGGTCAATTATGAATTTCTTCAAGTTTGAATGATTATAAGCCAGAATCAACAACTACAATATCATGTTATCCCCTTCTCTATTCACTCCTTAGTTCCAACCTTAAGTTCTTGCAGTTTCAGACGAAGATGGATAAGCTTCACCACAGTGTCCTTCTGTCTCTCAGAGTGTTCTGGCAGCTCCAAGATCAGCTTTTTACACTCCTCTATGGCCATTTTCAGCTGTTCAATATCGGACACAACTAACGAACCCTGAATACAGGTGAACAAGAGCAAAAGCATGTACAGTAAATACAATAGTAAGCACTCTAAGGTTTACAATATTAATCACTTTAACGTAGTGTGACACATAAGTTGTAGTTGAGTTTTACAATGCTTTACTTACCATAGGCCTTGAGAAGTGGTCCTCAGCTAGACCAAGGTCCATGGTCCGGTCTGAACTGTGGGTTCTGGCCGCAGAGAACAGCTCAGGCCTTGCTTCTAAAAAAGTGGCATAAAGCACTGTTCTTCTTGAAAGCATACACACTATGGTGTGGTAAGTGCACTCAGTCATGCATGCTAATTCAACGCACATGATTGTGGCCACTCAAGACGATCCCTGCACTTGAGAAGTCTAGAAGGACCAAAGCTCAAAATGGAATTTAACTGAAGGATTGCCAGGTAATGTGTAACCAAGCCAGTTGACAAGACAGACTCCTACTGTGTCATTAAAACTGCTGCTCAACTAGCTGAATGAACTTCAGAGTACAGATTACTTTCACATCTAAACTTGTACAATATCTGTTATGTAATCATTCCTATGGCATGCTTTTAACACAATTAAATAATTGTGCTAACATTCTTCTACTGCTGCTGCTCTCAGTAGTATGAATTGCATGTGTGCCATGTGCATTGGTCTATCAAAGTCCTGACAAATAAGAAATGATTCTGATCATTGTTAGTTACATGACTTTAAACCATTGTCCATTATCCATATATCTGTAAGATCAAGAGTTAACACTTCCAAAAATATCATTGTATGATGAAAATATTAATAGAAACTGCAATGTTTAAGGAGATGCAAAGACTGATTACTAAAGAGGGATGAGCTTGTGCGTTCTGATGTATGTGACCACTTACCTGCATTAATAGATTTTATATTTATGCCACTTTGGGGCAGCAGAGCAGGCTAAAATCACATTTGACTTATCACCTCACAAAGTTATTATGGCAAACTAATACCTTTATACACATCCAGCAGAAACAGAGCAACAGTACCATACATCTGACTGGAGACATGTTTCTGTCCACCTGACAAATGTAAGTCCTGTATTCATTCTGTTATTCTCTGTTTTGGTCTCCACCAACTCCTGAGGATAAACATCTTGCTCTTGAGTTGCTAAATGCAACACATTTCCAAACAAAACATTTCATCAGCCTCCACTCTTTACTTATTTTGAAAGGTATAATTTAGGAATTACTTTTTGAGGTTTTGCTTGTCTACATAAAAATTATAAAAGGAAAAACATGAGAACAAAATGATTCAATATACAGTACACGGTAAACCCAAGTCTGTATCTCAATGTATCAACAGTGTACAGTATACTGAAATTATTAAGTATGATGACTAAAATAAATGTTAAAATCAAGCAAAAATTGAACTGCGCAATCTATAAAATGAAACCAAATTTCAAAAGGCATTCAATTATAATCTTTCAAATAATACATAGTAAACCACACTAATCACATCTAAAAAATAAACTTACTCTCCATCTTACTGAAAAAAAGTGCAGACAAATGCTGTTGTTACCTGCATACACCTCAGAACAAAACATGTTGATGAAATCAGCTTCTCAGTGTCAGACAGAGAAAGGACAATTACACGGAAGACAACAAATAACACTAGTGAAATCAGCTCAATGCATCACGTTTGCCAGTCAAAATTATTGTAACTGAACATAAACGCCTTTAATTCCCAAATCCTAAAATACAGGAAGTGTTTCTGAAGTGCTGCTTACACTTATGCTTTTCGTTTCCTCTGGTTGAGCTATCGTATTTCCCACTTCCTTGTCCATAAGCTTTGAGTTACAGTCCAGTGTACTTGTTATGTATGTATTAGGCTCTGTTCTAAACTAGATTAAAACTGTGTAAATACTTGAGGAATATAATTTGTAAAAATCTGTTTACTGAGGGACTAACTGCCCATACAGTGACTGAGCTATAGTGACATGATCTAAACACATAGTAGCCTTACTGTATTTGGCACTAAAGGGAGCAAGTGTAAATCTGCAAGTAAGTGACATTTAGAAAAGCAGAAACCATCATCTCAGAAAACACCTCCTACTGCAGCACCCATTTCCTCACGACAAATCACAGGCAAGGAACATTTCTTATTTTTTTTTACACAACAATTAAATAATATCCCAAATTAATTGGCCTTTTTTCACAGTCTACCCAACCAGACATCTTGTCAGAGAATAACAAAATATTGAAACAATGGCTAGATGTCTGTTAAAAGTATACTAGACATACTTCCTAGCCAAGGTTGAAATTAGCATCATCAAGATAGAATCTGGAAATCATTCATTTCACATTGAGGCTCAGAGTGGTATTGACGATGCAGGACAACAGTCACCAAAATTGTCCAATGAATGAGGTCCAATAAATAATGTCCATTTGACTTTATGTGTACACCTTTTGTTTTGTTAGTAATAACAGAGTGTACATGAAACAGACTTAAACACAAGCAACAATATTTGTTTTTCCTTAAAGTTAACTACAGGTGTGAAAGTGACCTCAAAGTGAGGTCATATTCTACTCTTGAGATGGCTGTGTCATGGTTTGCCTGTGAAGAACTTTACCGTGCAGTGGGGGCGTTTTGCCTTCTTGGGGACCATCTTCTTCCTCTCCACGATCAAAGGGATTGAGGCGAGTTTGACGGAAAAGAGCAAGTCTCTCATCATATTCCATTTCATTGGCTACATCTAAAGAAGAGAAAATACATTAGTCACACTGACAGGTTGCTTAATTTCTGTGTATTTTGTTGTAATTATCAATTGAAGCAGGAAGGCGGACTATAGTTGTCTTTTAATGGAAGCCAGATACCTAATGCGTCTGTGTGGTTATTGCTTATTGGAAAACATGTTCCCATTTAGATCTAATTCAATTTTATTTTATTTTTTTAAAGTAGTTATATGGTGTAAATTCCCAAGCTGAGGTAACTTTACAAAGCCACACCAGAGCCACAGAGAAGACAATATACAACCGTTTTCACAGGCTCAGAGTAGTTCTCCCTTTAACTAGTAAATTCCTTTTTGTTACAAATGCTCAAATTGAATAATGTACTGCTATGTCAAAAGGGTTTAGAACCTGGTTCACAGATCTTTTAAATACAAAAATAGCATGACTAAAAGGTTGAATTACTGCTTTCCATAACCTCAACAAGGAACGAAGGCCTCTTAAAGAACTAGCTAGGCTTTCAATGAATGGCAAATGGGAAGCTGCAAAAGATCTGAAGTAGCTAAATGATAACAGGAAACCTCAACATACAAGTGAATACCTCACCTTCAACTTTTCCTAGTCCCTGTTTCTTGTTACTGTGGTGTGATATGACATAAAAACTATATGTGTTTTTAGGATGCATGTCCATTAAAATGGCATAAAAAAATAAACCACAACACCTTTATGAAAATCAATGAGCTGTATTCAGATAGACAATATCAACATTATCACTTAGCATGTTGTAAAGATGGTTAGCATGAAGTGTTATAATCCAAATACCTATTTATCACTTTTTATCGTACATTGTTTTATCACCGATCTCAGTAGATGGGGTCAAACAAGAAAACACTGCAAAGCCTGAGAAACATTATTACCACAGGTTGAAGTCTAACCTCACCGTGTGTAAGCAATCAGGGCTGTTGTTGACAGTAAAGCGGTCACCTCTTTGTTTCGAGTAGCTAATACTGCTCAACATGTAGGATATTTAACATAATTAATCACTGCTATGCTACCATTAATTTAATAAAAGGGGCATATCAACATTATTGCACAAATGTCAACAGACAGCTAACGTGAGTCAGTTAGCTAGCCAGCTAAGTACCTTCAAAAACAAAACAATCATCTGATTGGATGCTAATGTTAGCTAACTTAACAGGTCGGTCTGGTCATAAACTTACCCCGTTTTTGACCTTATTATTACATTAGGGACTCGGCAGCTGTAAAATATGTTTAGCTTGCGGCTTGCCGTGTTGTTTTTTCCCCCTCTGCCATCAGCAAGGACATCACAAACATAGATCACAAAGCAAAAAGCGTCAAGTTGTTGCTTTCCGGTTAGTATTTTCAAAGCTTAGAGCCTTTATATCTACCATGCACTAATGTGATTAATACAAGTTACTTACGTATATTTCGAGACATGATCTGTATTTAACAAAAGATTAAATAAAGACACTATTATTTTGTTACCTGTATAAATGTGGCATATTCCAGCCACATTATGTTTGATGCTTTTACTTTGAAAATAAACCTACTTTGCTTTTGGTATCTTTCCCTTTCAATGAAATAATAGGTACATTCCAGGTTCTTGTTAAATGTGGAGTTTCCTGGGCTTAGGCAGGGACAAAACCGGTTTGACATATTCCAAACCACATATTCCGAAGAATACATGATCAATTTACTAATTTAGATTACTACTGCTACTAGGCCTACTCATTCTCAGACACTCTATCATTATATAATGGTTTCAGTATTAAACTTCCATAAGGTGATTAAAAAGATGAAAGGAAGTCCTTCAAGCAGTAACAACAGCAGTGCAATCTGATTGCTGAGCTCCGACCACCGTTTACATCTACCATGGAAAAGGCAGCCTTTAAAACCAGATACATCAATGTTGGGTTAAAGATCAAACGATGTTAATGTTAAGCTAAACAATTGGAGATTATTATTTTTTTTCATTTCAGCATTAAGTATTTCCAATTATTTGGCAGGCTACAGTTACATCTAAGCTTGTTTTGGTATTTGTATCACAGTAAATATACAGTATTAGTTGTGTCAATCTGCGTCCGTCCCTGGGTCTTTGCTGTGAACAGAGCTGCTTTGGCTACACAAGGGAACAAGTCCTAACCCTAACTGTAAACATGCTGCTCCCTGCAGATTATCCAGTCACATTCTGGTCATCCTTTGGGTTAATCAGCAATAATTACAGTCACAAACATTACATTGCATGGCATTTCTGACTGTAGTCCATGAAACTCAAGGTTGTTGAGCACATTTATAGCATCACAAGTTTGGCCAAACTTGCGTAGGGTATTATCAGAGAGTGTTTGCGCCAAGTGTCCATCATGTTCTTAAGACGAGCATAAGGCACAAGACATCTTTGGCTTTAACAGTGTACTAACAGGTCATTCTCTCTCTCTACCTCTGAGAAGCACTAAGCACTTCATCTATGAGCCAACTGTAGTTCTATGTCATTCCAAGTTTGGAGCACTAAATCTGACTTTAAAGGATATATTATTAAAAATGGAATAATTAAATACAAATTAAAAAATATGGGTAGAAAATATGAATTTAGTAAATACATAACAAAACAAATGACACTAAAAGAAACCTAATGTAATAATGTGACGTATTAATTTAACATTTATGGATTAATTGTGGAATGTATTTTAAAAAGCGAACTGGTGATAGACGATGGATTCTGAGATTGCATTTTGGCAAATGCTTTCTGCCTCCTTCGCCCTCCCTTTATACTGTTTACATGCATGAAACCATAGCCGGCTCAAAAATGTTTGGTCAATACTACTTGGACTACAAATGGAAACAAGAACACTTCCATGCCAAAATCATGTCCCCTTGCCTCCGGATTGTGCATTCATGTAGAGATTCTGTAGTGCCATGCAAAATCAGCACTCTCACATACTGTAGGCTACATGGACTGCAGGTCTTAGCCTATATTTTTAAATCAAATATGTATCAAGAACATTAATAATAATAAAATTGCACTTATAATTTTGTTATTGCATCTAAATCTTATGTTTCATTTTATTTTTAAAGAAAAAATAAGGAAGAAAGACCCACTACAACCTAAAAACTGCAATGCCCATCACTCGATATCTCAGCAACAGGGACGTGCACAGTTACGGACTATTGTTGCCCAGGCAAAAGCCCATTTGCCTGTCTCTGAAGAAAGAGCCTAAATAAACTTTTCTTTCTTTTTTCTTCCTTTTTTTGCTGTTTTTGGCTGCATCAATACAATAAGCCCATCATTGGTAAAGTTAAATCAAATTAAATCGTCACAGTACAATGTATTGAAATTCTATTACTGCATTTTAACCCAGAGAGTGTAGAAAAAAATAAAAAAATAAAGTAGAGACCTAGTTTAATTTGGACTCCTCCCCTAACCCTTATTCAAGAGGAAAATGGCTGCCGGTATGAAAGAGTATCTGTCAGCAAAGTATCCTTACTATCTGTCCGAACAGGTCTGACAATGCGCACTGTTGATCTTCACAACTGTTTAGTGCAGTTTTGGATTTGATGTAAAGGTTACCAAACCAACAGAGCAGAGAGATGGTCAGGACAGATTCAATCTAAGACATGTAAAACATAATCATGAGGGACTTATCAACATTATTCTTGGACAGTTTCCTCAGGCAGTAGGCTACAGACGCTGCTGGCCTTTTTTCGCATAAAGCTCCAGTGTGGAAAGTAAATTTAAGCTTGTTATCCATTATAGTCCCAAGATATTTATAGGTTTCAGCAGAGTCTACAGTCTGTCCCTTGATAATGGTATTTTGGTTGGTGTTAGTGGGTTTGTGTCTAAAAAAATAAGTGCACATGTTCTTAGTTTTCTGGACATTTAGGTGAAGGAATGCATTGTCACCCAAATCTACCAATGATTCAACTGTGGCTGTTTTCACTGTCATGTAGGAGGCTGACCATTACAGAGTCATCAGCAAACTTATAAATCAACTTGTTTTTGTGCTGACTGCAGCAGTCATCAGTATAAAGAATATAGAGAAAAGGAAAGAACACAGCCCTGGGGTGACGCAGTGGATGATATCAACTCCCCAGACATGCACCCATTAACCCTCACTCTCTGAGTTCTGGGTGTTAAAAAGTCAAGAATCCAGCCTACGGTGTTAAAATCTAAACTAAAACTATTGATAAGTTTGTCAACTAAAATGTGGGCCTGGATCGTGTTAAAAGATCTGATAAAAAAGTCCACCACTAGTAGCTTGGCATGGTTTTTGTTTTCTATGTAATGTTAGTATGACACCCACAAATGTGTGGTCTCATTTGTGTTAAATTATTGTTTTAATGTATAATCAGCATGTACAGTACATACTATCACAAGTTTTAAAGTAATTAATATGCTTATCATTTTTAGGTTATCGGATACATGTACGTTTTAATTTGTACTTTCCTATGTAGTTTCCTCAGAAGCAAGTGCTTAAAACAGAGGTTTTGTTTTAATGAATTAACTAAAATGCTTAAAGTGTATCTGTAATGTTTACCTAATTTAATTGAATTGCTTTAAGCATTTATATAATGTTGACAGAATTGAACTAAAGTACTTCAAGCATAAATGTAATGTTGACATAACTAAACTGAAGTGCTTAGAGCAGGCATGTAATATTCACGTAATTTAACTGAAGTGCTTAAAGCATAAATGTTATATGTGCATGATTTAACTGAAACACGTAGAAAGAAAATGTGTCTACATTATTTAACTGAAGTGCTTAAAGCAGAAATTGGTTCATGATTTTGAGTTGTTTAATAAAACAACCAGAGAAGCGATCTGGAAACACAGGACCTGCCACATCTTCATTGCTTCTTGTTTGTACCTACTTTGATATAGGAATCTATGGCCTAATCTGTTCACTGGGTACCAGCCGTTACCCAGAACATTAGTGAAAGCTAATGGAAGTCACCTCGGCTTATTTTGTTATGAGATGATAAATTAATGTACTTATTGGTTAAGGTAATGCACTTTGCTTTATTCATTTTTTACAAATGTATAGCCTAATGTTATTTTTGTGTGCTTAAGTATGCCTTCACAACAAAGCAGACTGAAGAAGAAAGAGAAAGAGTTTAAGGAAGTAGGTAAAAGAACTGCAACTTTGCAAAGTTGGATCAAAACTTCCAGCAGGCCAGCTGCAGGTGCCTTTTTTTCCAGGTTAGAGAAATAGCTACTCAAAATGTCTGTGCAAGTCCCTGTTCAGCACAATATATTTACAGTATGAGAACTGTAACTAAATGGTGAAAATTCAAGCAATTTTAGTAAAGGTAGTAAAGGTAACCTTGCCCTTTATGAGGTCATAAGGGGCAAGGTTACCTCCCCTTTCTCTGCGCTCCTTGCCCAGAGAATTTGGCCCGCCTATGAGAGCGAGAGAGAGATATTGTGCAGTTGGCAGTTGGTCAAGGCCACATACTAAGGAAAGCTCATTTTGGGACTGGCTCTAGTGGCTGTAATTCTGCACCAAGGCTGAATTTTGGGGAAAAGACTTTAGATAGGTATAAGGTCTATATAAAAGCATCCAAAGAGCACCATGTCATGGGACCTCTAAGACCTCTAGGTTCTGGTCTGAAACTGAAGTCTACACTTCAAGGATAAAGCCTGACGTCAAGCTTTGCCCCTCACCATCCGCTCTCTTTGTGTTGCCGTTCTCAAAATCAAACAATCAAAACCACACAATGAAAATGGCAACTTTTAAAGATGATTTGGATCGTGCAACAAGGCCGGCCTGCTTTTCCCTGTCAATGTTTGTAAAGATTTACAAAGACTGTGCTTATGGCATTTACTCTGGGACCGGTATTTTGAAGTGCCTACCCTTTCCCAAACTGCCTTTTTAGATGGCTCTGTTACCAAACCACCTGGCGCTTCAGGTTAAAAGTGTTGCCCTCAGGCAACAAACTTTCATCTTATTAAAAACAATATATTTAGGCCCATATATACTGTATATATTTAATATTGTCAGTCATGTTTGAATCCAATGCAATGAGAGCTGAAGTGGGTGTGACCTTTTGTCTGAACATGGGACATAGTGGTAAACATTCAAAAGAATTTAAAAAGTGATATTGCAAAAATAAAAACAAAGCACACAAAGGCCTACATTTTTATAACAGTTTCATCAGATTTTTGTTCTCTTGCTTGTTCTCCGCTAAAAGTGTGACATGGAATTTAATTTAGTTCTTCTCAATGTTCCCCATGTAGATGAATTGAAAACACCTAGTTATTTATAGAATTATTTAAAACATTTTAGTTTTTTTGTTTTTAATTTCTTCCTTGAGAACAGGATGAGGATTTTATTCCAGTTGGAATTCCCCTTCTTTTCAATGGTGTTATTTATGACACAGGGACTGAACTTGATCATGAGTTTTTAGCATTTCAAAAATGTCTCTGTTGTCTTATATATCAATGGCCCTTTTGTCTGCTGAGAGCAAATGTGATAATGCATTTGTTTTTCTACAAGGCAGAAATAAAGTGTTGCATGTAATATGTTGAAATTGACGTGTGGTAAAGTTCATCGACAGATATGGCAAAGGTCTTTGAGTTTGCGACAAGCAATATGTAAATTCAATTTTTAATTATTATTAATATTATTATTATTGTTATTATTAATTACTCCATATTATACATCCATATATAAACCATAAACGACAGCCATGGGAAACCTGTATCTCCTTATTTGGCGCCTCTTACACATGCTGCCGTTGAAACAGCCATCTCCATACTCTTATCTTTCCAGCCTTTGGTGTGAATATTTAGTCTCCAAATAAGAAAAACAGCCTTCTAAGACAAGCATACTATGTTATAACAAGAAGCAAGAAAAGGGGAAAACAATGATAAGGCTACTGTTTTATTAATTTATCACAAACTTGTTTTTTTTGCCTCTTTATTTGAGACAAATATTTCAATGATTACATAGCACATATAACCCTATAAGATAACTGTACAACCTATTGTTTTGCAAGTTAACATGGGATTCATTCTGCAGTTTCTTATACCCAAATATGTGTTGAATCCATCAGGTTTACCTCAGATCATGAAGCACAGAGTACCACAATCTAATTTACCTTTAAAGTTATCTTTTAAGATTTATATAGCAGATATCAGACGACCATAGTGTACATTCACAATCCTTTGTAACAACTCCCATGCCAAAAAGAAAAAGAACAAAGTAAGTTATGGTATTAGAACAAACACCATTATACTACAAAAATTGAAAGTAAATTGAGTCATAATTCCACATCGATAGAAAAATGACACTGAATTCAGTTATAACAGTGGTCAGCAGCAAATAATCTGCAGCATTATTCAAATACTACAGAATCTGTAATCTTTTTTCCGTATTTTGGAAACAACTGCACCAAAACATTTATACCCTAGCACTATGAATGGAAAGATACAATTTTACACTTTATGGCTCAAAGGCACATATATGACTGCATTCCAGTTTTTCTGAACAGTCTAAAATGTAGGTCCTATTTACAACAAATCCTTAGGATCAATACAGAAAGGATATCATAGGATAATAATAAAAAGAAGATAAAGCAAATAGTAAGGTTCTTATTTTACAGATCAATATGTTGTATCTTCATTTCAGAACAATTCATTTATTATCTATGGACATTATTAAAAAGTCTAGACTATTTTATGTTTTGGCTGTTCCTGTGCACATCTGCACCAGCTACATAGACACGCAAGTATATGAATTGGTCTGATATAAAAAAATTATATATAGTCCCACTTGTAACCCACATAGTAACTGAAATAATGCTCCAAATCTTCTGGAAGCCGCGCCCTGTTGCACAATTCAGCGAACCACACGCACATCCACAAATATAATTATAAATAAACCCTCTCATGCCTCCGTCCCACCAAGGGAGCCCGTTCATGTGATTTTCCCTATCAGTTATTTTCTTTCGGACATTTATTTTGGGGAGAGTCATTCACACACAACGCCACCATTTAGACAGTAACTAGTGTTTTGATATGCTTTATGTTATTAATACAATGCTTTTCTCATATATTACGATGTAATTTCCTGCCCTTTACTTGAACAAAGTAGCCTATTCAAGCCAATTCATTGCAGAATAAATTAAATTGTATTTGTGTCCCGGTGCGTCGTAGTACCATACAGAAGGCCTTTTTCTTTACGTGTGACTCTCTTTACAGCCTTCTGAAGGCAGCAGGTAACTGGAGTGACGATGTCAATGCCAGGCCACGGCTTCTGACACAGTGTACATCATTTAAGAAGAATACGTAGGCCTACTGACAACCTGAGGCTTTTGTTACTTTCCTAAACGTCACACACCGAAGCACCAAGAACACAGGACTAACTCCTTCAGAGTTTTACGCAACTCGTGGCTGCGGTAGGCGTAGATGAGCGGGTCGATGAGCGAGTTGCAGATGATAAGGATAAGGAAAAGGTTAAAGTTCCGGAAGAAACAGTTGCAGACGGGGTTAGTGGGGCAGGTGAGGATGAGGATGAGGTGCAGGAAGAAGGGGCCCCAGCATATAATGAAAACCCCGAGCAGGATGGTGAGTGTCATCGCTCCCTTCATGCTCGTAGATTGGCGCCTGCTTTTGTGGAAAACCACGATGCGCCGGGAATGCAAGTGCGCCAGGAGGAACATGTGCAGGTACAGCACGGCGTTGAACACCAGGGTGGTGCAGAAGAAGGTCACAAGGCACACGATCACAGCGTTGTCGGTGTGGTACACGATGAAGAGGATGCTGGAGGTGATGCTGGCCAGCCACACCACCACGATAATGGCGGTGGCGCGCTGGGTGGTCATGATGCTGTGGTAACGCAGCGCGTAAAAGATGGTGATGTAGCGGTCCGCAGCAATAGTGCACAGAAAGGATAGCGAGGACACCACGGAGCTGCAGATCATCACGTCAATGATGTTGTCCAGGTGGCGCAGCATACCAGGGTGCATGTTCATCAGGCCGTGGTCGTGGAGGAGCATGAATATGGTTTCCACCACGTTGCTGACACTGACCAACATGTCGGATACCGCCAGGCAGCATATGAAGTAGTACATGGGCGAGTGCAGATTGCGGTTTTTGATGATGGCCAGAACCACCAGGATGTTCTCCACCAGGCTGATGAGCCCCAGTGCCAGGAAGAGCTCCTGAGGGATGCGGATCTGCACGCAGCCCATAGAGTTTCGCTCTCCGGCGGTGGAGTTCGTTTCGTTGTCTTCCATGAAGTCATTTAGCGGGCTGAACTCCACGTGGAGGATGGAGGGGTTACGATGGGACCTGTTGGTCATTACCATGTCTGACTTCTAGATGATGACTGGCTGGTTTAGATGCTGCCCTGCTGGGATTAACTGCAGCGCAGTAGTGTCAAGTTCGGAGGACCAGCCAGTTGGAAAATTCAAGAGAGTCGTTCAGTTGTTGAACCCATCAATGCGCGGACTTTCAAATATCCACAATGCGCCTTTTCTAACCCTATGATTAACAGAATTACAAGCTGTTACTGCGCCTTTGTCCGTGTGAAGTCAGTCTCCTCCTCGCCTCAAGTTTTCTTCTTTCCTATGGATGCAACTTGTACGACACGGAGATCCATAAAATGTCCTTCTCCATCAAAACATTGCGCTCACAGTTCATGGTTTTTAAGTCTTATTTACAGGGCGCACGACCCGGCCATCCACTTCTTGTATCAGCTCGGACTGTTCTGACCAACATGGTGAGAGTGAACAAACTGTCTTTGGTACCTCGGTGACTTGGTTGAACATTTATCAAAGTGATGCCGTCTGAGGGACTCCTCCTCTCACGCAAACGTCAGCTGGACTGTGATCCTGTCTCTAATGCGTGACACGCGCGCGTGTTCTGCGCGAAACTAAAATAGAAAGGAAAGCAGGGCGGTGAGGAGCGTTGTTCAGACTCATCTTATCTCTTTGACATGTTTGTCAATCTTTAGGATAAGGTCAGTGGTGGAATGTAATTACATTTACTCAATTACTGTACTTAAGTACAAATTTAAGGTAGGCTAGTGTTAGAATTTTTTGAGACTAACGTCGTGTTCTGTTGGATCTCTGAGGAAGGAGGCTCGAGGGTCGAATTGAGAATTTAAGAAAAAGGTTTAATGCAACAGAATGATGAGGATGATAAGACAAAGACATACACAATAACAAAGACAACATGAAACATAATAACACTGCAGCTGACAGCGGACTGATCCACGCTCCCCCTGACGGAGTCACGTGAATGCAGTCCCGAATATCCATGAATCGCACTCATTTATGCCGTGCACCCGGGGGCTGCTCCTTTTCACCTGGTGCATTCAAATCCCTTCTCATTGGTCCGTTGTTGTCATGACATCATGCCGAGCGCACCTTTGCTGTCCAATGAGAGTTAAAATGCTGGTAGACTCTGTCACTTTGGGGGTCGTTTGTGGTGACAGAACAAAAGGTTCTGTCGTCTAAATGTGAAATTCTATCATCAATACAGTTGAATCAACATTGTGTTGTCTTAGCCTAGACTAAGACCCCAGGGGCTGGAGACAGTAGGCCACCTTTTGTTGGGTGGCAAGGTGTTCCTTTCCTGTCAGTGGTAATGAGGGGGAGGTGAGGGACAGAGATAATGCATTTTTCCTAAACCTGGTTCTTTCAGACATTTTAACTTTTTAAACTCAACAATCCCTCCTTTTTCACACCTTTGGTGTGAAAATACTATAAATGTAACTGAAAACAATGTCTTGTCTTATATGAACATAAAAATATAACCAAAAATGTAAACATCAGCTGCAAAAGTTGTAAGAAACAAACATGATTTTACAAACGATTCATTTTCTTTTGACCTCATCTGACTCCTTTTCTTGTAAACAATGCAATGTTCTTTAACACAACTGTTGCTCCTATAGCTGATATTACTCAGTGATTAGTGACTAACTTTTGAAACAAAAAACAAATCAGAAGATACTAGAAGTCTTTGACCAGGTGAAAAAAAAAAAAACAATGGGAATTTAAATCATTTAACAGGAAGGAGAACAAAAAAATCTAGGAAGGAAAAAAAATCTTAAATCTCTAAATCAAAAGAATAGCATATCAACATAAACATGTATAATCAGAAGAAAACAGATAAACTCCAAACTAAATGTAACTTTCTAATCCAAATCTGCACAATTAACCTTATACTTAATCTCAACTCTGTTTGAAGTCCAGCTTTTTGAAAGTTCCTTGTTCACTTTCGTCTAATCTGGAAACAAAGTCTTTGGAAAAAAAAATAAAAGAAATCTCAGATCGGTTCTGGTTCATTAGGCTGCATGATGTCACCGCAGCTGACCACGGCGCTTTCCATGATGTCACATTTGTGCGCCCGTTCAGCTGCCGCTGCTGGATGTTCAGGTTCTTTACCGGTTGGATGGAAAGGTGACTGAATGCACCCTCCTTTTATCAACACCTTCCTTTTCCCTCCTTTTCTGAAACATCGTTTGTTTCAGAAACATCAAGAGGAAAGATGATGACGCTATGCCTAATGCGCCCCTGAGTGGAACGCATCATGGAATCAGGACACTCCCCTCACGTCCGACACCTGGTGTGGATGTCATCGCGGGTCTAACTGGGAAACATTGGGATGGACCAGCTGGGTGTGCCTCCACTCCAGCACCTGGAGTTGATCTGGTCAGCAGAAGTCAGCATCAGGAAGGGGACTCCAGTCTCCCTCCTCTTTGCTGACAGTGTCAGGAGCCACCGCAGGAAGTCAGCAACAGCGACGCTCCAAGCTCTCTGTCGGCATCTGGTCAGATGTTTGTTGGCCCCCTTTGGGCTGTTGGTCCCATGCTGTGTGGGGTGTCCTTTACTGCAGGGCTGGTAGCCTAGTCAACAGCACCCAGAATAAAACTTGCTCCACCTGGATCTGGATTTCTTGAACAGCTGAAGCCATCAGTCTCTGCTTTCACCTGTGAATAAATGGTTTTGACAGACTTTCTGCTTTTCAGAAGTCATATTAGTGTTTCAATCTGGGAGGAAAGAACTGTGATATGAGTTTGTCTTTGATCTGTCCATTCATTTCTCTTGGAGGAGAAATGCTTTCCTTGATCTCTGTGTTTTCCAAAGTCCTTAACACAATGGGCAAAAACTTCAGTCCAAAACACAAAAAAAATATGAAATTACCCATCCAAAATCATCAGTCCATTGAAAATATACGTACATATCACCAATCCCAAATACACATATTCAAAGAATAAAACCACCGCAATTCTTCACTATATAAAATTCCCAATATCTCTCAAGGAGGCTGGGCTGCTGATTGATCCTTTCAATTTAAAATTCAAAATTTTGACAAATTTTCCAACAGATTGCTATTTTTTGGAGCAAATTAATGTCAATATCAGTCTTGTATCACGTTCTGTGCCACAACACTCTCAGAAGAAGTTTGTTTCAACGTTCTGTGTGGCCAGCACAGAAGTTTAGCAAATCTACATTCTCACTTTTTTTTTTTTTTAAACATTTTTACAAACTAGGGAGAAAAAATAAAAATCAAACTAAAGAGAAACAGCAGCAGAAAAGCTACCGTCTTGACTAAAAACGTGCATCCCCACCCCTACAGAAAATCAAAAGGTTGAGTGAAAGAAAGAATAAACCCAAACAAAAGTCATGAAAAACAAATTTCAGAATGAATATAAATGCAATTAAAAGAAAACGGAAAAAGAAAAACAGATGAATCCAAAATTCAAATGCACTTATCAATTACAAACATTTGAGAACATTACACAATGCTGAATGTCACCATGATTCTTTGATGAGCATTCACTATTAAGACTGTCTGAGTATATATATGGATGATTTAATCTGTCTGCATCGAGGTGTGAAAACCCCAGTCCCTCCTTGGGAGTCCTTCATTAACACAGGAGACAACAAGTGAGGTTTTGAAAGAGCAAATTAACACTTAATCAGGGAGCAGGAAAAAAGATTTTAAAGTTAAACCAGACTAATGTATTCCTTTGTCCCCATAGGACAACACCAAACATGAAATAGAAGATGTAATCAAATGAAACTAATTATTTTAATGTCCAGTGTTTGACAAATTTTCAACTGCTAGCTGCTCATTTATGCATTTTCTGAGGCACTCCAAATCCCTCTTTACATTGTTTCACATCAACCATTCACACTTTTTCAGCAGTTCCTCACAAAACATCAAGCCAGCAATTCTGTGTAGCATTTCAACATGCCACAATCTCATCAGAAATGGAACTCTCACAGTTCAATTTCATCAGAGGTAATCTATTGGGGTGTTTAAAAATAAAATTTTCTAAAAGAGATCAAAATGTGATTGAAAATCTTTTCCCTCCCCTTTGCCGCAGAGTAAAACTCAAATTTCTTTGTTTCCAATTTAATTCTCCTCTTTATGAGCCAAGTTTCTACTGCTTGAGCATGCACGTTCCCAATTCAACAAATCAAATATCCATACAATAAGTTATTTACAGTCATCATCAGCACAGCTGGAGCCGCCTTCTACCAGCTCCCAGCAACACAGCCAACCTTTGCACCAGGCTACGTTTTATCACAAAACACTCAAATTACATCACTTAAATGTATTTACATTAGGCGCCTCTGTACAATTCCTAAGTGTATCTTTAACACAATTCAACTATATAGATCAAATTATTTCCTATTCTTACTATGGTCACGAGGAAACAACTGATGAACCCTGTTCTGGGTCTTACTTCCGCCGTCGCCGCAAAGAAAGCGCACCAGGCCTGATCCCTCACAGTCATTCGACTGGCTTCTAGAGACTTTGTTCTTCCTCCGTGCCCCACAGAGACTAAAACTCTGTCGCCGTCCCTTCGGTCTTTTTATTTAAAATTTATCACGGTTCTAACCTGGTCAACTTTTACTGAACATTTTACAAATTTTTCTTGTGGCCCGGTCGACTTTTTCACGATCACTTGAATCTTAAATTTAACAGGCTAAACTAGGTCGGCTTAATACGATCACGTAAATCAAACATTTACACAAGTTCACCAGGTCGACTATCACGATCACTTTAAATTTAAGATTCAACAGGCTTCACTGGCCGACTCAAACGGACTTTCTAAAACAGTGCACGCGACTCAAACGCTTAGATCCTCGAGACCCTTTTTCAGGCTTTTAAGCTTAACTCAATCATACTCACTACTTGACAAACAGTCACACACACCATTGCTTAAGCACATCCTCATCACTGCTTCAGTTTCAGTTTGGCATTACTTTTACAGACTTACGGCGGTGATGTCTACTGAATCTACACGTCTAAATGTTCTCACATCTACCTAAGCTACGCAGCGTTTTGATAAAACAGGGTCTCTGCTCACCTCTCAATTTTTCGGGCCCATGTGTAGATTCAGTAACTCACCATGATCCAGTCTTTTGAATTTGTCCGTCCTTTTCCTCAGAGAATCCACGTCTGGGGTCACCATCTGTTAGAATTTTTTGAGACTAACGTCGTGTTCTGTTGGATCTCTGAGGAAGGAGGCTGGAGGGTCGAATTGAGAATTTAAGAAAAAGGTTTAATGCAACAGAATGATGAGGATGATAAGACAAAGACATACACAATAACAAAGACAACATGAAACATAATAACACTGCAGCTGACAGCGGACTGATCCACGCTCCCTGACGGAGTCACGTGAATGCAGTCCCGAATATCCATGAATCGCACTCATTTATGCCGTGCACCGGGGCTGCTCCTTTTCACCTGGTGCATTCAAATCCCTTCTCATTGGTCCGTTGTTGTCATGACATCATGCCGAGCGCACCTTTGCTGTCCAATGAGAGTTAAAATGCTGGTAGACTCTGTCACTTTGGGGTCGTTTGTGGTGACAGAACAAAAGGTTCTGTCGTCTAAATGTGAAATTCTATCATCAATACAGTTGAATCAACATTGTGTTGTCTTAGCCTAGACTAAGACCCCAGGGGGCTGGAGACAGTAGGCCACCTTTTGTTGGGTGGCAAGGTGTTCCTTTCCTGTCAGTGGTAATGAGGGGGGAGGTGAGGGACAGAGATAATGCATTTTTCCTAAACCTGGTTCTTTCAGACATTTTAACTTTTTTAAACTCAACACTAGGCCTACCTTACTTGAGTCTTCTCATGCCACTTTCTACGTCTACTCCACTACATTTCACAGACAGAAAAATATTGTAGGCTACTTTTTACTCCACTACGATAATCTAACATCTTAAGTGACCAGTTACTATCCACATTAAGATTTTTTCACACTACACACATGTAGTTTATAAAATTCATTGTTTCATTATTAATAAAATTACCCAACGCTATAACGGCTAAGTACAGCTAAACAGATTAGCCGATTAAACACTTTGCTGACTGAAAATACTGTTTTGATCGTTTCACTTTCTAAAACTTGAGGTTTTTTTCTGAAATGAGTCATTTTAATTTTAATACTTTAAGTAGATTGTCCTGACGATACTTTCATACTTTTACTTGAGTAACATTTTCAATGCAGGACTTTTATTTGAAACAGAGTATTTTTACAGTGTGGTATTAGTACGTTTAATGAAGTACAGGATCTGAATAATTTTCCCACCACTGGCTACAGTTTCCAATTAGCTTTAGGAATGTGGTTAATTAGAACCTTTAACAATGTATGTAATAGATTAATCCTCTCAACCCTTGGAAGTACAATGTGCGTGTGTGACCACTTCACCTATCAGCCCCCCTGATCATTGCTTATCAAAGCACTGTGAACTTTTTTCTGTGTGACTTTCAAAAATATATTGTTTTGAACTCCTGAATCTGCAGTATATTCTGAAATCACTATTATCGAATAGGTTTACATTTTTCCAAGTGTATCTTAGCACAGTAATCACATGCCAACATATCCTCCATCACTCACATTGACATTGCTTTAAGAGGGGGATTTCTTTGTGGCCCATATGAACAGCAGAAACAATTGGGCATGCCAGTATTATTTTAAACGAAAAAATATTATGTAAAAAAAATGAATACATACACATATATATATATATATATATATATATATACACATATACATATACATATATACACATATACATACATATATATATATATATACACATATACATACATATATATATATATATATATATATATATATACATATATATATATATATATACATATATATATATATACATATATATATACATATATACATATATATATACACATATATATATATATATATATATATATATATATATATATATATATATACAGTTGTGGTCAAAAGTGTACATACACTTGTAGAAAATCACAATGTTATGGCTGTCTTGAGTCTTCAATAAGTTCTACAACTCTTATTTTTCTGTGATAGAGTGATCGAACACATACATGTTTGTCACAAAAACAGTCATAAAGTTTGGTTCTTTCATAAATTTATTATGGGTCTGCTGAAAATGTCACCAAATCTGCTGGGTCAAAAATATACATACAGCAACATTAGTATTTGGTTACATGTCCCTTGGCCATTTTCACGGCAACTAGGCGCTTTTGGTAGCCATCCACAAGGTCCTGGCAAGCTTCAGGTCGAATGTTTGACCACTCTTCTTGACAGAATTGGTGCAGTTCAGCTAAATTTGATGGTTTTCTTGCATGAACCTGTTTCTTTAGCACTGTCCACATGTTCTCAATGGGGTTTAAGTCAGGACTTTGGGAAGGCCATTCTAAAACCTTAATTCTAGCCTGGTTTAGCCATTCCTTTACCACTTTTGATGTGTGTTTTGGGTCATTGTCTTGTTGGAACACCCAACTGCGCCCAAGACCCAACCTTCAGGCTGATGGTTTTAAGTTTTCCTGCAGAATTTGGAGGTAATCCTCCTTCTTCATTATCCCATTTACTTTCTGCAAAGAACCAGTTCCACTGGCAGCAAAACATCCCCAGAGCATAATACTACCACCACCATGCTTGACAGTAGGCATGGTGTTCCTGGGATTAAAGGCCTCACCTTTTCTCCTCCAAACATATTGCTGGGTGCTGTGGCCAAACAGCTCAATTTTTGTTTCGTCTGACCAGAGAACTTTCCTCCAGAAGGTTTTATCTTTGTCCATGTGATCAGCAGCAAACTTCAGCCGAGTCTTAAGGTGCCTTTTCTGGAGCAAGGGCTTCTTTCTTGCACGGCAGCCTCTCAGTCCATGGCGATGTAAAACACGCTTGACTGTGGAGACTGACACCTGTGTTCCATCAGCTTCCAAATCCTTGCAGACCTGCTTCTTGGTGATTCTTGGTTGACTCTTGACCATCCTGACCAATCTCCTCTCGGCAGCATGTGATAGCTTGCGTTTTCTTCCTGATCGTGGCAGTGACACAACTGTTCCATGCACTTTATACTTGCGTATAAGTGTCTGCACAGTTGCTCTTGGGACCTGTAGCTGCTTTGAAATGGCTCCAAGTGACTTCCCTGACTTGTTCAAGTCAATAATTCGCTTTTTCAGATCCACACTGAGTTCCTTTGACTTTCCCATTGTAGCTTTTGTAGCTGAGTCTAATCACTGGGTCAAATGAGCCCTATTTAAATGGGCTCATGAGAAGTCAACAGCTGTAGTCAATCAGAATCACTTAGAAGAAGTGAAGAGGCCATGACATGAAGCTAATTTGATTGACACAACTCGCTACATCACCAAAATTGACATATTTTGTTGCTGTATGTATATTTTTGACCCAGCAGATTTGGTGACATTTTCAGCAGACCCATAATAAATTTATGAAAGAACCAAACTTTATGACTGTTTTTTGTGACAAACATGTATGTGTTCCGATCACTCTATCACAGAAAAATAAGAGTTGTAGAACTTATTGAAGACTCAAGACAGCCATAACATTGTGATTTTCTACAAGTGTATGTACACTTTTGACCACAACTGTATACAAGTCCAGATTTAAGTTTGACTCCTTTGGTTTCTTGACCTCGCAGACTGAGTCAAACTTAAATCTGGTGGCCGGGTTGGCTCAGTTGGTAGAGCAGGCGTACATGTACTTAGAGGTTTATGCCTCGACGCAGAGGGCCAGGGTCCAGGGTTTGAGTCCAACCTGTGACAGTTTCCTGCATGTCTTCCCCCTCTCTCACTTAGCTGTCCTGTCCATTAAAGGCAGAAAAGCCCCAAAAAATACTTTAATCTGGAATTATATAAAGCATGTATTAATTTATTTTTGATTAGTCTTTTTTTCTCTCTCAACTTTTGAGGTCTAGTACCGATTGACATTTTCATTAAGTATACAGTAATTACTAATTGTGTGTGCAGCAGTGGTGGCACCATTGGAGTCACATTAGACAGTCTGATCCTCACACACACAGCTACCTGAAGAACTGATATGAAAGCCTTTCTATACTGCTGACAATCACATGCAAATTTATCACAAACTCATCCATAGCTCAGGTGAACTTGGAACAATGACATCATTTTAAAATCAAGCGGTCATGTTTTTTTTTCATGTGGCTCGCTGAGTAACACAGATGTATGAACAGTTGGAGTAAGTGTAGAGGGTGATTTTTTTCAGTGTCTCCAAAGTATATGTCCTCTTTGTGTCAGAAAAGCCTTTAGGTTGACTTTAATTAAATTTTTTATATTTAATGAAAATCTGGTGTGCTAATTGTGACTAAAAAGTAAAGATGCATAAGAAAAAAAAAAAAATAGTAGCTCCACTTGTATGCTTATTTGACATCTTTTTGTCCGAGAGATTTGATAGAAAGACCAAATAAGTAAGTCGTCATGAGACCGATTCTTCTGTCCGACAGATGAAAACCATGTAAGGCCGTAGCAGACAGGCCGAGACATCTCACTGTTCACAATTCTCAGATTTGTTTGTTTACATGTACATGTTTGTATGAATATGCATGTGTAATACCGTTTTTATATACAATCTTATATCTGTACATAGAAGTCAAATGCTTATTTTTACCTTGTTCAGCTTTGTCATCCTTGTTTTAAGCTATGTCTATTACTGTGTATGTATTTTGAGAAAAGCCAGAGTCATATTCCCTGTATGTGTTCACACAGTGTTACTTGGCCATTAATTTGGATTCTGATTTTCACTCCAGAAGAAATGATGATTAAAAAGCAGCAACACAAGATTGAAAAGCTGCCAGATGGACAGTTATAGCCTCAGCTATAACCTGCAGTGAGGTAGCCAGCATGAGTGAGGTCATGAGTATCTGACTAAACCTGCAAGGAATTATTAAAATCAACTTAAAATTGATATAATACCAAAAAATTTATAAAATATCTGCCATTCTCTTGCATATAACTTGGACAATAGCAGACTACTGGAAAAAATGCTGTGCTGTTTTATTGGGTGGAGTTAGCCACAAATAATCAAATGTTGGCAAGTCAACTCATACTGAAATTCCAAACAGAGCAGCAGTGAGCCAACATAACAGTGGTCAACAGCAGACATCCTGCAGTAATAAGACTTACACAAGAATAAAAACACTGGCGAGAGGCCCACGATAAACGTATAAGATTCTCAGAGTGCATTTTTTTCAATAAAATTACTTTAAGACAAAATAACCATTTAACCACATTTCTTCTTAAATAAGACCGAAGAACAGAAGAACAGCCATGGTAATAGTTTTGATTTAGTAAATGCTGAAATTAGAAGGAGGTAGGACTAAACTTCATGTTTATGGAAAATGAGATTATTTAGTAGGAAAGCACTGTGGTCTGAGTAGAGAGTAAACATAGTTAAAGACACATTTCATAAAAAATTAAATTAAAAGAAGAGCTTCACGCATATTGGCTTTTTACCTGATTTGTTTTACTTAACATATCCTTTTTCAGCAGAGAAAAATCTGTACATAATGATTTTGGTTACAGCATCCCTTTAAAAATGCAACTTAATTTCTTCAAAATGTTTAGGTGGGTTTCAAAAAACTCTGAAAGCCAGAAACCAGAAGTAGAACAATTGCGCCAGTAGTGCTGCTTACTGACAATGACTGAAGATGTCGGCACTGCTAAATGTTTTTTACAAATAACGCTGTCAACTTCAGCGACAGGACAGGTTCATAAGAGATCCGTTTTCCGTTTAAACACCATTAAATATTGAAATTTTTCTTAATGTCATTTTTTTTCTTTCCACCTTTGTCTCCCTCCTCTCTCAGTCCCACTCCTCCTCATCTCTGTAGGGATTGTCCTCTCTCGGTGGCTCTTGAAACCTGATGTTTGCCAGCATGTCCCTCATTGCCACCATTAGACGATTCACTTCCTGGTTCAGCTCCTGTCCGGCTCGAGCCACTTCCATGTCATCCTCCTGCCTCGGTCCACCCTTATTAAGAAAAGAGGCGTCAGTCCATAGACAATTATCTAGAATCTCAGTACCCATGATGTTAGCATTTGGCCATCTCAAACTGACAATTGCTGACATGGCTATCACAATGTAAGCACTGACATATCTAATAATTTGATGTATTTTATAAGTTTTTCAAAGTCTATTTTAAGAATATCCAGCAATAGTTACCACTGGTTCCACAGTCTAACCACGCTGGAAGCACTTGATTGTGTTGAAAGACACCTCAAGTTGTCAGACCATAAGGATTAGGTCCTACAGTTTTTCTATTTTATGTAGTAAGTTATTAACACAAAACAATCCCATTTAAAGTACTTTCCGATGAAATGGTCAACAGTAACAGAACAATACCAGGATAATTTAGGGTTGCGTTATATAACATTTTGTTGTTTGCAGATATGTAACTATTTCAGATAAAGAACAACAGGGCAGCGTATCTTCCCTAGTCTTAACATTATTTCCTTTATCCATATTGTATCTCTTCCTCTACATAAGTGGATAACATGATCAGGATGGATGTAACTGTTCTAATGGAAACATGCCTCGGGCCCATCTGCTAACTTTAAGCATGTATAGCTGACCCACAGGATGTTCAATGTGTGGGTTTACCTGATTCATGTATTTTAATGTAGCTGCAGTTGGCTTGACACTGGCAGTGGACTGAAAGATCCATGATGAGTTAAACATATAACTCTTTAAATAACATTTATCAACTCAATTATCATAAACGTTTTAATGCTTGCTTGTTTTAGCCCATCTTGGACATAAACCACACACGTTTTCTGTGCTTGGTCTGGCACCATCAAAGTCCTTTCCCAGCACCAAGTAGCCGTTGATGTCTTAACATTATTCACTGGACCATTACACACATTTATTTTGTTTATCACAGAAGGTTTAGAAAAAGCGGAAGTGGGTTCAGTCTATTGGTTGCTTTCAGCCGATTCATCGAATACATTCCTATCTGCAACAACTCTTTTTTTTTTTTTTAGCCAAGGTCAAAATTTTCCAATGCTACACACAGTGGCTTTCACAACAATATTCAGTGTTGCTCGGCTAGACAAAATGTCAGCATCTTGGCGGTCTTACAAATGTGTTGAATGCGTTTTCCATATAAAACATTTGCAAATCAGATTTTTAAAGCAAATAAAAATGCATGTGTGCATTGTGTAGATCCCTGTTTACTAGCTTGTCATCTTCCCTGCCTTGGGCACATTGTTGCACTTCTTGTTGCCTTACTGCCACCCATGGAGGTGTGTAACTATTGTCAAAAATGTCACCCACATACTTGTGTAGAAGACTGTACCATTCAGGCTGAAATATAGTATAGAAAGCAATTTATTCACATTAAAATATTGATATTTATCTATATACATGTTACTATATAGTTATTAAGATGATTTATACAGTCGGTCCCTGAATTTTGTGATAACATGATGAAATCACAAGCTCCTGAATGGTTTTTCCTCTTGGAACATTTTAGAAAGTCATCCGTTGATGCTGACTGCACTTTTTTATTATTATTATTATTATTATTATTTAAAAAAAGTCAGATAAGTCAATTATCGCCTGACCATATTTATTATGGGGCCAAAACCTGGCAAATATGACAAAAACCCAGATCAGTTACAAAGTGTGTGTTTGGATGTCTCACAAGTCCTCATGCCGAAGGGATTTTGGCCCACTCCTCCACACAGATCTTCTCTAGATCAGTCAGGTTTCTGGGCTGTTGCTGAGAAACACAGAGTTTGAGCTTTCTCCAAAGATTCTCTATTGGGTTTAGGTCTGGAGACCGGCTAGGCCAGGCCAGAACCTTGATATGCTTCTTACAGAGTCATTCCTTGGTTATCCTGGCTGTGTGCTTCGGGTCATTGTCCTGTTGGAAGACCCAGCCTAGACCCATCTTCAATGCTCTAACTAAGGGAAGGAGGTTGTTCCCCAAAATCTCGCAATACATGGCCCAGCTCATCCTGTCCTTAATACAGTGCAGTCGCCCTGTCCCATGTGCAGAAAAACACACCCAAAGCATGATGCTACCACCCCCATGCTTCACAGTAGGGATGGTGTTCTTGGGATGGTACTCATCATTCTTCTTCCTCCAAACACAGTTAGTGGAATTATGACCAAAAAGTTCTATTTTGGTCTCATCTGACCACATGACTTTCTCCCATGACTCCTCTGGATCATCCAAATGGTTATTGGCAAACTTAAGACGGGCCTTGACATGTGCTGGTTTAAGCAGGGGAACGTTCCGTGCCAGGCATGATTTCAAACCATGACGTCTTAGTGTATTACCAACAGTAACCATGGAAACGGTGGTCCCAGCTCTTTTCAGGTCATTGACCAGCTCCTCCTGTGTAGTTCTGGGCTGATTTCTCACCTTTCTTAGGATCATTGAGACCCCACGAGGTGAGATCTTGCATGGAGCCCCAGTCCGAGGGAGATTGACAGTCATGTTTAGCTTCTTCCAATTTCTAATGATTGCTCCAACACTGGACCTTTTTTCACCAAGCTGCTTGGCAATTTCTTCGTAGCCCTTTCCAGCCTTGTGGAGGTGTACAATTTTGTCTCTAGTGTCTTTGGACAGCTCTTTGGTCTTGGCCATGTTATCAGTTGGATTCTTACTGATTGTATGGGGTGGACAGGTGTCTTTATGCAGCTAACGACCCCAAACTAATCCAATTTATTTTAGGATAATAAATGGAGTGGAGGTGGACATTTTGAAGGCAGACTAACAGGTCTTTGAGGTTCAGAATTCTAGCTGATAGACAGGTGTTTAAATACTTATTTGCAGCTGTATCATACAAATAAATAGTTTAAAAAAGACACAAAAAAAAAACATACATTGTGATTTCTGGATTTTTTTTTTTTGATTATGTCTCTCACAGTGGACATGCACCTATGATGACAATTTCCGACACCTCCATGATTTCTAAGTGGGAGAACTTGCAAAATAGCAGGGTGTTCAAATACTTATTTTCCTCACTGTATATGTAAAATGAGTCAACATGAGTCACGTAACATTATTGTAAGGTACCATCTATGTGCTGGATTTTTCTTGGTTAGCTAATAAATAAGCCCACTAAAGGCAACATTGTTGTTCATATATTGGCACAATGTTTAGTAATGACAGTAGGCTAGTAGTGGTCACAGTGAATGAAAATGTGACGTGTGATGTAATATTATTATGTTATGTATCTGGAATTGTTCATTAGCTGTGTAAAGTTGTGTGATATCTGTAAAAGCTGAACCAACTCACAGTAGTAAAACAGATTTTATTCTGATCGAAAGACTCTGTGAGATAAAGGACACTAAAAGATATTACCCTGGACACTATCCATTATATCCAAAGGTTAATGAGCGTTAAATAGTGTGTTAAATAATCGTGATTTCAATATTGACCAAAATAATCGTATTATGTTTTTCCATAATATAGCAGCACTATTCAAAACCTAATGATAACTCTAGTTAACTGAGTGGATTTCTACAAATAAAAAAAGGCATTTTTCCAGTCCACTAGACTGGCTAGGTAGCCTCAATGTAACATCTACTTCTTTGACAAAAAGATCTTAAATAATCCACTTTTCTTTTTTTTGTGCAGTCTCAAACACAAAGTTCTGTCAAACATCCTATGTGTGTCACATGAGTCCACAAGGGTAGCAACTGGAAGCCACAGATGAGCCACACAGTCTGTGTCTGTTGCACTCAATTTCCTTTTTTAAAACATCTGACCCGAACAACTGAAATATAGGCTGCAGTACTACCTGCACAGCGTAGAAACATTCATTCATCACAATAATGGGCAGCTATTGTGGGAATTGTTGATGGTTTGATATTCAAGTGTAAGCAGAAAAATTGAATGTGCTTAACTAGCATTATTCAATGGATGTTGTTCCTAGAAATACAGGTAACATTCAAGATTGAGAAAATGTCCCACAATAATTATGGGGAAGTAAACTTGACTTGGCTCTATAAATGAAATAATAATAGACCAAAAGAACTTTGCACTTCATGAATGTTGTTATTGTTTTGTTCTTCAGTGGCACTGGGAAATGGTGGACAGAATTAACTGTCACATGGTCATAAGCCTTCTTTCATATTTTGTAGTGGTCATCCCCTTAGGGTAACCATGAGTCTTGGGGGAAATATTCCATCATTCAAGGATGTGTGATAAGATTTTTTTTCCAAGAACTTTTACCAGTTTATATTTCCACCAGCCCTGGAGGGTCCTGTTATTAATTTGCACAGTGTGTTATTTTAGTAATCGTTAAATAGAAACCCCAACCATAAACACAATCAACACTGTGCTCATTCAATGATTTTGAAAAGTAAACTCACTAAAAAAAAATGCAGGACATCTGGCAGGAAATCAGTACACCAAGAAGATAATTTCTCATTTCATGAGTTACTGTGTTTTGGAGCAGGTAGTTCATTGTGAATCATTCACCAACTGGGAGGTTATACAAGTTGTTACAAATGAGTTTTATTTGAATATAGTGCTCACAGCGATTAATCATATGATGTGCCCACATCCACACCATGGGTTGTTTATTAGAATTCAAAGAAGTTTTTATTAATACCTCAATGCAGCAGCACCAGTATTTCTTTAGATTACATCACTGCAGTTGAGGAGGAACTTGCTCAAATTCACAAATTATAACTAAGATGCTAACAAGCATAATATAAATAACATACATTAATTCAGTTCTAAGGCGTTTTGCCCTTTTTTCCATGGAAAACAACCAATTTGTTTTTTTGCCCCATGCACTGTATAACCCCTGATCAATTTATTTTGCCCAGACCTATTTCCTGCCAGAGCTATTTTGCCTGATCTGTGCAACTCACCTGAAAGTTGAAGTTTGGCAGCAAAGACCGGAAAAACAGCGACAACGTACTCTCATTGGTTGCACCAACGTGCTGCCTATATGTACACAAAAACACACAGAAGTCTTTTTATAGTGTAAAAGCAAATTGAGAATATTAAAGCCTGTTTGTATAGTACAATATGTGAGTCTTCTTTGACTGTACAATGGTGCACAGCTGTATGGCTCCTCCATTACCTCTCTGGTCGGTTGTACGACATCACTGAGTCCAGCGGAGGTAGAGGGTCGAAGCCCATCACAGGCTGACTGGTCACCTCCTGTGTGAATCAAACAAATACACAAGATTAGATTCACCTACTCAGGGATGCATGAGATACATGAATACTAAGGTGATCAGTAGGGCTGGGACGGTTATTGCATTATTGCAATACCATGGTCATGCGACGCCTACCGCGGGTCTGAGCTTATCACCGTCATCACCGCAAAAAAACATTGGCCTGCAAGTGGATTGTGTCTGGTGACATTTGGTCTTTCTAAAACAAAACATTTCAAAAGATGGAGCAAATCTGACCTTTCGCGAGTTGGGGAGTGAAATGTTACATGACATAACAACATACACGGTAGGGAAGGCAAAGACATTTCTCCGTTCTCAGATGAGGTAGACACATTAACGTTACAGCAGTGTTTACCATTGCACATTAGCCTAGACGCTAGCGGAGTGTTGTTCTGTTTATAGCTTTATCCCAATAAGATGGCATGGTTGAGTTTCAGCCTGCATGCACGTTTCGTAGCCTAAAACAGAGCAGCTTATATTGGTAGGGAGAGCAACAAGTTAGCGAACTGCCAAGTTGCCCTTTTCTGCTACAGTATTGTACAACCTAGCTAAAAGCCAGGTGTGGAACCCAGTTATGGAGGCTAATTTTAGAATATTTGTTATCCTGACAATTACACATTAAGACCCTCATTGGAGTCTTTGAGGATCTAGTGAGGATATATAGCACAAATTGTGTGCTTCATGTAATACCGTCATTGTGTCTGGTCTCTCAATATCTCCGCTGTGGTAGAATTTTCCAGTTTACAAGCTTATGCAGTGTAAATTGGGACAGTGGTACATTAGTCTCATTCAGATCAGTGTCAAACATAACAGCAGCTGTCTTCATCTCTATGTCTCAATAACGGGAGATATAACAGCTGATCTGTATGATAAGACAGTGCTGCCTCTAGCGCTCCTTTTCAGCTAAGGTCAGGGGAGGAAGTTACATTTACTCACTTTTGTACACACACAGAGAGAGAGAGACTGCAGTAGTGACAAATACTGGTTAAGATGTCCTTTGACCTAGGCTGGCACAGATAAATGTGCTGCATGTGATCTGGGGTACCAACAACGTGACTTGTTACGCACGCAAGAATAGTTGTTGTAAATGATTCAGTAGCATCTTCATACATGCATGGATGAGTGAAGGACCTTATTTGGTTATGTCTAATCTTGTCCAGCATGAGTTTAATACTCCTTCAGAAAGACAGGAACTTCCGAGTTGGGATAGCACTACATGACAAAACACTGTGGTTAAACTGTACTGCTTGATCCTAATCCTTGATTGAGATTTATTAAATGCTTTTCCATATTAGAAGCAGTTTTTGGAGGCTGATATGAGGATTATGACCTGGTTAAGAGATATAGCAGCAAGGCTTTGTGTATGGAGCACTGTCTTCTATTATTTCATAATTTAAATATGTAAATACCTGTAAAAAAAAATAAAAAGGAAAATAAATAACTACACTGACAACAAAACAATTGTTTTAGAGAAGTTTTTTTCAGGAAAACCTAAAAGTGGATAAGAAAAGTGATAAAATTGTGATTTGATGCCCATCACACTTCTATTGTCTATAGGTGAGTGGACTGAGGACATTGTGGATAAAGTGAGTTGTGTTTAAGTATTGTTGCTGATCGTTTCTTACCAGAGGCAGACTTGATGTGGCTTCTTTGATCTCAGAGAGGAGGACATGACGATGGATGTTCCTTGGTGCACTCTGGTACCTTTGCTTTCTCCTAAAACAGAGGGATGAAGTTATACTAACATATGGAGCATAATTGCACAGAAATGTGGCAGCAGACCAGCTTATTAAGATCTTACTTGTTTTGGCAGTCCTCCACCAGTGGGTCTTTGGCATCAACTCGACGCAGCACCTCTTTCACAGACTCCTCCAACCACAGCATTACTGCTGCCTCCCTCCACAGGCTGTGAGTTCTCCCCACATACAGAGCAGTCAGTTCAGCCAGGGCTGGGGGCTGCCTATAGACAGAGAGGGTAGGATACGTTTTTAAAGTTAGGGTAACAGAAACATAACGGAAAAGCAAAGTGGTTACAAAATTGGGATAAAAATAAAGGTCATGAAAAGATTTATAGCAATAATATAATACATTGGTTTAACTAATAACTATACAGTTTTAAATTTCAATGATGGCATGCTACAAATAGATTAACTAAAAAAATTGAAAATTGAAATTGATTCATTGCAAAACTTGAGAAAACAAAGGGAGCATGCATTACCCTATCTGGCTCTTTGGGCCAAAGAAGGCATGAGAGGTGACAGTAGGATCTGGCTGCACAGTACAGAGATCCAGTAGAGGAATCAAGACTGCAGGAAACACATTTACAGCAACATAAGTAGGTGAACGTACACATTTACAACTTCCTTATTGTGAATGGCAAGTAATCCCTACTATTTTATACCCCTTTCACACCAATAGCTCAATCAGGGTTATACCCAGGTCAACTGTGTGTTTGAATGGGGAAACCTTCCTTGATCTACTCTGCTTTGCGACCCAGGCAGCGAGGTGGGTTTGATCAGGATAGACTAGGCTCGATTGCATTGTAAATTACGTATGACCTGGGTCACTATCAGCCGGGGTGAGATGAATTATGTAATTGGTCGTCATCATCATCAGGTCATCACAGGTTGCGGACTATGGTCGCCGCACACTTCGAAAAAATAACTTAAATTTTGTCTCACTGTGCTTTACGCTTGGTTTTCACCATAGACTGTATAAAACTAGGATGTTAACAGGCAACTTCAACAGCAGCAGAGCGGTTCAATTAATTTCCAAACAGTCCGCTGGCAATGGTTGCCCAGATGTTCACTAGTCTGCCTTTTGCAGAGCGGTAGCAGAGTTTAACAGGCAAAACTCCTTATTAAAACCCAGCATAAGAATGTTAAACATATAAAAATATGTGTTGTGTGTTTTGTTTAATTTTCTCGGCACCACAGCGCTTAGTTCCTCTCTCTGGCACGAGTCACCTGTCTGCAGACTGCAGTGTAGTCCCAGGGATATACCCATGTTGACTGGCTTGGTTTAAATTTCCAAAACAGGAGGGTTATACACTGATTAGACAACCCTGGTAGGTGGTGCAAAAGAGGTAATATAGTATATTTTTAGTCATCCCATGAACAATGTCAAGAAGTGACTGAAGGGCAATCATCTAAATATTTATAGACTGGAAGTGGTTCATTTCTAAGTCTAACCTCCGGGGAACATGATGAGAGCATTCTGCAACATCTGGTCAGCTTTGTGTCTTTCTTTGTCACTTTCTTCAGGGTCCACATTTTCCTGTTGACTGAGATGGAAATGGCAGAGTGCAGTGGAGAAAGCAAAGTTTGGCAGCTGAGAAAGATTTCTGTGCTCCTGAAACACAAAAACAACCATTTCTGTATCAGACTGAAACGTTAACACTGGCACACACACACACACACACACATATATATATGTTAAAACATCTGCACATTTTAGCACACTTTACCTCCCAGTCTTGATGTAACTGGAGGAGAGACTGGTACTCTCTAGAGCGCAGTGTCAGGAAATCGATGAGCAGGAGCATGCAAAGTGGGTCAGAGTCAGGGTCCAAACTAGTTAAAAGAGTGGCAGACAAGAACAGGAGCAAATGAATCCTACAGACACTTGAACCAAAGCTATATCTGAAACCAAGTACAATTAAAACTCTCATCCTATACACTAAGTTGTAAAATTAAAAAGAACCCGTGTGACACACAAAAAAGGTAGAGTCTGCGATTCTGTAAAAAGATTGTTGATATATTTGAACTCAACACCCAATCAAATACATCCCTCCTGTAACGGCTCCTTCAGCTTGTTAGCATGTGCCAGATTTACCGTCCCTCTCGCTCCCACTGCCTTTCACTTATACATCCATGGCCTTTCCCGTATACTGTGCACGAGCACAATGGAATAGTGCTGTGCGACTCTGACCTGTGGCCCTTTGCTGCATGTCATCCCCCTCCTCCCCTTTCATGTCGTCATCTGTCCTGTGGAAATAAAAGGCCTAAAATGCCCAAAAAATATTTAAAAGAAAAAATAAGAAAGAAACCAGATAGTATCAAAAATCTATTTGCTTTCAGAGCTGCAGTGGCTCTGCTGTGAACAAATTGCTACTTGCAATTATAGTGTAATAGGTTCATTTTTCTGGTTTCCTTCAAATATCCACCATGATGCATTCATCTAATATTCCTAAGTATTGTTTCTTTTCTCTAAAACACAAGCTTGACAGTGTAAATCAAATCATATATGTGAGACTGTTCTTCAAACCGATTTTGTTATCCATCATGTTGCCAACAGTGATTTATTCACTGCTGGTGAGAGAGGGACAGCTGTCACCCTTCATTACCACACTGTTGCTTTACAAAAGGACAAGAACATAGCTATCATTACATAAGGAAGTCAGAGTTTGATGAAAGTCAGAGATAAGAATTGACCATTATGTAGTTAGGTTGTAAAGCTCAAGCCATAGCAAACAGTGCCAGGGAACGGCCCTATAAAGCCTAATGAAGTGATCGGGATACAGAAGGTTCTATGTTCTGTAATGAGATTTTAACATTTATATTGCTTTGGGATTTTATCAATGTTTTATCTAGCATTAGCATGTATTTCACAATATCCCGGTTATAGTTTATTAAATCATTAAATTTATTTTAAAGAACATCTTGTCATCAATAAAATAGCACATAAGGAATTTGGAAGGTCTTGGCTGAAACACGTTCAATTGTTTACCACCTTATACATCATTTTGGGGGCGGAAACACATAGAGAAAAGACCATCTAAACTGCCCCCTTTCCTTTTAGGAATAGCGTGGTGTTCAGAGATAATGGAAAAAGAGTTGATGAGTTATGGAGATGTGTATGGGGTTTTCTGTATCTTTTATAAAAAAGAAAAAAAAAAGAAAAAAAAAGAAAGACTGTTTCCCTTTAACTCTATAAATGGTCTTTCCCAGTGCTCGCACTTTTCCCTTTGTACCTCAGGATCAGTTTGCAGTACTCCAGAGCTGTCCGTGGGCAGCCTCTCTTCTCCAGGAACACCATGTGCTTATAAAGAGCCAGATAAAATGCCCTGCAAACAGAGAGGACTAAATCATCAAATGATGTATCTTTCAAACTAAATTTAAGTTACAAACAATAATCTAGAGGGGTCTCACAGAGGCAAGCTGTCTAACAAAAGGCAAAAAAGAGGGGAAAAAAATGACCGACCTGTTCTCTGGTCGCAGATAATCAAGTCTGCTGGTACCCGAGGTCAGACTGAATAAAGGATGAAAGGCACACTCAAAACTGTACATGGCCCGCTCTGGAGAAAAATAAAATAAATCATAATTTCTTTATATCCACAACAACAAAAATTTCACTGAAGCATCAGAAAACACAATGTACAGAAAACAGTACTAAACACATATAGCATCAGTATGGGTCATTGCTGGATGTTGCAGGACTCTGTCAATCAACCTCACCAGCAGGGCTTTGCATCCCAAAGACCAGAAGGGAAAACCTCTTACTTCTTATGTTAACTTTCAACTGATGTTGTGTTACACATAAATTATCCAGGGAATAAGACAAAACCCTTTCGTTAAATTCTGTCTCTAGTCTTCTACATTACATTAATAATATCAGCTATCCTGTTGAGGAAAGGGCCTGTAATAATAAACGTAGCATGGAACTTTTGACATCTTGAGTCATTTTAAATGAAATTGGAACGGAAGGAGCTCTTCTTGAGCAAGGAACAACTTGGTTTAGGTTTACTATTTGCCAGTATCTTAAAAATATATAGGATTAAATCATCGCCATGTAATTAATACAACAAATAGCATTAGTATGAGTCATTGCTGGACCCTAAATACATTTACAGTCTTTGGTTTAGAGTTGATGTGATTTACAGAAGGAGCCTATGATCCTCACCGATGAGGTCCCTGGCCATCTCCTGATCCTCCTGTATGCGGCAGACATCAGAGAGCTGCAGCAAGGAATCAATGTGGTAGGGGTTGAGCTGTAGCAATGCCTGGACAGAAAATGAGAAGAGACAATGGTCAAATTGACAGAGATAGACGGAGACATAAAGTTAGTAGAGTGAAAAAGCTTTCAACAACAAAAGTTTGATTACCAGACTTGAGTCTAAATTTATTAAAAATGCATCTGGTGACACCATCTCTGCAACTGTAGATTTTGACAAAGCTCAACTTTTAAATTCACCTCACCAAAGATGCATGCAGCAGAATTTTAAATTTGGTGGATGGATTGTTTGTTTTTCTTCAACTGCAGTGCTCATTGGGACAGAACAATGACTTGGCTATCCTATGGTTTTAGGTATACAGTCTTATATGACTTAGAATGAGGCTATTTTATTTGCAGTTGTCAGTTGATAATTCAAAAAAATCGTTTGATGCTGCTTCAATGGTTAAAAAGGCTAGAATAGATAACATTATCTGTGCAATTTTACGTGACCATTCTTGCCACCCCATAGCACTGATTTTTTTTCAATGCATCCCTGGGAACAGCAATACTAACGGTGACTGATTTAAAATATTACCACATCATCCTCAAACTCACTGACACCAAACTGCACAGCAGAAATTAACTTTTTTTTTTACCACAATGTTGTTTGGATCCATGGACTCAACAGCATCTAGGAACTTGAACTGTACTTGCTGGTAGTCCCGACCGTGCTCAAAGGTGAAGAACTGAATGCCATCCTTTGACTGCAGTAAGGTCATTGAGATTCCTATGGAGACATCAAACCGAATTAAGAACAATACATAAAGGAAGACACAACAATGTGTTAAGTGGGAAAGATTTACTTAATTCACACCAATTGAGTAAGAGAGAGTACTTAACAAATGGAGCTTGTGCAATTGATTACATAGTGTAGAAAAATTACTGCCTTCCGGTTGTATGCCTCCGCCAACCAGTCAAGTTGCAGTTTACATCCATGTCTGTCCAGACTCATTATATGTGAAGACTAAGATGTATACTTTGGCTAAATGGAAGTTATCACTATATTGACATTATAGAGACTATTTTATTTATTTATTTTTTTTACAGAGGAGTACAAAGGACTGATAGAAATCTTCCTCCCATGGTGCAACGACAATCATTTGAAGCTCATTATCAGCTAAATCAATGAGCATGTGGTGGACGACCAGAGGAACTGGAATATGTGCTGGTTGTCATCCAGGGAAAGGAAGTGAAGAGGGTGGACTCGTATAAGTATCATGGGGTCCAAATTAATTAAAAACTGGACTGAACTCAACACTGAAGCCCTCTTTAGGATGGGACAGAGCAGGCTGTTATTGTTGAGGAGAGTCAACAGCAATGCAACTGTCACTGCAGATCTTCTATCAGTCTGACTTTCTTAAACATTGTTGTTCTTATTCTGCTTTGTCTATTAGAGTGCAAGTTTATTTACAGAACCCAAATTCCTTTTGTATTGTTTACATCATAGAAATGAAAGGGCCAATTCTTAAAGAACACAAAGTCGTAGCAATGACAACAATGGTTCAAATATGGATGTTGCTACAAACAAACTGCAAATTCTAAAACATGGATGCTTCACACACATCTTTAAACACAGCAGCACGATCGGTACAGTTACCATAGTTTGAAGACTAGAGACACCAATTCAGTATCTGACCAAATGTGAAATATGGTCACAATTTTTCTTCTGTTTCTGATTTATGGCATTAAAAAAAAAGCCAAGAAAAAGGGTTATTGCGGAACATTATGTCAGAGTGAAGTTGACCTTTTGGTTATATAAAATGTCATCACTTCATAATATTATCCTATTAGACGTATTTTGTTAGGTCAAACTGACCTAGACCTTTGACTACAAAATTCTAATCAGTCCATCCTTGAGTTTGTGCCAAGTTTGATGAAATTCCCTCAAGGCCCTCCTGAGTTTTATGAGTTTGTGTTTTTGTGTATGAATCTTAAAGCCACTAAGCCGTCAAGACGCCAATAGTGTTTTCATTTTTAAATAATATATATTAAGTGAAAAACAGGAGTCAAATGGAGTCAAAGTAGGTAATATTACATTATGTATTGTATTATTCTACTTTTTTTGTGCAACAGCTCATAATATCAACAAAAAGAGTCAATAAAATGTCAACAGTCAGTTTCAGCCTGAAATGATACATTTAAAAAAAGCTGACCATGAGGAAAAGCCTACCTGGGCGGCTGAAGCGAGGCCAGCTGTCTTTAGGACTGGTCATCCATGTGCTACGGTGAAACTGTCTGTTTCTCTGTCGAGGTCTGTCAAAAAAAAAAAAAAAAATTAAAAATAAAAACAACATATTGAGCATGAGAATATACTGCATACATACAAACAATGTGGGCCATTTTAATCCAAACAATCTCAAAACATTTTACCTTTGATCCCCCTGAACAGCTCGAGCCCCAAAATATCTCTTCAGCTCCGTCTCTGGGTTGAGGTTTCTAATGCAGTGACAGAGAAAACGACATTACTGTCATTTAGACTTTACAGGCTAAATAACAAGTGGGCCGTCTGAGGAAAAACAGTCCAAGCAATACATAGGGGCTATTTGATTTAGATATTTTAGATGCATCAGTCCGGGGCTGCAGTCGGATTTTCCAAAATATTTTTCTTGACCTTGATGGAAAACATCATGAGGTCTAGAAAAAGACAACTGTGGTCCGACTGCACTTACACTTGGCTCTGTAATTACGCAACTGTGGAGGTTATTGATGTGGGTCTGTCGTGGTGAAACTACAATGTCCCAAAGATTACTAAAAGTGCATCTTAGATACTTCCCATGCTTTTACTGTGTTGTGTCATGCAGGCTTTATAAAACATGGACAACTCAGTAAAAAGGAATATAGGCAACCAGTCAATAGTGATTTAAAATTGTTGTCACATTAAGAATGAGGCAACGTTGACATGGTTGACTGGTAACCATCAACCAACAAACTAAACAAATAGTTAACATATGGAAGGCAAAATTAGGTAACTAATCTTACCAGTGGGGACACCCAATCCAAGACTCATAATTTATGACTGTCAGTGTGCAGAATATTCTGCGTGTTTTAAGGTTAGCAAAGTCAACTTTTACATTTTAACGGTATCTTCTGCCAGTGAACACACATTTTCCAAGGTTTCCGTGGAGGTTATAATAAAAGTACTGTGATAAACGTCTGTAAAAAACATGTTTTTTATTTAGTATTTTATTATGGACAATCAATCAATGACATAACGGCTGTGCAGAGTTTGTACATTTAATTTGGGCCCACATGCTTAACACGTGAGCAAACTTGAAAACAGACACCCACAAGACATCACATGTTTTGCTATCAACACAGATAATTTGCCTTTGACAGCTAATTGAAATAATCTTCTCTGACATCACTGGTTTTCTGGCCAGACGTTTAACATATTTCAACAAGTTTTAACCTTTTACATTTCTGTGTTGATTCAATGAAGTGTATTTCCTGAGACAGTCTCCAAATACTTGGCTTTTCTTGTGTGAGGCAAGCGCTACCACATGGTGGCAATTAGGAATTACACAGAAATGGTGATAGTATGTGAGGATACTGAACTGACCATTAACCAAGATATCTGATGTGAATCTATCTATTTTGTGTACATGAAAGATGTTGGGCTCCTCACCTGTGCTCCACATGTAGCACAGATCTTCTGTCAGAGCCTCCGCAATCCTCATTTTGCAAACTCAGACCATTGGTCTGCTCCAGGTTCTCCAGCAATAAATCAATGTTATCATCTGGTACAGCCTCCTGGAAATCATTTATAAAAAAAAAAGAGAGAGTGCTCCTGTTTGTTGTTCACTTCCCAAAAGAAGCTACAGTTTGTATATTGTGTGTAGTTTCTGGTCCTTAAGAGTGATTGAAGGAGTGTTATTGAATGCTACCAAAAATATTAATAAAGTGGTAATTAACTAAGAATATAGTGCAGGTTATCATTTTGTTATTTATTGCATTTAATGTCTTACCAGAGCAGTTATAGAATCCCTTTTAAACAAATTTACCTGTCCACCTTCTTGCATCACCTTTGTCTTCTTCTTTTTCTTCTTCTTTTTAACTCTGTCTCCAGATAAAGACTGTTTAAGAGAGATGACAGTGTAATATATGTAAATGTAGATCAGAAGAATCACAAAGTCAAATCAAAGAATTGCAGAAAGATATCCTTCTCGCATTGCTTCACCTTTACCTTTGTTGAAGCATCCTCTTGCTTGTGATCTGGTTTCTTAATGCCTCGGTTATCATTCTTTTCCATGTCACTTGTTTTATTTCCATCAGGTTTCTGTGCCTCTTCATCCGGTGAGATGTTTTCTGCCTCGTCTGGCTCACCAATCTAGTACAAATGTGACATTGGCAAGAGTGTATTGGGTAAAGCAGTGCTAAAAGTGAGATAGATGGAACATTGCAACAGACTTCAAGACAACATCATCTCTTCCTGAAATCATGTCATGGTTACAACAATCTAATGCCAAGCACTACTCATGGACAAGATATGCATGTTCAAGATGAAGGAAATCAAGAAAAAGGAAATACATACTCAATGTTGTGAACCATAGCTTGTGGATGTTTTATGGCGTGAATAAATAGTAAGATTAGGAAAAAGATTTAGGTCTTGATGTAAACTATTAATATTAACCTGCATAATCGAAAATTTGATTTTACACAGTAAAAACGTCATCAGTTAATTCAGTCATGCATTATAATTTTTAAAAAGTTAATGCGAAGTAGATCTCATCTTTATACACAGCGAGGTGATGTCTAGATTTACAGTGATCCTTGGAACACTAAGCACATATCGTTTCATAACTGCTCAAATCAATTGTCTAAGTTTCTTTTTCATAGTTAAACATTTTAATAAGAATAACTACGTACTTAAAAAAAGGCTTGTACGAATCTACAATCAATTTTTACTTTATTAGTTTTGAACATTTTCATCTGACCAACATTTAATAAAAATGAATTGATAATTGTATTTACAAAAAAAAATATATGACGTTCTATGTCTCTATTTTGTGTCACTTTAAGTATACAATTTAAAGGTTAACGTTAGCAAATATGCTGTTGTTTGTCAGCGTTTTCTTCAGGTTGGTGCTGTAATTTAATTCCCAGTGATTTTCTAAAGCGATGGACAGCTTTCTAGCTAACTACAACCTTCGTGTAATGTATCCACTTTAACTAGTTAAATAAGCAGAGAAACGAGCTAAAGTTAACTAGCGTTATACGCGGCTAGCATGTTAGCAAGGTGCATCAACAGCGAGCTCACTGATGTCATCTTCCGAAAGAAAAACCTAACGTTATGTTAAAAGTAACATGTAAGTTAGCTAGCTAGCTAGTTAGTTAGTTTGCGGAATTACACCGTCACCTTACCAATTCGTAAATGTTGCTGACGTTTTTCGGAGCCTTGTTTTTCTTTGCCTTTCGTCTGCTGGCTTTGCTATTAGCCGTGTCCAGCTGCTCCTCTTCACCCGCAGCCTGCTCCTCTGGGCTGTCACCCAAAGTCAGATCCCCGAGGTCCAAGGCCTCCTGACCCCGCTGTTTTCCTTTGAGCCTTCGTAGGGCACGGGTAGACATTGTCCACTGTTCATGGAACACATACACGACAATATTTGCGATTAAATTAGTTTTTCGTTAGCTGACAGACAGCAAACCAACGAGGAATCGATTCCATTGGCTTGTTTTTCTTCTTCTTCTAAATGTTTCAACACTTCCGGTTTTGTCTCTGCCCTCCATAGGATAGATGGGAAATTGCATCAATGAGTATTCATTTTGTGGAGCGTATATGTATTTTTGAAGGGTTCAATCCAGCAACACTGTAAATGTGCCAATGTTAGCCAAGGGTCTAATTTTCAACTATTTACTTTAGGGCCAAATATTAAATTATTCATTAAAATAACACTCAAACAGATAATATGCAAAATAACAACAGGAGTATAGGATGAAGAGCTAAAAGGTTTGACACTTAAGATCGATATTAGGAAATACACAATGCCAACAATTGATACATACAAAGACATATCATGTAAACGGCTGGCGCAATCAGATAAAATGTGTCAACTATCACAAGCAAATAATAATAGGAGGCACAGTATAAATAAAACCATAAAGACTGTAGTATTCATACTCATACAGTCCTAGCATGTAGGAACTGTAATTGCCTTTTAGTTGGTGGTTGTCACTTTTTTAAGTTCTGAGACTGTTATAATTTTCCTTCTCTTTCGTATTTTGTCTTTCTAAATAGGCATTTTGTTGATGCACTTTGATTATCATTGAAATGTGTTGTAGTTTATTTCTTCCAAAGTTAAACATGCTTCGAAACAGCTTTACTCTATGAATGGTGCTGTATGAATGAACTTGTTCTGCCTCACTTTGCCTAAAACTCTAATGTAACACATACTGTTCCAAAGCATCTCAGTCTGTGTGTAGTTTTCTCATGAAGCAGAAGGTGGCAGCATTAACATGAGTAAAACTGCCTGAATAAGACAGGCACGTCTTAAATTCTATTTTTATTATGAGCTCAGCACTACAAGCTGGAAAATACACAAAATTTAGGAAACTACATCTTATGTTGATTAATGATAATTTAAAAAAAAGAAACAACTACAGACACTCACTCAGTACGACACTACAGAAATATTACTTATGCAAAGTATGCATAAGAGGCATTAATATAATAATGTAAATCCATTTAAAGCTGTACATTGGTGGTGTGTCTCACATGTCATAGCCCCACAAAATACAATGAGGAAGTATCATTGCACCTCTGTGGTATCCACGGACTACAGCTGCTCAGCAGGTCAGCTGTGACCAATATAAAGAAAGTCTGGAGACATGAGAATAGAAAGGAAACAAACACACTGAATTTTTCTGAAAACCAGCCAGATGTTAATCCTCTATTGTTTCCACCATAAGCCAACAAAGGACAGCAATGTAACAGATAATCAAAGAAACACCTGACATGAGAAAGGGGAATTCTGATGTATTGAAATTCTGTGTTTGTGAAAGGGGGAAGTTGCAAATGTCATTACTTAAAATAGTCATCCAAAAGAAACGTGTAAAATAAGAAATTACTAACCCAGGACAGCTCATGATTCAGGGGGCTCGAGGGTTTTATTTACAAGACATCCAAGTACAGACACAGTATAATAAATGCATAATATCAGCCTGATACAGCAAAGATGTAATATGTAAATGTTATCCTCGCAAACAGTGTTATGTTGTCCTACATTATTTTGATCAGTTGCCCTCAAGAAATACACTAATACACATGGGTTAAGTACATAGTATAAGTACATAATACAATATGTTGTAAGATCTATGCATGGCAATACAATAGAACTTTGTATCTTCTCTGGCATGTCTTAAAGTAAAATTCACTTTACCCATCTTCCTTTGAATCCTCAGTTCTCTCTAAGAAAAGTATTTCTCTGCAGGTTGAGGTATGGTGTGGACCCAACATCTAGTCCAGTCACTAGCTTCACTATTCAGTTGTCGCTAACAGGGATTGGGTTGTCATAGGCTGCTCCCTCCACGTCATCTACCCGTTTCCTGCGCACCTCAGGAGGAGGTCTCGGTGGTGGCATCTCCGGAGGATTCCTCACGCTGATTGGGTCTATCTTTCGAGTCGTTTCCTTCTGTGGAATAATGGGCTCCCAGTGTTCACCTCGGATAGCTGCCTAGAAAGCAAGAAAATGACAAAGAATACAAGTTAGTTACAGTTGGCTAGAGAAATATAAGCATAATTATAATTAGACAAAATTGGGCTGCTTGGAAAGCTTTAAAACTTTGGTTGCCACATCTAGTACTGTTGAAGAATTCAGGCACACCCCTAATCAGATTTCATAAGGGCAGGGCCATGTCTCAACAGAGGTACCAGTAATGAAACAATCTCTTCCTTGTTTCCATTTCCTTGTCAGATGGCCACTTCATGTGGTAAAAGCTGCCAACTTACTGCAAGATAGATGAGGCTAGCAATGCCGAGGCAGACACATCCGAGGACAGTTGCAAGCATAAAACCTCCAGGTACACAGATTCTAACAAAGAGAGAGAGAGAGAGGGACTGTGAGGCTCAAATACTATGACAAATCGAGTGTCTCCTGTTGGAGGGACTGACTTTGAATGAGAGGAATGCTGTCTAGCAAAGGTGATATAATGAACTCACGCAGCATGTAAAAAAGCTCTAACGTAATAGTTTCTTGTCAAAGGCCCAAAGGATTTCACACACACAGTGAAGCAGTACTGGCCCCTGAGGAAAAACAAAAGACAGGAGGGCGCAATAAGTTTCACTGACAATCATCACAGCACCCCAATAAAGTACAGCCTACATGTTGAAAAATATTGAATGAAAATTACATCACTTACGTTCTTTCTACACTTGTGCCCTTGGCCCTCTTGCTTCTAGGGTACTCAAGTAGACACACAAACACCCCAGCAGCACTAGTTATCTGTCAAGGCTGTTTGATCTCACAAAGTTCACCAAGCCAAATAATGACTATGATAGGTAACAACAGCGTTGACCATGAGCATGTTCAGTAGGTATTGAACATGATGGATTGATTGTTTCCAATATAAAAGAGACTCTACACAGAATATTCTAAGAACATCATATGACAAAAATACTTCTACTATGTTGTTTTTACTAATGAAAAACTATAATTATTCATGTATCTAGATATACTCTAAGCAGATACATCTGAGACTTATATGTTGGTTAAATAGAATATTAGGCCAGGTTTGAAAGTTAACTCGGCAAATGTCATGTCATGGCTGTCATATAAAGCCTGAAAAACAGCAAAGTATATAGTTACAATTTCCTTCGCTTTTGGTAAAGAAAAGTCACATTATTGATAGTAGATCTTTTGAAGTGGGACTGTAGAAACTAGATAGTGAACAGAGAGAACTTGAGTGTCAGGATACACAGCATAAGCAGCAAACTGCCAGCCTCTGAACTGCCCAGCCACCCCCACAATGCCTCCAGTGAGGAGAACTGAAAGAAGGAAGAAGGAAGATAACATTAAAACTATTAACAACATACTTTTTTATGATTTCACTCAAAGAGACAAGCTTGTGATACATTGTACATCAACTTGACTCTGAAATTTGGTTTCATTTCTATTTAAAACAGGCATGACTTTACAGTTGATTGAAGTACTGTAATAAACTAAACTTTTTTTTTTTTTTTATCTCTAGAAAATGTTTTTATACTCACTGAGTCCCGAAGCCAGAGCCTGCTCATTGGCCCACATCGCCCACTCTATTTTCCCCATTGCGTTCACTTAAACAGCTCTCTGCAAACTGCTGGATCTCACTACACAGAAACGCACAGCTTTGGCTGCTTCTACAAGGAAGAAAACGTATTTACGAGGTGTGTGTGTGTGTGTGTGTGTGCGCTTGGAGGAGAGCGTACGTTACCCAATCCCCGTTTCAGTCGTCATTTCCAAATAGGGAAGGACTACAGTGGGAGGAGGGGTTAACCAATCACAATACAGGTGGAAATAATTATAAAACGAGCAGGTACAGCTGGTGGTACCATACGTGACTTATTTACAAATCTTGCTAATTGTTTTAAGGAGGTCATAAAGTTTTTATGAACAAATCTCTTCAACGACGTCTGTTTGCCATAGATGAAGGAGTGATCTCAAGTGCTTTTTAACCCTTAAATTGTCCTCGGGCCAAATTTATATAAAAAAATATGACTTTCTTGTAACTAAATTGCCCAAAAATAACATGGGTATTTCCATACACGAGACAGGCTGTAATTATGCATTAACATACAGTATATACATAACTATTAGCTAAAATTAGAATTACTTTTTAACTAAAAAAAATAATTATCATAATCGTCATAGGTTTATTGACCATGAATTCCAAAACACGTGTGAAACTAGTGGTGATATGTTGGACTGAAGTTGGCTAAGAAGGTGTAACTCAGAAATGGGTGGTAATTTATACTTCATAAAACAGACTGGGTCAATTTTGACATTGGCTGATGGGAAGACAACACAAGGGTTAAAGCACATTTGTAGTGCTTGTTGGGCTACATATTGTTGTTTGCACATTGAATACTGCATATCACAGTGCACTGAGATTGTTACAAACCGTAAAGCCCTCCACTCATGACATGCAGCAAAGGGCCAAACCAGCTTTTCAGCTTTTTGACCAAGGCGGTTTTCACTTGAAAAAAAAAAAGCTTGAATCTGTAAATGGCAAAAGACAAAACAATAAACAATTATATTGACTAAAATATATTTTATTTAATGTTACTGAATAAAATTGACATAATTTACGTATGTATTGTAGTAAGTCTGAAATTCTGTTTTCCCAAGATGAAAAATGAAAACACAATAAAGTGACCATAATTATAACTCCCTCCTTAAATACATTGATACATACATAAATTCAAAAAACATCATAGACATAATCATGTGCTCAGATAGGACAGAGAGCACACTGCAGCTGCAGTGCTACACTGTATTTATGGTTCAGTGCACATTGGCAGTGCCTTTGAGCAATACCAGCATGTCCATTTATTTACCGCCTCAAAATGGAGCACATGCTCATGTCTACGACTTAACAGGTAAGTTAAATACATCTGAAACAGTATTCACTTGTAGGTACTGAGATATGAGCAATAAATAGCTGAGGAGAGGCACACCAGTAGTTTGAAAATTAAAGGCCGACATATAAACATCCACAACTGTAAGGAAGGTATCTGGTGTTGCTGGGATTGTAAAAACCTAGTTACATATGACTACTGTAACTGCAGATTTGATTTCTGCTGAATTGGTTTCACTATTTGTCCATTTTGGGCTGCAGGGCATCACATAGTTTTCTTAGGCAGCCCATCAGATCCAAGTAGATGCTGAGTGGGATCCTCCACAACACGAGGGCCTGGTCCAGCCTTAAACATAAAACGCAAAAAGATCATTATACAAAATAACTCATCATCTGTAAGTCTGTCTGTGGGTTAACATGTGAAAATACTATTTTAAAAGCTTGTTCTAATAAAGTCTAAACCTGTTTAATAAAACATCCAAAGGTCAAAGACTGTGAAGCAGAGGAACTACTGTATAGCACAATATGTGCCACAATTTTCAACTGAAGTAGTGCAACACAAAGTTGCGTTAAAGGGAAATGTCAAAAGAAAATCTTGACTTAAATTGAAGGTGTCTTGCATTTTCGCAATTTTCTACTGTTTAATGTGCAGCCTCGAGATAGACACACCAAGACATTTAAATAAAAAACTAAAGAACATTGATTTTCAGTTGCTGTTTAAAGTGAACTGATAAAAACAACTGAGGTACGGAGTGCTAACATCTGTGTGTATATGTGTACCTTGGTACTAATAATGTAGCTTATTCCCTTTGGCATGGGCTCTAGACCAATTGCCTGTTTCAGTTCCTCAGAAAGAGCAACACGGTTAACTGGAAGACCCTTAATAAACCTGCAGAGAAGGAAAAAACATTTAATGATTTCAAAGAGGCTGAAAGCAAACACACCTTAATAAACAGCAGTGGAAGGAGCCAAAAATTAACACCAATATATCATTGTGTATTTCTGTACATAAATCACATTTTTAGATGAATTAATTAGTTTGTATGTCAGTCATATTATGCAGAGCTAACTGTCAACTCACTGTCCTCTGTTTGTCTCCGGAGGGAAGAAATGTTCAACTGCCTGAACAAACTCAGAAGCGTGCTGCTGTAAAGTGTAGATCACAGCGTTTGGTCCTGCATCAAATGTGTAGGCCAACTAGAGGGGAATAAACAGACCGTGACCGTCACATAAAGAGTTTGAAAACTACCCCACAAGTTTCACATCTTCATTACACCATCTCAGAAAATCAGCTGCATGAACTGAGGCACATTTTTAATTCAAGAAAGAAAGAGCATCCACTTAATAGCAGTGATACAAAAGTGAGGTGGCTACAGTTATACATGATGTATGGAGTATATTATTATAAGACATCCACACTGCTACAAACAATCTGAAGAACTTTTTATGTTTGTAGTTTATATGTTTTAGCTGTATTAACTACAAATGTACTGCATAACTGTTATTTTACAAGCAATTGGACATTTTTTGGAATAATTAATAACCTTTAAAGCGTAACTCTCGCCAAAATGCAACCTAGGGTCTTTTTGTGAATGTACCCAAGTCAAACTTTTGTTTAAAACCATAATTAGGATGCAAGTGCCGCTTTTAAGATTTACCATATTATCAGGTTTTGGTCAAATGGCCTTTTGAATGGGAGTGCTAGGGGCACTTCTATGATAGCATAAAAAAAAAATCACTATTTTTAAAACACTAAGAAGGCTCAACACAACATGAGACTTTGCACAAAGTCTCACCAGGGGCTCTACACATGAACTCTGGCATTGAGAGCATTGTTTGTGTACACAGAGTTTACTAAAAAGAAAGGTTTTGAAGAACTCACTGTACCTGTTGTTGTTTCCGCTAGCAGCCATCTTTGCCAGTCAAAAAGAATCAATCTCCGAATGCGAATGAACGGACTCCATAGGAGGAAATGTTATTCTTATATGAGGCTCCTTTACTATAAGGTCAATATTGTTTTTTCCTAATGACAAACAACAAAGTATCCATGCATTTATATGGAACTAAGCTTTAGGAGCTTTCCATCTTTACTCTCCTCCCTCAACTATTTTTGACTTGCTAGATGGATGGTGACTGGAAAAACCAACAGCTACAGTGAGTGGCACTTCCGTCCTAATTATGCTTTTAAATAAAAGTTTGACTCGGGTACATTCACAAAAAGAGCCTAGGTTGCATATTAGCAGAGTTACGCTTTAAAGCAGCCATGTTTCCATTTATTACTGTATTTCTTTATGCAAAATACATTTGATTTTTAATTGTGTTGTGCCATTGTTGCGTAATAATGCAGTATTTAAAATAAAAAAGGTAAATACATAGCTGTCCAACACTATACCAGAAGGACAACTACATTGATATGTTCTGCTATTCTGAGATACAGAAGTATAAAGTTTCTCACCCTTGTCTCCCCGTAGTGTCTGTTATACCGATGCACCAAATTGATAACCTGTTGAGACACACTGTTGAGGTAGAAGATGGGAGGGTATGTGTCAAGGCAGGTTGCATGGAACTGGTTACTGTCCTTCATGGTCAGTTCAGCAAATGCAGCAAAGTCCTTTCTTTTCACCGCTTCAATCATCTCTGCCATACGGCCTGGGACAACAGACTCGGCACGGTGCTGCACACAGAGACCAGTGACATAGACCCTCTTGTGAGTAACAACAAGTCAGCTTTAAATACAGTGTAAATAAACTACTTGCCTTAACAGTATTAACAGTAAGTGCACTGAATAATGTAAGTGAACAAAGTACCTTTAAGAGACAGCTTGTTTGTACACTGGTTTGCATCCCAGAGGTGCTGCCCACTGGCTTCCTGTCAGCACTGGCCTATGAAAAAGTGCATTGATTTATATAACGTTTTACTTTTTTCAATTAATGTGTGCATTAGTAAAGATGCTTACTCTAGGCCTACATGTTGTACAAGATACTGCCATTTATAGAAGTAAAAAAAGTATGTGACCTTCACAATACAGCATAAATGTGCCAAGACATAACTGACTGACATTTTTTTTTTTCCCTTTGTCTCCCTCTCAAACACACACACTGACTTACCACTAGTACAAGGACTCTGAGCTCGGGCCAATGAGTCTCCGGCTCCACCTGCTGGGCTAGACTGTCCTTACCATCGTCTTTCTGTCCCATGATCCATTGGACAAACCCTCCATACATACTACGGCATGCGCTGCCTGAGCCTTGCCGAGCAATGGTAGACAACTCCCCTTCTACGCCAAACACCCGAGCCAGAGTGTAAACTGCAAAACAATGAAGAAAGAAGGAGTAAGAGCAGAAGAGACTGGATGAAATGGGAATGTATTAAATGTCAGATAGACATGGTTAACTGTTCTTATTCTAAGATCAGCTGTTGAGCTTCCAAAAAAAATGAGTACTCTAGTGACATTAATGTAGGGCACATTCTCACCTAGACAAGCAAATCCAGCAGCTGAAGAGGCGAGCCCGGCAGCAGTGGGGAAATTGTTTACAGAGCAGATGTGGACTTTATGAGACAAACAAGTCGAATCCAAAGTGGGGTCCCTGTCATTACTTCTCTTCCTTGCCAGTCGTCGAACTAAATACAGAAAACACAGAAAAAGAATGCGGTGGCCTGCGCTCTCTTAAACGCACATGTGTTCTTGTTCTCATCTCTGTGCATCTTATGAGGAAACAGACAAGACTCACTTTCTCTCAGACAGGACTGTAGTCTAGGATGGGTTATGTCCTCCTCTTTTCCATTTAGCCATATTCGATCTTCCTGAAATGATTTGCTGGTTGCAACTGTTGTAGTTGTTTTCAGCTTAATAGAAGACAAGATAGATCTATATCAAATTGTACACTTCTAATCACTGATACAAAGCCAGATTAGAAAACTTGTCATAAATGACATGTATGCTTCCCATTATCCCGGCACAATTCAAAGAAAAGGGTAATATTTTCTATAATCAGAATCATGCATATGTATCTTCAATCAACATAGCAATTGTGCTGTTTCATTACATATTTCAAAAAACCTTTTACAGTGACAATGTCACACAAATTTTGACACTATATTCTTTTTCCATTTACAGCAGCTATATGAACTACTTTTCAAGCCATTTGATAATAGAATGATTAAAAATCTATACATCATTTAGGGAAAACAAAATAGCTGCCAAGGGATGAAAAAAAATCATCCTTTAGAGCCTACATCCATTTTGTATCTAATTGTTCTCCAACTGACTTTAACATTCTGAAACCATTACACAACAAATGTTGACAATGACAAATGTTCACTCCTGCCATTTAAAAAAAAGAGATTTTACTATTTTTGATTTACATAAACATAGGTAAGGTAGGAATATGAAATAAACAGCATTACTAATCTTAAAACCTATGTTTGTTATACTATGCTGCAGTACATTTGACAGAATGAATGTTTAGTTGACAAATCTGCTACATTTGAATTTAAATGCCATATGGGCTGGTCTAGTTGCAAATCAAGAAACCCCAACAATGCCGAGTAAATGGGGTCTTCAATACTGAATTAAATAGTTGGCGAACAGAAGAACATTTACTCAATCATAATCGATTTCTTTAAAAACCTATACGATTCGAGGCTGGAACCCCGTGGCAGGAAAAACCAGCCGTTCACTATAGCTGCTATGGACCGGAGCAACAACACTTGGTAAAGATAAATGTTTCATTGTCTGATTGATGAAATTGCTGTTTACTTAAATACCTGGTCTTGATGCAATGTGACGCTCAACGATGAGTTAATGGGTAGAATTAATTCTTCATCTCTCTTTCCCCCTGAAAAGTAAGTTTTATACAAAATGCATAACTGAGGTATTATTAGACTGAAGCAGACTTGAGGTTCCTCCATCTATTTAATGCCCAGTATTACATAATACACAAGTCATACAATAAAAACATGTACAGTTATTGTTGTTTAATGTTAGACAGGATTTAAATATCTTGATGTCTAAAGCTAACCACCTGAAGCATAAGTCGAGGTAATGTCGTTAACGTTACTTACAGTATTTGATGACAGCTATGTTCACAGGAGCGGTGCAAGTAACTGTGTTTGACTTGTCCATACTATCCCCAGCTAGAGCTGTGTGTGTAAACCGGTGTTTATATTGAGGAAACTGTACCTGAACACTTTGAAATACCCTGTGCCAAGCTCCTGCTTGTGTTTAGCAGCAGTAACAATTAAGCTAGCTAACTCTTGTGCAGCCGTACCTTGCTTTTCCTTGACGTATCTCCCGATTGGCTGGGTTTAAATGTGGCCAACCCTGCGACCAATCAGAGTCGAGCCGTTTTGATAAATAGCCAATGAGAGATTATCTGACCACGGTCGTGCGAAAGTGGGGCAAGGACACAGGCCATCCCACAGGGGGTAGGGTTAGTTCATCCATAGTTTATTACCTGTTTTATTCATATCTACGAAATGTATATTAATTAAAAAATCCATGTTTAGGGACTTAAATAATTATGACACACAATTAAATTAAAAAATCTGACTGTAAATACCGTAATTTTACATCAAAAGTACATTTCTTACAAGGAAAAACTCAGTCTGTGTACATATTGTAGTAGGCTACTCTGGTACAATTTTATAATAATTATACTTAAGTATTTCCAAGTTTGTACTACTTTCTCAATTTTACTCCATTACATTTCAGAGGCAAATTGTACACAATGAAATGCACCTTATGAACTATGCATTGTTATACATTAAACTAAGCAGTTTTTTTTTTTACTTTAAGTAATGTGGATCATACTAAGGTCTGTTTACCTTTATTAAGTAAACTTTTTCAATACAGAACTTTTGTCATGGAGCATTTAATGAAGGATCTGAAAATTCTTCCACCAGTGGTGATTAGGTCACTCTTTGTAGAATCAGATGTTTCTCTTCCTTCACTTGGCAATGCAGAAAGAGCAATGATAAAGAAAAAAGCAATGATAAATTAAAGTATCACTAAATTATCGTGTTTGTAAAAATGAATGTTGACTGTAAAGCCATGCAAACTCCAGCTAACTTATTCAAGGCAATGCAACCTGTTATTGTGGGGAAAAGCTTGCTTTTGGACTTGATTCAGTGCATTTCTTACATAAAAAAAAAAGATTAAATCATGTTTCTACATTGTTTATTTTAAAAAGTAGTTACAGTGTACAGTGTGATGATTTGACCCAAGGAACATAATCTTTGTAAAACAAATACAAACCTTTTCAAAATGGTTGAACACTTTTTCGTATTATAATCATTTTAGAAGTGGTTCACTAGAAAAACAAACATTTAAATATAAGGCTTTTTTTTTTTAAATTGTTTTATGTAAACCTTTACGATACATGTAAGCAGAAAGAAAATATCCAAAGCTAATGGGATGCTGGCCCTGTCCAGAGAACAACGTACTGTATTCACAGTCTAGATAAATTGCATCAGCAGCAGTGCGTTTTGCATTTTGTCTAGCATCTTGTGCTTAAGGAACAGAGGTCAAGCATGGTGAAAATAAAGAACAAGAGAGTAACTACTTCAAATAACTTCAAACTTGAGAGGGACTAAAGGAGTCAAACAGTGCCAGCAGTCAGGGGTAAAACACAAGCAGAGCACATTAGTAGCTACTTAATTGAAAAGAAATCGTAAAAGAGCCCCTTATTTGACAGTGTGTGTATTCTACCCCCACCATCCCCCCACAATGTCAACTCCACATTGTTCTTCCCTCTTGATAATGTGGTTTCCAGAGACACACAGAAGCTAGTGTGGCATCCCAGATTCAGCTAACAGGTTAAGGATAGCATCAGAGTCCCAGTGAAGCATATCCTCTCCAGATTTCTTGGCCTGTTCCTGGGCTCCTGTTTGAAGTTAGTAATCCTCCTCATCATCTGAGTCCATCACCTTTCGCCTGTTGAACTGACAAGTACAGAGCATAAAGATGTAAGATGGAGGCAAGAAGTGACTGATAATGAATCAAATATAGGTGATGTTTTTGGGGCTAACTGTTTAGAGATCCAGAGGGCGCAGAAAGAGGTCTATTACGGTCTTTATATCAAATATCACAGTGTAGGATATTAGTTTATTAATGTTAGTTCATTTTGTAATGTGTAGGAATGTAGAGATATTTTAAAAACATGTTATTGTTGGAATAAATATGCCTAAACAAGTAGTTATGTATATCTTGTTGTAGGTTATGTTTGCCATCTTATGGACATAATGTACAAAAATAGTTTTTCCAATAGTTCGAACCTGTGTGTTTTTAGAAGGAACATTCAAATGCAATTTTTGACCCGTTTTGACGGCTCTGTGTGTATTGGATTGATTCAATGAGGTGAAAATGAAAGGCGCAATGGGTGTGCCTGTCACAGTCGCTTTTCCTCACTCTTGTTTCCAAGCTGAACAGCCAATCAGATGAATTGGCTGTTTAGCCAACGCCAACCGTCGGCTTGGCGTGTCAGGGCCTTTAGTGGAACTTACTTTGACAGTCGTCTTCTTGTCTGTTTGCTGACTAACTTTTTCTAGAATCTCGATCAAGCCTGACTCAGAAATCTGACAAAAGAAGAAAACATCCATTCATTGCTCTGCTGGCATTAGGAAGAATTTTAACATCATATCATTAGCCTACTCCAAACACAACAAGGTCTTTTTTTTTTTTACCTTTGCTCCCAATTTTCCAAAACGAGCCATTTGAATTAGATAGTTTTCAACTGCTTTGGCCTTCTCTGGCTTTACTAAAGCAAGATTGTTCACTGAAAAAAAGAAAAGAAATTGATTTTAACACCTTGTGTTTACAAGTGAGTGGTATTTACAGTATAGGTGTACATCACAGCCTAATCATCACACAATATAGTTTCAATGGAGCACTGGAATTCAGTGAGAGGACATTTTAGATAAATCCCGTATGACACTTTTATTGATGCGAATAGAAACCACTTATGTTATGATTCTTTTCTACAACATTCATAATGGTGGTACGCCATAGGTGGCTTGGCTTTTTACAGTGGCAAATGACTGTTTAAAACAGCTTTCAAAATGTGTGTTCCTCTCATCATCTGGACTTATTTACTATCTGATTTTCACACATATTTCTTGCATTACTGTGTTTGACTCATTTTTAATATGGAAAATAAATACACATTTTAAATAATAATTTTTTGATCTACAAGAGAATGATTCATTTCCAAAGAGATTCCTTTCAACAGGCTGAACTTAAAATCTGAGAGCACACTTACATCTGGCACGGGCAGACTGGTCGAGAACTTGAGCCAATATAGAGTTCCTCATGTCTGTTTCTCTGTGAATAAAAAGTAACAATATTACCACATCAGCACTACCTACTTCTGTTTGGATCTAAGTCTGAGACCAGTAAAAAGGAAAAATAAAAACATACTAATATTAAACTGTCAAGCCATCAGAATATTTTATATAAAGTGTTCTTAACTTTGCTTTCCAATATACTGAAACATAACAGTAATCATCTCACAATAATTTGAAGCTAATTCAGTACACAAGTGTTTATTTATGTAAACTCAATATATTTAAGTAATAAAAGTACAATTTAATCACAAATTTGTGTCTGCTTAAATTAATTAACATATCTCACCTCTGCTTTGCCTCCTCTCCTTGCTGTTGATTATTTGCAGCATCCTGAAAGAATGTGAGACAGCAGCAGCATCATCATACATAGGTTGTATTCCTGCATTTAGCTAACTAAAGGATGTATAAGAAAACCTTTCAAAATCAGCCCAATATTCCCCTTGGTAATGGCCTCACAGATGACTTTAATAACTGTCAAAATGACTTTCTTCATGCTATTTGATTATTTGAGTTTTTCAATCAAGTTTTTACATGTGAGATACTAATCATAAAGACCTACATGGTTTAAAATAAGGAGCACAGTTGGAGCCAAGAGACATTTCTAAAATCATGTTTTACTTTTAAAAGTAAAAGATAATGTCATTAACATCCACCCACATTGGCTCAGGAAGTTCAATAGCTAAATCTTAATGTCTATACAGGTGTATAAGCACTATCTTAATCTCGATGGATATCATAACGTGCTGCAGTATGGCTTTTCTGTTTCACCTTCTAATCCATATATGTTTGCAGCGTGAAATACCGTATGTCGTACAAACGTTTATGATACCATTCTGAAAACGTTTAGTGATTGTTCATATTATTATAGTTCTAGTTCCTGTTTTTGAATATATTTTGATAAGAGTGGTGGATTGTACAAACACAACAACGGATAAAAGTCAAGAACCTTTCTTCCTCTCCTCATTCCTGACTCCTCAGAATTGGCTATATTATTATTTAGATCAATCAAAAATAATATTATAGCCAATTCTGAGAAGTCTGTAAAGTGTTCTGGTTTGGTTCGAGAACTGAAAGCTGAAGAAAGGATGGGATCAAGCGCCCTGAGCACCTCAAATATATCTTTAGTATTTCTATACTGTAATGTCTTGTTATTAAACTGGCAAAACCTACGTGTAGCAGTTGATTTGTGATACGATAATATTACTAAGTGTGTGTGTGTGTGTGTTACCTAGCGGTTATTTGTTAATGTTTCAGGCATTAGCCTATGTGGCTAGGAAACCGAAATCTTAATCTTACCGACAATCTAAGAAAATGCTCAACACCAACTGCTCGCCAGTCTACGTTATGTACTGAATTTACCAGAAACACTCTTAAAAGGTTCATGTCTTATTAGTTGTTGATCAGTTTTGCTCCGCTAACACGGTCATTGTCACAGAGGGGCGTGCGCAGTGCCCGTGAGATTATAACTGTGATTTATCGAATAACTACTGAGTAAATAACAGTTAATTTACATTGAGCATGGCTCTCAATTGTGGGCTATATCCCCCTGAGTGACATTTAAACTAGTCGAGTTGTGGTGACTGGTTTAGCCACATTAGCTAAAAGCATAGCGTACTCAGCATCTCCTTTTAAGGCGGCCGCTAACACGCTTCAGCTCATGTTTTGTCCTTACCCCGTGCTTTGCCTGTAGCTCCGCCATTCTTTGCCGCCTAATTGCATCTAATTCGTCGTCTGCCATGGTTTACTAATATATCTAATAGTAGGATGGACCTAATAGACTTAGAAGGGATGAGGTAGCGTAAGAAAATGCACCCTAAACTCCCATCAGTGGCAAGGCCCTACCTAGCTAGTTTAGGGGAGTGTAATCAACATCGAAAAAAACCGATCCAACACCCAGGCTAAAGCAGTCGAGCACGGAGTAGGTATAACAAAAGAAGACGAAAACGAGGTTGGGAGTGTAGTCTACTCCATCTGGATAGATTTCTGGAAATTATATAAATGTTCATTTTGTTCCAGATAAATTATTTGTCGTATTATAGGCCAATTTATCCAATGTTATGACTAATAAGTTATCTAACACTGTTGAGAATAGGGATGGCCTCAAGTGTGAAATAATTTGACTTTAAAGTTTTCTTTTCAATAACAGTGTATATGTAATAGACCTTATTTAATGCTATTTATACAAAATGTGAATTTCAATCAGTTCACTTAGCATAAACTTCAGAGAGAGTGATAAAATACACATTTTATTTGATCTCTGGCCTCTTATTTGATAGGTTAATTAAGCCAACTGTTTGAAATAACTGATACATATTATGGAAGCATAATAAGTAGTCAATATGAGTAATATGGCTCTTGATATGATACATTTCTTTTATTGATTATAACATCATTATTTAAATGGAAGAATTATTCAAAATGTGTATTGTTTTGATAATAGATGTGACAGTTAGGCTGGTGCTGAGATGAATGTTCTTGGTGGAGTTGCCTCTGCTTGTGATGTGTTCAACAGCTGATAGATGGCGGTAGCTGCAGGAGGAGGTACTGCTGTGATCTCACTTGATCTTTAGCTCCCTCTGTATGTACTGTAAGAGAAACGACTCAGGAGTAGAGGGACGTGGTACTTTTGGCCTGGGTCATTTATAGTGAAGGCAATCTGCAACAAAACACCAAAGAGATCAACAACTGACCGATAGTCTTTAGATTATTAGCAGCATGAATATGATTAAATGAGGATACAAATTCACTGATCTAGTAACAAAAATATGGTATTGCCTACAAAAGTAAAGCAGCATTACACCTAAGAATGGAAGCTGAAATTAACATGTCAACACACAACATTTTAAGCCTTTGCTCACCTCAACATATGGGTAAAAGCAGGTCTCCCCTATACTCTCCCAGTACTGAGCAGTCTCAAAACGCATTCTGTACACACCAGAAGTAAATATTTGTTTTGTGATGAGTCCTGGGCAACGTCCATCAGCATTAGTGGTCCTGTTGAGAAAAAATATGGGTGAATAAAAACATACATATTCCAGTAGTGCTATTTGAAATGTTCCTGTGAACAAACTTTGTGTCTATATGTGGTATTATGGTATATGTGGTGTTGTTCTCAGGTTTTTACCCAGTGGTTATCAAACTCCAGGCATTAGTGGAGGGATGTTGTCGATAGAGACTGAGGGCCATGTTTGAGCCAGGGACACCCATTGCAGTGTTCAGCACATGGATGGTCAGAGGACTAGGTGAGCCTGCCATTGCTGTGATCTACAGAACAATGAAGTATGACTTTAAATGCAAGAATATGGATGTATTCAAATTAAAACAATGTGTTAAAATAATATGTTGGACTATTTGGGAATGTAGATGAAAAATCCTACACATAAGCTGATTTCTGCAGATTTATAGTTTTGTCTGTTATCTATTAAAATTTTAAATCCTGGGAAAAGAATTGCAAATAGAACATGCAAGTTGTGATTTGTTTTGTAGTAATCCTCAGGATAATCATATAAAAGGTAATGTAATTATCTGGAAAAGCTAATTACTATTATTAACATCTAACTGATGAATAGTAACCCTGGATATAAGATTTTGCATTCCACATTTTAACAATTATTAAATCAAATGACAGATCAAATGACAGAGTTCCTGTTGCTATAAAATAGTGTACCCCGGTACAATACAACATATTTAATATTTATGACTTCACATATGTATTATTCATTGTTCACTTACCTTATTTTCACACACAATATGACCCTTGAGTTGATGCAGCCTGTATAAACTCATGTGCACTGATGAATAAAATCCAAATTCAGTCGTTTTAACCAAATCAAACTAATTTGATGTTTTATTAAACAGTATTAGATGTTTGTCACATTGTTCTCCTGCATTTGTGCATGCTACCCTATTAAGCATGACATTTAGTACACATGTGCTTATCTTTTTGTCAACAGAAGACTGGTTGGGCACACTATGCTTTCAGCACTTTGAACTTAGTGGAAAGGGGCGATAGAAGTGGACTGCTCAGGGGCAGAGGCGCATGCAGACGAGCACAATTGATGGAATCATTTTCTGACATTGATATGTTTGACTGCTGGGTTAGTGAACACTACACAAGCACAGCTCTGTAAACACATTAAAACATGTTGTGCATCACTGATAATATAATGAGGAAAAATTATATCTTTGAGCATGACAGAACATTATCTGGCTTTTTGACCATGATGCATATGGATAGTCCTATTTTATGGTTTTTTCTTCTTATGTACAGTACGCCTGTCAAAAAAGTCTATGTAAAATATTAGAAATAGAAGGTTCATTCACTAAGCTATTCCCCAAGATTTCAACCATAACCAATAACCTTTATTAGCAAATGGAATTTATAAAAGGGGGCTGGTTTGGTTTCAGAATAGTGAGTCAGCGAAACACAATGTGTTGCTGAAGACAGTAGTAAATTGGGAGCTTTATAATATTTTCTCTCTTTTTGTTTCTAAATAACTGGCTGCAGAAAATATATCTGTTGATCTGTTTTCATCCTGGCAGCCAAGTTGTTGTCACAGAAGTTTGGAGTCCCATCAGCAATGGAAAACTTGCTCTTGGTGGAAACTGCTGCAGTCTGGGGGTGTTGATGGCATCATCCTTAACCAGGCACACAGCAGCCCTCAACACAGCACAGTATAGATGAGAATGTGCACAATTTTGCCTGAGGGTGAGACTGACCTAAGGTCAAACCATCCGTGCACAGAGGATACAAGATGTTGTGGGTTCAAAGAGACCTGTGATTACATCTAGCCGGTCCACTCTGATTTCCAGCATGCAAGGTGATATTTACCACTATCAGCTTTCCTCTGTTCGGGAAAGACTCTATATTATTGTACGATTTATACATTTTGGATTAGTTGCACACTGTAAGTGGTCCTGTTTTGAAGCAGTGCCTCCAACATTTCATGATTTTAAAATTGATCAATTAAAGATAACTATGGATTCTTCACATTATTAAGTGTTTTCTTAAAATGTTTTACTCTGTCTATCTTGGTCTCTCAGAATGAAAAAAAACACACTCCCATGTACTGTATGTATACCCAATATGAAAATACTTTTATTACTGTGACAATGAGTATTTCCACTTTGCTAATCTGAAGAATGCAAACAAAAACATCTAACACCATAAGAATAACATACTTGTTTTTCTTTTTAAAAAACATATGATAAGACCTACAGCAAGATTAAAATCAGACAGTTCAACAATTACAGTAAAGTTTACAATAATACACAATATTACACACTGACCTGGACATTTGCATGTCTTAAAAGTGCCAAATACATGGTGGAAGAGAGTAATAACATTCCTCTAATACATGTGTGACTATTCAATCTCTCAAAGATTACTGTTGTTTACTTTGAGTAGCTAAACTCTGATAGAAGTATACGATAAGTAGAAAAGGTGAGTTCAGTGTTAACATAAAGCCTTCTTGAAAGATCATATGTATGAGTGTACCGATTTATTTTGCTTTCGCAAGTCAAACTACTTTGTGATCCACAAAAGGGATTTTCATTTCATGTTAAAGTACATGCACACAATGCCAGTTTTACCCTTATTCTGAAAGTATCTACAGTATATATAAATAAGCTGTTAACATGGTGTACAACTAACCATGCTTCAATAATGTTCCTGGTTCTATAATGTTTGTACTTTATCTAATTCTAGATATAAGACCACACATAAATTATTACTTTATGTACAGTCTGATTCTGGCATGTGCTGCCTGTTTCAGAAAGTTTTTAATGTGGAACATGTGAATGTGTGGAAGGTAAATTGGTAAAATGCTTACACGTCTCATACATGTCTCATTTGGATTAATACTGCAATATTCGGATTAATACTGGAACGCTGGCATTGGTGCAAACCCTCTCATACAATTCAATGGGAATGCCTGCTTAGGCCAAATTTAGAAAAGTTAAGTTTGCCACTGCTTTGAGTTGTCCTTTATAATTACTCTCTCAGTCCAACATACCAAATTCTTCTCAATCAGATGTGTACTTGATTTATATCAGTCACCTGTGCCAGTGTTTTAGTTTTACTTAAAAGTCACAGGAACCAAGTTGCTGTGATAAAATTAAATGGTTTGTGTTATCTGATATGTAGGCTACACCCTGTTGAGCCATTGATATGAGTGTCTGCTTGGCATCTGCTGTTCTCTTCCTCCATGTTTGGCACTTAATCCATGTCTTCTACGTCTCCTAATGTTCCTCCCTCATATTTCTTCCTCCTGGTCAGAGCTGTGGTTGCTCATCTTCGACAGACAGACAGACAAAGACAGGGTAGTGAGCAACAAAACAAAGAGACATTTCATTGACCTGCAAGCTCACGATGACTAAGTAAAACTGAATGGTTCAAGTAGAAATTCATTTTACAGTAGTGGAGTCTCTGTAGTTGTTGCCTCACAGGACAGAAAGATGGTTATCTTGTCTGTGTCAAAAAACTGTGTCTTGGTTTAAAGCCAAAGCAAAATGTTCTTAAATAAATGATATATTTAAAAAGATATAAAATTAAATAAATAATGTAATTAATTTAAAATTCAAATCTGTTCTGGATGTTTTTGAATTTCTGGAGAAAACTGAGTTTTCCTGTGTGTTAATATATTTACATCCACAAAATGTGGCCATGACAGATATACTTAACAACAATTGCAGCACCATGTTGACCTTTGTAGTAAATCTCAATAAAATAACCAGGAACAGGAAAAGAAAAGCAAGAGGGTCTGACTGCGCTAAAGCACTTTTAAGTCATTCCTGAACAAGTGCAGACAAACTTCAGGTGCATTTACCGTGTGGTGGTCATCATCTGGCTCCCTTGGGTCAGGTTTCTCCCTGTGGATTCGATGGCGGGAGCTGGGTGGAGAGAGGGAGGAGAGGGAGTGCTCGGGGCTGCTGGCAGACAGAGCGTACGGGGAGCCAGCTGGACTGTCCTCTCTCAGGGGAGACCCTACGACACAGGAATAAAACAGATGCACGCATGGAGTTTAGGTGTGGAAATTAAGTTTCTTTGAAGTGTAAAAAAAATACATTTCTGTGGGTTTAAAGATAAAAATATTGGTAAGAGTGTGAGTGACTGAATGAAGGATAGATGAGGAGATGGTGAGGCGGAAGCGTGAGACAGCAGAGCTAGTTAGTGAGGGACTGGGGAATCAAGTAGAACTGGAGATAAATTAATATGAAGATGAGAGCTTTTAAATAGGCTAGTCCAAGGTCATTCAAAGTAGTAGTCTACATGTTAATTTAGCTTAAACTGAAGATATAGTGCTCAAAGGAGGGTGGACTACACCAAATGAGTGGTGTAAACTGTGTTTCAGTTTAATTAAGAATCCAGTAAAACCAATTCCTGTAGGAAGAATGATAAAGCTTTGCCCTGTGCTTTTCCTTGGCTGTTTTTGGCAGGTGCAGTAACTGTATTGTGGTCAAATGTCCATATGAGGGCACCAGCAGCTCTTCCTCCCATGCACACTGATCTGCTGTAGTTCTCAGTCCTTGATATTTTCTGCTTTCTGAAGCTTTCATCAGTCAGTTCCTTTAACTCAACAACACTGTTTGTTCAGTATGTTCCATAATTTGCTCACAACCATAAATTCAGACACCCGCATTCCAGTTGATATCGGCCTTCATTCAACTTTTTAAAAATCCCTGACTGGAGGGAAATAATTGATTTGTCAGGTAAAATAGGAGTGGCTCTGGTGGTGCAGTGCATTCCCATCCCCCAGTTTCCCCTGCAGCACAGATCCTAAATCATTTGATTGGGGTTGTGACTAGTGGTGCTAATCAAGCCAAAATCTGAAAGTTGCGGAGCCCGCCTTAAAATGTTTTTGATGTGCAAATAGATTAGCTATCATGCGATCTGGCACCTACTTGCCGCCACTGTCTTTGTGAATGAGTGTCTCACCTTTGTGGTCATTCCTCTGTGGGTCCATCCTGTCAAGACTGTCAAGCAGCCCATCGATCTGTGTCTTTATCAGAGTCAGCTCCTTTTTAATCACCTGCAACTCTTCCATGCCTACTGCAGAGACCAAGAGAGTTTGTAAAGGACATATACACAACAGGAAATTACACAACCTGAAAAGGCAGAGCTTTAAAATAATAGATATAATAATAATAATAGATATTGGGAAGTGCATTAAGTTGCTTTCTTGCAGAAAGTTAGATAAGAAGAATTATACCACTCTCATGTTTGTAGCCTGTAGTTGATATGAAGCTACCTCAGCAGGAGGTTAGCCTAATTTATCTTAAAGACTGGAAACACAGGGAAAAGCTAGCATGGCTGTGTTCTAAGGTAACAAAATCCACCTACCAGCACCTGTAAAGTTCACTGAGTAACACATGATGTCATGTTTGTTTAATCAGTACAAAAACTGAAATGTGAAATCTGTAAACTGGGAGCAGTGACTTCCTTTGGTCTTCTCATGACTGTGAAGTTGCCAGGCAACCAGCAGAGACTCCAGAAAGTCACTGAGAAATAATAACCCCCATAAAACCACAACTTGTCGTTTTTACATAAACAAACAAGATTTAATGTGTTAATTAGTGAGCTTTAGAGAGGTGCTGGGAAGTGGATTTATTTCTTCCTTTCAACAAATGCACAGTAAATAGACTGCATTTACTGTATATAGCGCCTTTCTGTGTTAGCCTACTAACAAAACACTTTACAATTTGCCTCTCATTCACACACTAATGGTGGAAGAGATGACATGTAAGGCGCAACTTGGGGTTCACTGTGTCGCTAAAGGACACTTTAACATGCATCAAACCGCCAACCGTGTGACCTGCTCTATCTCTTGAGCCACAGCCGCCGCAGACAAAGCTATCTGTTTCCCCCTGCTGCAAGTCTAAGTAGCTGGATTTTGTCTACATGAGAGTGGTATTAATCTTCTCATCTAACTCTGTAAGAATGCAAACAAGCATATGTCCTAAAATGTCACTAATTTAATAATAATAATAATAATAATAATAACAATGAAAGAAAAAAAAAGCTTGCAAAGTAAACCATTTGGGGTATTTAATATTAAATCAGTGCATATTGGTACTATTTGATGTTATACTACTTGAGCTGGGCAGCAAGTGCAGAATTAATTTGCATTTCTGATCTGCCACTCAAGCTCAGATTTGGAACTGTGGTTTGAATACAGCTGATTTTCTCCAGGGCATTGTTTCTCTCATCAGAGTACTGTAGCATCACAGATAAAGAAACTGTTGACTGTTTTAACTTCAATACCCAGTAATTGTGTGCTGTGACTCTAGTAAACTACACACAGCTAATTTAGTCTGTGACTGCTTTATAGTGAAAGGATGAAAGGCAAAAGATCTATGGATCTAAGCTTTTTATTCATCATTTCAATGTTCATACAGAGAAGCATTCCCCTTACTAGAGTTTTTGAAAAGTATAAATCTGTAGCATCTAATGCAACCTTTTTTGGGACTTTTTTCATATTACTCACACTTGGCTGTGGTTGAAGTTGAGTGGGCTCTGGAGCACTTGGAGTGGGTTCTGTCTCGACTGCGTCTGTGCCCGGAGGAGTAAGAGGAGGAACGGGATCGCTTGGCCAGACTGGGTCCCAAGGGCAGAGGAGACAGAGATGCCGGCACACGCTGGTAGTCATACACCCTAGAAATCCAGTAGATATACATTTAAAACAACTCATCTTTAACTATGTGCATGCAGCAAGTTTGCTTAATTTGTCTGAAGGTGTGCTGTGATTTTTGCAAACTAAAATTGGATGAAAGATGGTTGTGCATGAGGATGGAGTTTGTGATTGTAATCAAATTTCTGCAAATTTTAGACTGTATTTTATTAAGCTAGGCTTTAGGCAACACTTAAACTTGCAAACTTTGGCTTTAGTTACATGAAAAAGAAAGGGTATTGTAGAAAAATATGTTTATATTTCTTAAAATAAGGCATTGAGGATTTAAACAATAAATATTGAAAATACTGCAATGTATGTTTATGTGTAAAACTGTTCAATAAACATAAAGTTGAAAAACAAAAAGAAGGCATCGAGAATTATTTTGTTTTTGGTGTCAGTGTCGAAACTCAGGTACTGTATTGCCATGCTGAAAATGTTCAAACCCAGCCAGAGCTCAAACAAGAAGGTGAAGCAAGCTGGAATGAAAGTAATTAAAGGAAATATGTGACTTTGAGAGAAAATCATCTGTTCAAGCAATAACAGATAAATATGGATATTTAAATTCTATGTTCCTTTGTCTTTTACTTTCTATCTCTGTTTCTATCGCTCTTGCGCTGGCGTTGCCTTCTCTCTGTGGACAGCTCAATGTCTCTATCTGTCACTGAATGTAATTGGTTCTGTCAGGGCCAATCAGCAGCTCTCCCCCACGCTAGCAGTGCTGGTGACAGGGGGTGTATCATAGTCAAACTCTATATAGTGCTTACAAAAACTGCACTGCGTGTGTATGTGTGCATGCATGTATGTTTCAATAGAAATAGAGGTGATGTCGTGACTGAAGCAGAAATATTTGATCTCACATTTGACCTCAGCACTCATGGACACAACACAGCAAGTGGGCCAATCAAATCAATAAATTATTCTACTATATTTCTATTTTTGCAGCATTGAGAGAGCAATTTGGCTCAAAAAACAACCAAAACGTATAGCCAGGGTTTCACCAAAGAATTTACTTACTAGACTTTTTAAGACCTTTCTAATACCACATTGAATAAAATGTAATGTTCATACTGGTCAAAGAATGGCGTAGGGGCAATTGGACCTATGATTATCAATTGGACATTTTTTCAGTACTTCTCAAGTGTTTATAAGTATAATTCGTAGTATAATTAATTAATTAACGTGACTTTGGTCTAGATAAGTGGCAGAAAATGTATGGATGGGTTAACCACCAATTTTAATATTGACTTATTTGAACTTTTGCTAAAGTTGACACTTGCCCATTAAAAAAAGATTGAGCTTCTTGCTTTAGCTACCAGTATTGACAGTGTTTTTATTTTTTGGGCATTTTCGGCTTTTATTTTTGACAGGAAAGCTGAAGACATGAAAGGTGAGAGAGAAGGAGAATGACATCTAGCAAAGGGCCACAGGTTGGAATCAAACCCAGGCCTGCTGCGTTGAGGAGTAAACCTCTGTCTAGGCGCCCGCTCAACCAACTGAGATATCTGGGCACCCGACAGTGTTTGTTTTAAGGCTAATGGTGCTGGCTAAAACAAAAACAAAAAAACATCTTACTGTTCAGTACGCACAATATATAACGTCTCTCGACAGCCCGCAACCACACAAAAAGAAAAAATATATAAAATACATCAAGACCTTTGCAAATTAGATCCTAGACTTTTATGAGGGAACTGAATTGAGCGCTTTTCAGACCTGCAGATAACAAAATCTTGATCATTCTGATCAACTCAATCTAATCTCAAACTGGATACATCTGGCTCGAGGACAGTCTGAGCACAGCAAAGCCCTTGAGAGAGGCTATCCTGCTGTAGGTCACCAGCCAACAACCGGGAAGCAAGCTGCCAGGTCAAAGGAGTTGGGACTAGAACGGTCCCAAATGATTGGGCTGTTAGCCAGTCAGTCAGATGCAGCCCAACTTACTTACTTCAGTCTACAGACACACAATGTCAATATTACATAAGGATGAAGTGTATTAGGCCACCTAAGTGTGTGAGATTAGAGCCTTTGAGCATAGTCCATGTGGTGAGACACAAAGACCAAAGTCTTTTGGAAGTTTAAAGTCCTTTAGAGGAGTTTGCAGGGGCAGATAAACAGGAAATGTGTTGTTACACCGGCTTTGAAGTGTCATCTCAGAGAATGAAAGCTCAGACAATGAGAGACCTTAGACTAGTGAGGATTTACAGAAAAGTGTGTGTGTGAGAGGGAGTATTTGTCTCTATGGATTAGACCCCACACGGAAAACAGCTTTGTCAGCTTGAGCTGTTATCTGTGTGTTGAAAGACACTTTTCTATCGTGTTTGCACAAAAGGACAGCGGACAAAAAGTCATTTTGTTCTAACTCATATATTGATATTCAACCAAACAACAAAAACAGAAACACACACACAGTCCCCATGCACTCTCACCCAGAGTCAAACATCTGTGCACACATAAATATGAACACATGGCCTACACTTCCATCCCCCTCTACACACACACACACACACACACACACACACACACACACACACACACACACAGAGCTGTCAGTAGTGCTTGCCAACAGTATGGGGAATAACCATGCACTGTGTTAAAAACAAATTGAAAATCAGTGGTGAGTGTTCCCCCCGAGGAAAAATGGAAAAATGCAGAACGATCTAACTCAATGCAAAAAAACAAAGAAAAGTTGACAGTTATTCTCAAAGCAACAGAGCATCGATATGTGCAAGAAAGGCGCTGGAAATGAGGTCTATAGTGTGTGTGTGTGTGTGTGTGTGTGTGTGTGTGTGTCATCCTGGTGTTAGCTTTATTCTCTCCTTAGTTATTTTAGGGTTTAGATTTATATTATATTGAGTATTTTTGTTGAGGTAAGGTTAAGTAAAAGTACATTAAGTTTTTAGGTAGGTTTTTTGTTTATGTAGTAGTGTTATTGTTAGTCTCCCTTTGTATGTCAAAATCGGTCTGATCAGCCAATATATAAGTCCCGTTTGTTTCTTTTGTAGTAGGTCATTTGTATTTTTGAGTCTCTTATATTCAGAGCTTTAGCTACCGTCTGTTATTTGACGTCTTTTACGGGCCCAAAACTTAAGCTTCATTTTGTTGTAACCATTTTTGGGAAATAAAAAAACCCTTACTTTTGAACTTCCCTTGTGACTCCTCTTACTTAACTCTTGGTCCCTAACATGCCCGCAATTTGGTCAAGTATAGACTCCAGTAAATGAAAACCGTTTTCTGTGTTTCTGGGCAGAGATGAGAGAAATAGGTTTTATGTTAGTTTGGTCTACAGAGTGTGCTGTTGAAGGTTTTTCCTTCAGTGTCAACATACTGAGACAGACGCACATAGTATAACAACATATCTGTATGTACCAAAAATGTCTCATAATGCAACATTTCACAAAATATAGTTATTAGCTTTCATTTTTATAGGGCACACTGATGTGAATTGAACAGAGTGAACATTGGATCACTTGTATTGATATTTAACACTTAATATACAGTACTACGGGCATTTAGAGCTATATGCTGCAATTAATGTTTAATGTAATGCTTCTACAATTCAAGGCAACATCTTTAACTACATGGATACAACTGAAGAAATGTATGCTAAACACAGAGTCATTTGAGATTGAGATTTAGGATGCTCAAATGGAACCACACATTAGAAATCCACAATCTGGGTGTCTGTTTTTGACGAGTAAGCTCCTGGCTGTGGAGTAGTAGCAGAGACATATTGTAAGCAAAGACAGGATGACTGACAGCTGTGTGGCAGGCAGTGAGGGGGAGCAGAGACTTTTGGAGACAGCAAGGATGAAGAATTCATTCTTGCCTCTTCCTTTAGCCTTGTGTCACACGCAGACAAGCAATAAGGTTTCTGAGCTACCATGCGTGGCTTTCTAACAGTACCTGTCATAGTAGTCCTCGTGGTAACTGTCATAGTCCAGGTCAAACTCAGGTCTGCAGGAGAGGTGGAGAAAGAGATAGAGACAGAGGAGGTGGTTGGTAAAGTATTTGTCAAATCCACACAGTGCAATTTTACTGGGCCGATCACACATTTCACTTAACAAACTGTAAGCTTGGTTTGTGTGTACAGTGGTGTGTACACATGCTTAAGTTGAATAAAAATCATGTTTTGGAAATTTATTTTAATACCTAAATTATGAGGCCTTTCAAGAATGAATATAAATAAATGTTCTTATTTAAAATATAGGGGTCAGGCTTCAGTTATTTCCTGGATTCAGGATATTATGCATCCTGATAAAGTTCCCTTGGCCTTTAGAATTAAAATAGCCCCACATCATCACATACTCTTCACCATGCTTAGAGATAGGCATGGTTTTATTTCAGTTAGACTAATACCTGGTTTGATTTGCATTGAGAGATGATTTTATAGAAAGTATCCCATGCCTATCTCTAAGCATGGTGAAGAGTATGTGATGATGTGGGGCTATTTTAATTCTAAAGGCCAAGGTATCAAGATGCATAATATCTGAATCCAGGAAATAACTGGCCAGCCTCTATGGGAATTTAACATAATGTATACATGACCCTGTATTTTAAATAAGAACATTTATTTATTTACAATACGTTATTCATTCACAAAGAAAATTGGTGTCCTTAAAGATTTTACCTCATTTTTTAATTTAGGTATTAAAATAAATTTCCAAAACATGGTCAACTTAAGCATGTGTATGTAAACTTTTGAGCACCACTGTAAATGTGTAAGCCTCAGTTATATTGCACAATCACTTCATCTGGAAAGAATGCAGTGTTCATGATCTCCAGCCAGCTAGAAAAAGACATTGGATTTGCTGCAGCATCCAAGGTAGAAAATCCATGAATTGTCTTGTGTGCCAACTGTACCACTTACTGAACAACTACCCGTGTAGGCTTGGTGAGGCAAGCAGTGAAGCAGGTGAGTAATGTGACAGAAGTGAACGTATATGGCTTGGTAGCTGGAGTGTACCTGCAAAACAGACCAGAGGAAGTGGAGGACAGAAAAGTGACACTAAGCCAGAGTGAGATCACAATCTGGTGTGTCAGACCTCAACGTTCCTCTCTAATCCAGACAAAGAGTCATTAATAATCCCTCCATGTTTCTCACCCTCCCTCTGTCTCTCTTTGTCTCTCTCTCTCTGACTCACCCCCTTTATTTAAACTGACCTCACTCTCTCCTTTTTTACTCATTCAGTCTTGCACTTCAATTCAGTTCAAAAGTTTGCTTACTTGCAAGATAAGCAATAATTTGCACTGTAAAAGTAAGCAGATGTATGATGAAAAGGAAGATTCCTGCATATTTTTCTTGCATCTAAGAATATTGAATCAGAACATGTATGACTTAAACCTGCAGAAATTGATTTTTTCGGCCACTTGGGGGCAGTGGAAACAGGTTGTGAACACAACATTGACATATCACTTTTGAAGTTGATGTGGTTAACTTGATCACATCCACATTTTCGTTAATTTGAAATCGTGTTTCTCTTTATCTGATTAATGTAAAACCAACGTTCACTCTCCTTCAGCTTTAATTTTGGTCTCTTCCAACTTCTGATGGAAATATCTGGCTCTTTAGGTGCTTAATGCACCACTAGGTTCAACAGCTAGTCGCTGAGTCTGTCTGCTGTTTGGTGCTGGGCAGGTAGTGCACAGTGGGTTTTTATAATTTTTTTCTGAAAACAGCTGCCAAAAACTACGCTGGTGAGACTAGTGAGAACCAAGACCAAAAACCAAGACAGCAAAGCTCGGCTAAAATCAAAACAATTAGCTGATAGACGTTAAAATAGGGCTAAGAGGAACTGCAGATTGAGTATATATATATATAATAAATAAATATCTGTTGATACTGTTGATACAGTATATATTAATTTTCTTTGCCCCTTCACGTACATTAATCTTTAGATCCATTTTTAATACAAAATATAGTTCATAGCTGTTTTGAAGTAAGCAAACATGATAATCAGCATACAAAGACCACAAAGTAAATAACACTATTAAGTAATTTGCAATAACAGATCTCTAAGACCTTTTAGAGTGACTTATTACCATACCATATGACAGCTTCAGACAACATATTTTCAGGACACTTCCAACATATTTTGGGAAACTAACACACCCACAGTCCTCGCCATCTGCTTATCTGTCACCCAGGGAGGCAGTGATTCTCCTGGTTGTAGTCATGCAGATCATCTCAAAGAAGAGATGATTTTTTTGTATGTCAAGCTAAATAATGGGGGACTTAACCAATTACTTCACATTCAGAATTGCACACCTGTACAAATGTAGACAGACACACATCCCTGGGTTATGAGAATCAGTGTGCCTGTGTGTGGTTCTCTGGATCTGAAGAAAATTGTGTGTGACTTATTTTGGAGTGGACCATTATCATGTTTACTTTAAAGGACTCTTCTCTGTCTCACACCAGCTTGTTTTCAGAGCTCAGAAAGCAGAAAACCACACAAGAATTCAGAGCTTATGTTTGAATTGCACACTTGCCAAAAAATGCAAAGCCTAATATCAATCGCTTTTAAAGACTGCCTTCTGGTATCCTATTTGAAATTAAGAGGCTCTACATGTTGTTCATGTAGCTCATTTCTGTCTCGATTCTCATGTATAGGAGGACACGCAAGTAAAAAAATGCATTTCTAGTAAATTGTCCTTTTTCAGTACTAGATCCTGTACCCATTAAGAACACACTGAGAGGCAGAAGGACAAGAGAACACACACAGAAGAGAGAAAAAACAGCTATTCACCGTTTCTTTCACATTGGTGTTCCCTGGTTTACCTACATCATAGTAATGTTGCGGGCTTTGTGACAGTCAGGGTGATTATAATTTGATAAAACACTTCTTTTTGTAAAGAATTTTTGTAATCTTTAGCTGTAATTCTTTTTTGTTATTTCTTGTGTTCTCTTGTCTCATTTGTTTGACTGCATTTTTTTTAGTTTTTAATATCTAAATTCTACTTTATATTTGTCAGTCAGTTATCTCTCTATTACTATATCATAATCCCTTTAAATGTAATTATCAATTATAGTGTAATTAATATATATTATTTAAAAGATTTTAATAAATAATTCAAAATAAAAATGTAAACAGTATGAATTAGATGCATTATGTTTGTTGTTATTCAACCACTGTATGTTGAAAAATACATATTTTGTTATTTATATATAAATGACGGTAGGTCACTAAATATGGCACAATGGTGCACCGATGATGTGACACAAACAGGTAGTTTCATATGATTTAGTGAAGCCAAATCTGTGACAGGTTAGCACAGCCCATTTACCCATCGTAATTACATCCACAGTGAGCAGCCAAGTGCCTGGGTCACTGGGTGTGTGTTTTAGCTGTGTGTTTTAGCTGTACGTGTGTGTGAGAAAGAGTGGATGAGAGTGAATGAGAATGAGAGAGAGAGAGAGAGAGAGAGAGAGAGAGAGAGAGAGAGAGAGCAGGGTCACTAAAGGCTAATTAATTTCTTTTCATAATTTCTCAAGTGCCAAAGCAATCCATTAGACATGACTGGCTATAAATCATCTCAGCCTCAGTGTGCCCATCTGTCTGTGTGTGTGTATTAGCCAATGACAAGTTGCTTTTTGTGAACAAAGCATCCCAGAGATTTCCTTCAACATGCTGTACACTCAACACCCGCCATAGGCAGAAAACCATCAGTTTCACCGCAGCTGAATCTATAAGAGAACCTCAAAGTGTGTGTGTGTGTGTGTGTGTGTGTGTGTGTGATGAATTATTAGAGATGTAGTTCAATTGGCTTAGAGCCTTGACAGATGCAATTTAAATCTCGATGACAATGGATCAAAGTGACATTTTATGTGAGATTCTTGTTTTCTCAATTGTGGTGAAATCTTCGGTGATAAATAATCACTGCTGTGGTCTTTTTTCCTGCACTTCTTTTGCAATCAATTTACAACATTGTTCTTTGTTTAGTTATCAGACTGGACAGATAAAATGATGTTAAAATTAATACAATACAAATTATGTACAAATAATGGCAGAATCTCAGCTCCTGCCTGAAAGTAATCACATCTTTAGTTGGTGAAAATGTGTTGCATGTGTGTGTGTGTGTGTGTGTGTGTGTGTGTATGGGGGGGTTGTGTTGTGTGCTGTGCATACCGCTGAACCCCTTGAGGATGTTTATGTGTGTACCTGTGATTCAAAATGTAATATACTGCTATATTTGTTACTTGTTTTTTACAAATTGATGTGATGTTTGATTTTTAAAATGATGTATTTGTATTTGTGCTTCCTGTGGGACTGCAGATGTAAATTAGCCTAAGGCTAACTCTGGTGCAATGCATCCAATGGTTACATATATGTTTTAATTGCACATTATCCCTTACAAATAAAATTGAAATTGAATATGGTTGTCTCAACATAATATCATCATTATGTCAGTACCATAGTCATGGGGCTGGTCTATATAACATAGACCACCAGTTGGACAATAAATCTTAAAAACCAAAGCTGAGTTTAGGCCCAAGCTGAATAGGTTACTACTGTAAGAAGACTGCAGCTAAAAATAGCAAAAATCTAGTGAAGAACCACAAATGCGTCAATCTTTAGAACCTTCCTTGTAGAATGTTTTTAAGTAAATGTTGAGTTTTTAGTTAGAGACTAGGGCCACACAACATGACCAATATGACGCGGCCATGTCGTTAAAGTAGCAAATGAACCTGCGCCTTTGTGCTCATGGGTGAGTTGCTCTTACAGGAGGTGTGCTGAGGTATTGCTATCTTGAGGCAGGGGAAGTGATCGCGCTATTGACCAACCAAAACCTGGCTTAATGTTAATAGCGCAGCATTTTATTGTTATTTTAGATGCAAATTAGTAAAATGTGCCTAGGCTTATGCACAGCGCATGCACACTATGTTTGTTACACACGCATAGGCAAGTGCAGTAGCACACAAACTAGATTACGGATAAAATATTACGGTGCAAATCCAACATCATAATAGCAATGCTCCAAGTACAAACATGCCTTGCTTTTAAAGGGAATGGGAGATAACACTCTGATTGTTACGGCCAAAACACACCTATGACTTATTGAAGACACTAAGTACAGCCCTTTTAACCATGCGGCCAGTGCACGGACCCTTTTTCTGCTATCAAACTAGCAAAAGTGGATTCGGACACGCCCTAAACACACCTGCGCCATGTGTTTCACGCCGTGCAGTTAGATTGTTTAAATAGGGCCTGAGACTTTGTTTTCTGCTTATCGGTCAACGGTTAATGATCGGTTAACATTTAGATTTCATTGTGCTTTCTTTTGGAAGGCTGGCTGCCAAAAATTGGCATTTACTAGCTAAATTAATTAGCCTGAGTTAAATGCTAGTTATCAGTAAATAGAAGGTAGTGGCTGGTGTCTGGTTTGTGTGCCAGTGGTTGTGTGTGTGCGTATCATCCCGCACGCTGTAGAATGTTTTTAAGGTGAAAGTAGACCTATCAACAGAAACAAATTATCGAAATTATTGTCATGGATAAAATATGTCGATAACAGATTCAGAATTTTGAAGATCCAGTCCCATTAGAGACTATCCCTTTTTTAGCCATTTTTACGTAGGCTACATCATGTTCCTACACACTCATGACTGCATGAAATTAGGTGTGCATGGACATTTACACACACTCAGATATACTCACACAATCCATTAAGCAATGTGTGCAATGGACTAAAATATTCCAGAATTAATGAAATGTAATATCAATTTGATATCATTCATTGTGCTTACTACAAAGATTTGTAAAGCATGCTTGTTGCATGAAAAAAAGTAATTACGTCCGTTACTTCATTTCAACACTTGTTATGTGCTCTCTCCTCCACATCCCGGAAATGTCTTATCACTGTTTTATATTTCAATTTAGGACAGGCACATTATTCTACCCTATTATCAGCAGAAGTCTTTCCTAAATCAGTTCTGAAGGGTTCCTTAAGCAGCAGCTAGTCGTCGCAGCAGGTGAAGAGTGGACAATTAATCGTTAAAGTAGAGTAGAATTAGAATTATCAACTGAATTAAAGCAGCATGTTATAAATTACACACCATAATCCAGCACCAATCGGCTAATTGAATAAAAGTATATTGTCAGCACACAAATGTATTTGTAAATTATCACTATCTATATAAAATGAAATTTTGCAAAGAAGAGACAACAACAATAGACAGTAAATAAATGATGAGCAGCACAAGCCTGTATTCCTGAAGGAATTCAGGAATCTACCTCATACACTGTCTTCTGTTTGATCATAGCTCTTGGGCCAGTTATGGACATCATCCTTGAAGCTGACATTTATTATTATTTATTAATATAGAAGCACCTTTTACTCTCTTATTGTAGCACTACGAGGGTAAGTGTGTAGTGAAGCCTCCCAGCATGCATTGTAGAAAAGGATTAATGAACATAAGCCTCATGTTACATGTGTGCCTTCATTTTTAATAGTGTTAATGTGCTTCTCATTGTGTTCCATAATATAGCCATTGTTTTCACATCTCACCTGTTACACAATTAGTCATTTGAGCAAATGCAGTCAGATTAGGGGGTGCTGTGTGACAGTTGGTGACCTATGTGAATACAAAGGTGGGTTTATTGTTGAGCTTATGATGTGCCTGTTGCTGATATTAAAGCTGCAGTTCAAGTTGAAATCGGTATGTAATATGCTAAATTCTTCCGACCTGTGAATCCAAGCTCATCAAATTACTGTCTAAACACGGAAAGCATCTATTCTCCCTGATTTCAATGTTTTTCCCCCCACTGAAAACAAAAAGGGAAAGCATCTAAAAATAATGTAATAAAATGGAGTGAGAATGATAAGATCAGAGCAGGCAGACTACCTGTTTCTATCACTTTTACTTCTTTTCTTATCTACTGTCTGACAAATTTTTGTTCAGTCATGCTTTTTCCTGTTAAGAAATAATTCTAGGATGAGACATTTCCCTCCTTTCAAGGGGCTGAGAAATTAATCCATGCTTTTGTGTCTTCATGCTTAGTAAGTTCTGTAATTCTCTACATGCTTGCCTCAGCCAAGGAGCTGCAGTTCGCCCTCAGCTGGCTCAAAACACTGCAGCTCATTTTCTAACAAAGAGAAACAACAGGGAGCACATTACTGTAATATTGGCCTCTCTCCATTATCTACCAGTGGAGTTTAGAGTTAAATATAAAACTTGATAATTACCTTTTAAGTAGTTCTACAGGGCAAAGTACCTGTACATTTATGCATTGAGCTTAGTACATGTACCAACATAAGAGAGATTACGCATTAGCTTTTTTTGCCTGTCATCTGGAATAGTTTCCTTCTATTATGATCATCTAATTTAATGGACTTTAAAAACAAAAAAGTGGAAATGTTTTTATTCCATCGCATTTTCAAACTGGTGTATTTCCTGTCTTGCCTATTAGTATTTATCTTTTTCTATTCTTTTGTACCTGTTACAAGCCTGCTTACCCCACTTTGTGCTTAATAGTGAAGCGCAAAGGTCAGAAAAAGGTTATTTCTGTCATGTCCCGTCCCTGTGTCAAGTTTGGTTTAGATTTTCTGTTTGGTTTTTTAATTTCCTGTTTTAGTTTGAAGGTTCTCTGTTCTCCCTTGTGTTGTTTTGTTTTACTTCCTTTTGTATATTTTCCTGTCCCCGCCCTAATGTGTTGCACCTGTGTCTCATTGTCTCCCCTGTCTAGTGTATTTAAGTTCAGTCTTCCTCTTACCCCAGTGCGAGATTGTCTGCTTCCTTGTGTTCAGCCTTTTTCATTGTTTTCCCTGGATTTTTACCACTGCTGTGTTTTGGACACTGTTGCCTGTGAGTTTATTAGCTTGCTAATAAAACCATTGCATTTTACATACCTGAGTTATGTATCTGTGTGTCCATTTTCCTATGTTTGTGATAGTTACATTCTGAAAATCCAGATGATGAAACCTTAGGACAGACTGAGGCTGGATTGCAGAGTAGAACATTTGTTGAGGGCAAATAACAGTTACTCTTTGCCATGATTTAACAACAGTAGGTTTTCATATATGGTACAACTTCAACACATATCTGCTAGACAATTAGAAGAGAGATTAAAAATATTGGTTTCAGCAAATGCCTCAAAACTATAATACATCCGTTAAAGTAGCTGTATGATGCCTCAATCGTTTAACAAAACATCTTCCCACAGTCAATGAAGGTTCCTTCTAGCTATGACCTTCATTGTTCCCTAAACTTAACAGAGTGATTATTATAACTATTACAAGGCTGGTCCCTTAACCTTACATGTTTTAATAATCTTTCCACTATACTGTTTTAGTGCCTACAGATTTTAAAGGCATGGCCAATGCTCATGTGTTGTTCTGTAGGGCATGACAACATATTTAATTGTTTGATTTGAAAGACTTGTTGAATCAGAAGCAAGTATTTGTCATGGCCTTGGTGGTAAAGAAAATGTAAAGTATCTTAACTAGAACCTGAAAAATCAGCAACAAACACAGGGTGTGTTTACTAGTCAACCTGGCCCCCTATCCAATGTCATAGTAAAATATGAGAAAAACATAAAGCAGAATAGATAGACAACACAACCCACATCTACACAGAGACTGACAACTTTGTCAGTCTTTCTGTGTAGATGTGGGTTGTATTCCAAGAAGATGGGATTACTATGTGTTAAAACTGTGAAGTGGGATTTTTCCTCTTAACTTGTCAAAAATAAGAAAACTACATTGTCAGTTGGATTGGATTATCAATTAGGGAAGACAGCAAAAAAGAAGAAAGAGAAACCATGGAATCTTAAGGGTGAGTATGATCAAGATGAGAGCAGAGCAGCATTGATGGAGGAGGAGGGGAAGATGAAGAGAGCACTGGCAGCTCTTTCTCTCTCAGACACTCACTAAAGAGAGACTGAGCTAATCTACTCCCTCTTTCCATTTCATTTAATCACTGTAGCTGTTATCTCAATTTTACTTGCATTCACAATTTCTTCCTCTGAGCCTTTTTTTGTGATGCTTCAGATACACCTACCTGCATTCAACACAGAAGTGCATATAAGTAATATGCACACAGACAAAGAGGATTACAACAAAAAAAACTGTATATTATTTCTGATGGATTCATATTCATTTTTGTTATATGCCACATTAGCTATATACACCCATTTGCTCTGGTGGGATTTTTCCACAAACAAAGACATATTCTGTCATATGTGTGAACTGCCAGAGACCTTTCTATATGGTTTACACTGTGGTATACACCACACTATCCCTTTAATATATGTGCTTCTCAGGAAGCAATATAGCAAATTATGATCAAGACAGCTTCAGGCAATAATGAATTTACAGGTTTTTAGCAATGTGGTTATTTAATTTAATTTAATATCAATATTGCATTTTATTTTAATTAATATCAACATTGCAGTATACAATGCACGCACACACACACACACACACACACACACACACACACACACACACACACAGGAGAATTGCCTTTTGACAAGAGCATCTTTATTTTTTCTTAAGATCTGTTGCTTGACATCCATTACTGCTTTGCCCACTGGTCTCCATCATGTGGATGTACTGTATGTACTTCAGGATGGTGATGCAAAGTTACAGGCCGGTCCATGGTACTAGAGTAATGGAAACTCCTGGAGCTCATACATTTATATTGTACATGCATAAAGGTTAAATTACAGCCTGAAAGCAATTTATTCAGTTGGATAAATAAAGGTACATAAAGGTTATGTGTAAGACTGCACTGATCCTACCGCACTGTAGTTTAAGTAACTCTAAATGGCTGACAGCCTTTTAGGTTTGATTGCAGTCACATCATCAGGAAGTGGAGCGAAGGAGTAGTGCATTGATAGAGAAGAGCTGGGGAGTGCTGCTGCATCAATAAGGCATTGAACAGGAGCCAGGACTAGAGCTGGAACGTTACAGGCAATACATATCAGACAGAAGACATGTGTCCGGGAGCAGGGGACTTAATAAAGAGTGTCCCATAGGAGAAAAATGTTTTCTTCTTTTGGCCCTCTATTAGTCAATCAGAATGCATCCCTCTTGTCCACTCATAGGTGTACTTATCAGTGGTAAACTAAAATTCAAACGGCAGGAGGAGGCACAGTCACCATGTTCTTGAATAAAAGCTGTTAAAGTGGAAAGGACAGAGAGAGTGAGAAAGGGTGAAGTGGAGAGTTTGTTAAGAGACAAGGAGGATGGGGACAGAGAGAGGAATGAGTCAGATTCTCCTACAGCTGTCGGGGTGTGGACATTCTTGACTGATGCAGCAGGCTTGTAGGATCAACCATGGCAGAGGCGAGGCGGGTGTAACACGGTATGGTTACTGTTTGATTAGCCAATAAATGTCAGAGTTGGAAATAATGAGCGAGTCTCATGAATCAGCCTGTGTTTTTAGCATTATTACCAGAGAACAGTGATGAAAAACGGACAGTTCATCATAGCTGGATGCTTGGTACATACTGTATTTAACAAAACGAAGTCACATGACAGTGTTTTTAAATGCTTTCTCACGAGGGATTGAAGATGGAAATGTCTTTACAGTCTGTAGCCATTCAACTTTATTATTCAGAAAGACTTTGATCACACTGAAGAGTTTCAAAAGGTTGAACAGAAACTCTACAACACCAAAATACATTCAAGAAACATATCAGTAAGAGGAAACTGTGATTTGCAGGTACTATATGAAGGAGAGGGGAGGCGAGCTTACTCTAATGACCCTGGACTGTATAAACAAAAGATTAACATAATCTGCCCTTTTAAATCAGGTGGTCTTACAGGTGTGTGCTGTGATTAAAAGCCCAACGCTTTTATAATAATTGCATAACTGCAATGCAGAACAGCATATGAATAAATGAATAATACTGTAAGTTTTGTTCTCACAGTGAAATAGATATAATTTAGCAAGTCTAAAAATAAGATCACAGAGCCAAAAACTCCAACCTCTGAATTTAAATCACTAGAAGACAGTATATATTACAGCATAATCTATGTTGGTGTGTGTGCTGCAGTAATTTCTGTATCAGTGTGCATGCAGGGTATGTGGGTGTAGGTATGTCTGCAGTAGACCATAAACATGTGCATATGTAGATATGTGTGGGTTAAGCTCGATGCGCATGTGGTGTAAAAAACATACACCCCTCAGTAGCTATGACAATGTGGCATAATCCTCCTGGAGGCAGAGTGTTTGGAGTGGATAAGTCCAATTCTTCCACATGACTTGAGACCATCTTCACAAAGCTCAACATGTAACAAAACGAGCAAACAATGCTACTTTATTTTTTATAACTTTAAAAAAGTTGCTTTGAATTAAAGCTTGTTGCTCACAACAGAGTAGGTGCTGGTTAAAATTTAATTTGCCGATCAGTGATTCAGTGCATGCATTTCTTTGAATATACGTGTGGCTTCTCTCCAGGAAAGCCAACTGCTTTTGCCTCAAAAACTCAGGGACTCGCTGGGAGCAGTAATTGGAAATTTCAGAGTTCACGTTATTTAGTGCTAATTAGCAGCATTGCATCAGTAAGGTGACAGGTGACATCCAGGGCACTCATGGAGACCCCTCCCCCCATTACCCGTAAAGTGTTTGGCGAGCACAGATATCAAGACACTTCCTCTAACAGGGGGAGACTATACATCAGAACCAACTTAGAACGCAAAGTTAAAAGGTTACCGGAGGCTGCCTGGGGTAATTAATCCTTTCAGCCTTTTCAACTCTGTCAAGCCCCTGCATGGTTTCCGTGTCCAGAACTATGCTGTTGTCCTGAAATTATTGAAGAATTAAAAGATAAAAGTCACTTCAGCTCAACTCCATGAAGGGCAAAGCAGCATGGCTACAACAAGCTAAAATTAACTTCTTTGTTGCTACCAAAAGGAAAGTAAAAAGGACAAGACACTGTCACAGAACCAAAGAGTGTGCGTGCGTGTGTGTGTAATTTTGTCTAGTTAGACTTTGTCATCCAGCCACGGAGAAACAAATCCAGTTCTCTCTTCAGACAGCAAGAGAGGATCTGAACATTTAAGGCAATGATGATGGCAAATAAGAAGCTGCCCTTCAGAAAGGCCCTCAGACGAGCTGTCTGTGGTTTTAACTGTGATTGACAGCATTGAAATTTGCAGAGTCAACGTCAGACTGCAGTCTGCAATCCTCACTGGACAAAACTTTAAACTCAGCTAACATTAGCTACGCTAAGTCAACAAACTCCTTGTATCTGCCTCACTTTTGTTACAATAGAGACTGAAAGAGAAATCGAAAGGGAAGCGATAGGAACTTGTTAAGGAGGGGGGACAAGCATACGACAAGTATAAGACATTGTGTTTGTACAGCTAAGACAAAAACTAAGTGAGCTGGTACTGCAGAAAAGGAGCCATTAGCAGAAGCAGGACTTCCAAGAGTAATGCACCAGAACTAAATGCTCACATAGACTGTTTCAAGTATTTTTAAAGATATAATAAAAAATGGTAATTATTATATACCTTCACAGATAGTGAATAAGATAATGTATTCCCATTTAGAGATATAAACAGCGGAATACAAATTTGTCTACCATCAGATTTTGTTTTACCATTTATATAATACTTGCTATCCCTTTATTATCTCTGGGTGTTTTAGGTCATTATCAATCAAAAGGACTGACTGATTGGATTCACAATGGGTAGTTAAAAAAAATTAAATATAGCTGAACCAGCGATATTGTGTTTTTGATTCCGTCACCGTTAAAAATGCTGAAATGCCAAAAAATGCGGCGCGTTACTATAATTGAAGCTGTTCTTTTCATCAGACCAACTTGATCGCTGAGAGGCAGAAAGACTTTTTTTCTTCCTTGGATAGTGGACAGTTTAAAAGACAAGTGTATAAATGGTTACGATTGGCTGAGGTTGAGTAAAATTTCATGGTAAGCCAATCAGAGGTACAGTTGGGCGGGTGTTCGAAAGCACGCATGGTCGGACACACAATGAACAACACAAGCGAGTCAGTCAACAAGAGACTGGTATGACGAATCAAGGAGAGGGGTAACTTTTCCTGCTAAAGATTTCTCACCGTGGTCAGAAAACATAGGCTCTATGACCAATGGTGTAAGCCTCTCTTCTCTAAGCGAAGCTCCCATGGCGCCATTTTAATGCTACGAAGCCATCACTTGCAGTTAGCATCCCATTCACATTCATTTTGGCGCCATTTTGATAGTGAATAACTTTACATCTGAAGCGTTTCAAGATTCTATTTGTCCGTAGTTTATTTCTAAAGAAACACGAGAATGTATAAAAGGCTCCATTACCTTGTAGCTCACGGTATGGCTCCGCAACAGACGTTTTTGTAAAAATAGGCTAATGACTGTGTCATAACCACGCGACTTGCTGTCGCGTAGTCGACAAATCACCGTATTGCCAGGAGAAGCTCGCAGACAGTTTCAACTTACATCAGATGTTAAGGTTTAACTAACGTTAACTAGCATGTTAGTTAGCAGTAATTAGCTTGTGTCTATGTGATCTCTTAACATATACCTACGCTCTCCGTATCTGCTGATTGGGAATGATTGAAATTTCTCTTGGCACAGCTACCATAAGACTTAAAACCTTCAGACAGGTTGCCCACGTCACATTTACGTCGTCAAGCTCAGTTGGAGACTGCGCAGTAACGCCTAGCCATCACCGGAAAAGTGCTTCTATTTTCCTTCACTGGTCTCCATCCAGAACAACGGGATCTGTTGGTCCACTTCTTTAACTGTCTATGACTATGACTCTAGAGTGGCTACTCGCTCCGAAGCTAATCGTTGTCACTCGCTCACTTCTCTCACTCACACACACACACACACACACACACACACACACACACACACACACACACACGCCGGCTCGACGCACATACCAGCGCAAAAGTCTAAACATCAGGGCAGTTATGTTATTTGCACTACAAAGAATGTATATATTTGTTATTTATTTTTGCTATAGTGCTTAACAAGCATTATTTAATTTTGCTTAGTTGTGGCCTGTTGCGGGGCATTAAATATTAACAGTTCCAAAACATCTATGTTGTTATCGATCCACTAGCCATAATATGACATTTGATTAGAGGCTAGTCTCAAAATGCTTTACTCAATGTTTTTCACACAAGACCTATAAACAGACTGATGTGTAAAAACTGTGGGGTTCCCCATTTAACAACTTCTCAATATATACTGATATCATGATAGAAATTTTCATCATACCGTGATAGAAGATTTCATCCATATCGCAAGGAATAGGTAATTCTTTTACAGCATACATTTTGGCTCTTCATAGAAAAATTGCTGTTGTTAACTCATGGCTGAACAATGGCTCTGTTCTATTCAAGTGTCCCAGTAATCCATGATAGCGTGACAACATGCAAACAAACCTTTTTCACAGCAGCAGCATGGTGGGCTTGTCATAGCAGCTGGAAAAGCACAGGTGTCATTGATAATATTAAAAATGAATGCGTTCCATTTAGGTGAGCTAAGTCCAGGGTGATGCTGCCTCACTTACATGTAGACGTGTGATGGAACTTCGCCATTGTTAATAAAATTAGTTTCACCTGCGCTTTTCCTGCTACAAGTCCAAATGTCTGCTGTTAAAAAAGGTCCATGAACGGAGAAGTCTAAACATAATAAACAGGTGATCACAGGTTAGACTGAAACAAAATAAATGGAGCATACTGTAGAGTAAAACTGCAGGGAGGTGACTTTGACACGTGTGTGTGTGTGTGTGTGTGTGTGTGTGTGTGTGTTTGTGTGCGTGTGTGTGAGCATCGATATATGCAAGAAAGGTGCTGTAATGAGGTCTATATTCTGTGTGTGCGTGTGTGTGTGTGTGTGTGTGTGTGTGTGAGATGGAGGCCAAAGGTTAAAAAAGGTCTGGCTTGTTTTTTGCTGAAGCATTCATTAGCATACGTTGGTACTTGTGCACAGGGCCAGAGGAAGACCAAGCTAGAACAGGGTGTCCAGGGAGTACAAAGAACTTAACCAAGACTTTGTGGACTGGTGCCAGCAGAACCACCTCCAGATCAATGTTGGGGAAACCAAGGAGCTGATGGTGGATTTTTGCAGGAGAACAGCTGTGTGGACGTCAGACATTTTCTATGGAGTGGTCTGCTGGAACAGTGGCATCAATGTGGCAGATAGGAAAAGACTGAACAGGCTGATTAAGAAGGCCAACTCTGTTCTCAGGTGCCCTCTTGACGCCATGGAGGTGGTGGGAGACAGGAGGATAGTGGCTAAATTATCCTCCATGATGGACGACTCCTCCCACCCCCAGCAGTGAACAACTCCTTCAGTGACAGGTTTCTGCACACGCGTTGCGTCACAGAGAGACACCGGAGGTCTTTCCTTCCTGCTGCTGTCAGACTATACAATCTGCACTGCTCCCAGTGGACCACAGGGACAAAACACACACACCAGGACTGATAAACTGTGCAATAAAAAATATGACTGTGCAATGCTGTAAATACATTTTACTATTTTAATATTTAGTCTCTTTAGTTATATTTATTTGTTTGTTTATCTATCTTCTACTTTTGCTCCTATCCCTTGCTGCTGCAACTGTGTAAATTTCCCCATTGTGGAATTTATAAAGGGTTTTGAATTATGAATCTTGAATCCACTTAATGATCTCTCTTTAAATCATCATCTGTCTTTCAATTGTGACAGTTGATTCTGCGGAGTTGCTGGTTTCCCACTCCTATGGGATGTTTTTATTTGTCTAACACTCTGGAACGCTTTCCCATTAAAAAAGCGTGTCCAAACTTTTGACTGGTACTGTATTTGTCCTGAGGGTCACTTATATTCTGTAGTACCCCTTACGAAATGCAACCACTTGTACTCAAACATGCACTTTTTAAATATATACTCATGCAGTCATCTTAACTCCCTCTATTCTCTCTGCTAACCCCCATTACCCCTCTGTGCTGACAGAGAGTTTTTCCAATCCAGGCCACAGAAAAGGCTCTCCTGCTGCCTCCCAAACGCTGACATGCTCAATGACACCCCTCCCCTCTTCCTCACTCTTTTTAACTGCACTCCATCAGCCTCTCGTTGCCTCTTTATTTCATTTTTTGTAATACAAATTAATTTTGAGTTAGTTTTCTGTGTGTTTTTCAGTTTCAATCTGGTGACACGAGCAGCAATGGGAAGTGAGAAAAAAACACTTCACAGTCCCTTAGAGTCATAAATGGAAATAATGGCCACTAGACAGCAATAACAGCACACTCTCCAAAATTTGCCAAATATCAGCGGCCAGTTTTTGCTTAACTATATGAGTATGTCAAGTTCAGTGTGCTTAATAAGCTGTGTGTGGAATTCCTACACTCCTGGACTGGATTTGTTTTTAAGTGTTTTTAGAGATACTATGTGGTGAAAATCTTTTTTGAACAGTTGTTTATATGGTTTCATTTTTCACTCTGCCTGGAGAGGCAGGTTGCCCCCCTAAGCTGACTAACTGTCTAAATGCAAGCTAGTATTGATTGTCTTTTTTCTCAACACATTAAATGTGTTATAAGCCATTTAGGGCTTGAGGCCTCAAATCTGCCCTGTCTAACTTAAAATATATTGACACATTGTGCTCCGACACAATATTGATGTAGCCTCTAGGTGTGTACTGAGCATACCTGAGCTGTGTGTGTGTGTGTGTGTGTGTGTGTGTGTGTGTGTGTGTGTGTGTGTGTGTGTGTGTGTGTGTGTGTGTGTGTGTTATGCACAGTATACCCTCTCCATTCTGTGTTGAACACTAGGGAGGATGTGTCAATGTATGGCTGGGTTGGGTATACGCAAAGAAGTTGAATCTGTGTGTGCTTCTGAGTGTGTGTGTGTGTGGTTTGTGTGTATGTGTACAGACAGCAGGCTCGTCCTCTTGCTGCCCCGGAGCTCAGAGCCCATTTCCTGTTGTGCAGTGTGATAAGTTTCCCTGTCAGATCCTCCCAACACTACTATATTTCTGATAAGCTCCACTGCTAGTTTTCCCGACCTCTGGCACTGAGATCAATTTGAGATTGATTCAGAATGCCCTGCTGGGCCGAGCTGGAAGATCAATTTGAGATGGATTGTTCACGCCAGGGGGGCAATGACACGCAGTGCAGTGCTCACTTGCTTTCCCTCCTTTGCTTTCTTCACCCCTCACACTCCCCAACTGTTATTTCTTTCTCTCTCTGCATTTTTCTCTCCTATCTACTCCTCTCTCTTTCAGTTGTTTCACACTGTACTGTCGTTGCTCTGTATTACACCCTGCATGTCTTTTGCATCACTCCTTATTCATGCCTCTTTTTCTCCCCCTCTCTGCTTCTCTTACTTTTCTCTTCCCATTGGCAGGTAGGTAACAGGGATGGCTTCATTAACAGAGGGACCAACCTCTTTAGAGTGATAAGCCTGCAGGACAGGAGAGATAACTCATCTGGCTGGGAAATGCAAATAAATGGATAGAAACCAACACACACAAACACACACACACACACACACACACACACACACACACACACACACACACACACACAATTTTCATTTTCTCAGTTATGCAATCATGGTCATTATTGCCATCATGCCCTGAGCCATCACAGACTCATGACCTTTCTCCACAGAGCATCATGTCTACAGCATCCATCCCTCTTTTCCTCATACCCCTCTCACTCTATCTACCCGGCTCCTATCTTCATTTGTTCTGCTGCCTTAAAAGTTATGGCAGTGGACCTTAAACCAGCAGATCCACTCTCCTCTCTTCTCTACACAGAGTGACCTTTTTACCCTGCACTACACCCAACTCTGACTGCACTGACCTTTACCTACAGTACACCCCCAGTCATCTTTCCGAGGAATGGACTGCAGACAGCACATTGTCTGTGCATCCATGCAGAGAGAAGCTGACAAAGAACAGAAGGAAAAGGTGGACAGAAAAATTAAAATAGCTGTGACACTAAAATTGATGTAGAAATGGAAGGAGAAGGTATAAAGGGCTTTGATGAATAGTTAGTGGGCTGTTTTGCCACAGCACAAGCAAAAGCTGGCGTTGTACACTTCCTTGCCAATGGTGGAAAATTTCTGAATGAAGTGCATGAATGAAGTGTGAGGATGCTGGGTTCAGTATGTTTCAAATGAACTAGTATGTACATCTAAGTGTCATCCAAATACGTTTAAAGGCAAGTGTTTATAGCTGTTCCAAATGACCACTTTCGAAGGCGGAGTAAGATGCGATGAACAATTAGAGATACAGGCACACACTGATGGACATTCTCTCCTCAAAGGCACTTGGTTGTTCAAATAAAAAGAGACAGAAGTAGTTGTAAGGATAAAAAATAGAGCTTAAGAGACACGTTTACATCCTGCCTAGTTTCTCACCTCCGCACATCTGGTCAATGGCTGTGTCAAGTGGACCTGCTGATTAGATTGTTGGTTTTCAGAAAATTACAACATATTGTCATAATCAGTCCCCTCAATGCTAATGTTAGAAAGGTGTGTGGGGGGGTAAAATTATAGATGTATCTGATACAACACACAAAATCTTGCTGTATTGATCTGGGAGTGAGCCAGGTTCTTAAACTTGCACCAAGCAACAGATTTTATGCTTGCTCTACGGTCACTAACCTGATTGGTGGCATAGTGTTTGACATGGCTAGAAAAACATTGCTACTCCCAAACATAACACTGAAGCTTGGAAATCTGTCACACATTATTTAACTTCATTCCACTGAGATGCAGACAATCAGAACACTCTTGCTATTTGTAAAGAGAAACTAAATGGGGAAAATTCATCACTGTGAACTGGAGTGCTTTTCAATATACAATAAATGAACAACCAAAACCAAAATCATGTTGCAGTAGGTGATTTGTTTATTCTATCTGTTTTGCCTTGTTTTCCTTTATTAGATGATTTTCTGAATCACAAATCAAATATCAAATGCATGCTGTAATGATTTCTACCCAAGTTAGCAAGCACAGGACATCTACTATGTCCTTTAAGGAAATTAATGTGGTAGCCTGCAGGATGGTTATTGTACAATTCACAGAGCTACACAGACCCATGTATGCGCTCACACTAGACTTTTGCATGGATCAGGAGCAACCTGTGCACAGTTGTCATCATAACCTGACATCCACACTGGGAAAAGGGTAGAGGGTGAGAGGGATCAACACTATGTTGATTTCTCTCTTTTTACATACTTTTATTTAAGTTTTTTACAAGCAACATGCTATTTTCCCTTTAACAACACATAAATATTATTATCTGCCAGTCAGCATCCCTGCCCATTATGCAACCCGCTCTTTTTAAATGATGTTTAAAACTGTCATTATTTTAATAAATGATGGGGATGCTGTGCATACAGATATAGCTGTGGGTGAGTGTCATAACAGCTGGCAGTCAGCTGTGTAGTGACAATCAGAGTGATGTCACAGAAATATGTCTAGCAGAAAGAGGCTATTCATGAAAAGGAGTGAACTTCAACATTGCTTTCCTAACTGCAGATTGCCTCCATTTGCCCTTTGCTTTTTCCTGGCTCATGGTGGATTTTACAGATGTCAGCCAGCCAAGCCTCAGGCTAGATACACATATACAATCTGACAAAATAAGTGACAAGTGTAGCATGGGAACAAATGAGATGGAGAAAGACATGACTAAAAATAAACTCAGTAAAATAAGCTGCATACTTTGTTTTAAAAACTGCATGATTGGTCAAACTGTTAATTCTTCTTGTCCGATCTGAAACCAGAATTGTCTTTTTAGTGGCCCTATCCCACTCATGTGACCCATTTCTTTTCCTGCTATTTCCCATCTTTGTAATATGTGCCATGAGATTAACCTTTAAGTTACTGTTAATCACACAAAACATATAGGACATCATTACTCACTGCTCCTGGCAACTGCAGACTTCATACTCTTATGCCTCCACTTCTCCTGCCCCCGTAGTCTCTTTGAACCTATATGACACATGAGCAAAACTACACCATTTCCATCCTAACTTAAACTCCTCTATGACCAGCCTTCCGATAATTAAAACAGATGAGAGAATATTAAAAGATTTCAGCGCATGGAGAAAGCAGATGAAAATACCAGAGACCAGATGCTCAGTACGCTCTGCCGCTTGGTGTTCAGGCCAGTCCCATCTTCACTGAGATGCAAAATGGAGCAGATAATAAAATAAGCAGTAATGATCTTTACGCAGGCCGGATATTTCCAGAGTGAAACAGGGTGGAGAGGCAAAAAAAACTACAGCAGTCCTTTGTCCTGGTTAACCCATATATTTAAGTAATTGTGTGCATGCACACGTACAAACGCACACGCGCGAACACACAAACACACACACACACACACACACACACACACATCTTCTGGCACCTGAGCCTCCTTATAAAGGCCACACAGTACAGTGAGCTTTTGTAGTAGTGCACTGGAGCACACTGGAGCACACTGAGGCCACGGCTGCAGCATCAGGGTTTTGAAATGCTAGCCTCTCTCTAACCCATTCCTTCTTCCACAGCTGGGACTCACCAAGCTAAAAGGGACCTGTGATAGTCAATAAGCACAGACGATAAATTATGTCAAAACCCTTATGTTGTCAGGGTCGCTCTGAAGCAAATGGCCTGGGGATAGACTTACAGCGGTAGTGGGAAGAGAGGAAGGGGACGGGATGGGGACGGGAATGTCTGTGCCAGCTATCATGAGACAAGAAATGACTACATTAAGACATATAAAATAAAAAACTTTTTATTGAGTTCAACTATAGATAGAAGGTGACAATTTATGTATTGACCTAAATAATCCAACTTTCTAGCAATAGTAAAATGCTGGAAACCCGCATGGTGTTTCACAAACCCATTACATTGCTTTAGCATCTTTGACATGAGTTGGAAAGTTTGTTTGCGAAGTAATCTAGGCCACAGGCAGTAGTGTTTGTTGGCCAGGGCTGTGAGAACAGTGGGAGAAGGGAGGAGATGGGGCACACTGCTGCCAGCAGCACGGAGCAGGATTATTGGAAGATTGGACAGAGAGAATTTTGGTGGCTGTCTCGCCATTATTTACATTTCTGACTTTAGCTGCATTGTAATATCCGTTATTGGGAAATGATCATGCAGATCAAACACATTTAGATGCTGCCTTCCAACGAACATAAAAGCAAAACCAATTTAAGAACCTTTTGCAGTTTAAGATAAAGACAGAGGCATAGCTAGAGATGGCATGTCGGTTTGATGGCCCACTTTGGTCCAGACTGAAATATCTCAACACTTATCAAATGGATTACACTGCAATTGTGTACAGACATTCATGGTGCATAGCATGTGCATAGAGGATGAACCCATAATGACTTTGGTGATCTACTGACTTTTCCTCTAGGGCCTCCATGAGGATGTAATTTGTCTTTTTTGTTGACATATTTCAAGAACTATTGGATGGATTGTCATAATGTTTGTACACTCATCCATGCTGCCCTCAGGATGATTAATAATACCTTTGGTGATCCTCTGACTTTTCATCTATAGCGCCACCATCAGTTCAAAATTCTATTAATATAACAACATTCCCATCAGCGACTACTGTGCGATGTTAGACAAAGAACAATACAGCCTCACAGAGCTAGGGGTAGGAATCACTAGATGCCTCAAGATATGATTTCATCACAATCCTTATGTTACGATACCATATTATTGCAATTTTAACTTTAAATTTTTCCCAATTTCAAATGATGCACCCAAAAGGAAACTTTGTCGACATCTGTTTTATCTAAAAAGATACATTTCTCTGTTTGTTCATCTCAAATTTTAAAAATGGGATTGTCAAACGGACAAACTGACCAACACATTTACAGTAATATAAAAGATCAATACTTGGCGTCTGAGTATCGATACAGTATTGCCACGGAAAATATTGCGATACTATGCTGTGTCAATTTTTCCCCCAACCCCTATAAAGAGCCGTTAACATGGCTGTAGTTGTTTAGTCTTGCTTTTCTGTTTTTCTGTGTGTGTACTGGCTGGGCAGGTTCTCAGCTTGGTTTACTTGATTGAATGTGATCATTAACTTTAAATTCAAGTCATCTCAGTCTTTATCAGGGCTGCTACCTCAGGTGCGTCCATTTGTGGTTAGTCATTTTGCGTGTGTGTGTGTCGTATGACTAACCTCATTAATGCATGGCTGCACAGTGTTGAATAACTACATGGTAGAATGGGCAAAAAACGTTTGGGGTTTAAGGGTTATGCAGAGATGGTCAGAGGGAGTGGAGGAGGGTGCGCATGCAGAGAGCTGGATTAACTCATAATAAATTAATAATAAAAAAAAGATGCTGATTTGGACTGGGAAAAACAAGTTGGCATCAATAATATTACATCCGTTAATATGCATTTACTATTCTTGTTTGTATTCCCAATCTATTTTGCATTCTGGTGTGGATTATTATATTATTTTGCATCTTTGGAAGTAGAACAAAAAATGCGTTTTCAGCAACACAATAAATATTAACCTGTTTTGCAATAATGGTGTCACCCTTGTCTTTTCTTATTATGTGGTGTTATCGGGCCTTGCTAATTGTTTCCTTGTCCATTGCTGTGTGAAGGATGATATATGGACTTTCAGAGGACATGTAGCAGAAAATGCAATGTCAGAATAGGTGTGGTAAAAGCTCAAACTTCACACAAACGTCAGAGTACTTTGTGTGGTTTATAGGGCTGCTTGATTATGGAAAAAAAGGTAAGGCAATGAAGGCATGAATGAATTTAAAGTAAATAAAGTATTTCTAATTTCTGAATTTGCACAAGCCCACACACTGTTTTCCCATTGCCCTCCATTCCCTTCGCCGCCTATCTTAGCACACAATGTTAGTGTAGCTCCACAGCGCTGTATTGAACCCCCAGCTATAAACAGTAATCAGCTTCAGTCATATGTGTGCACTGCATCAACAGAGAGATTAAAACATTGACGGATGGAGACAGCACCTCTGGCTAAAATCAATAGCAGCTTACACACAGCTGGTATGAAGCTAATAATAATAATGCTGCATTGATTGCAACGTCGAGTTGCAGCCATTGAGTTACAGATATAGGGTTGCAGCAAATAATAGAGTGCATTATCTTAAAGTGTGTGGGGGTAGGAGTGTGTGTGTATGTGTGTGTGTGCGTGCGTGCATGCATGCGTGTGTGTGTGAGGGGGGGGGGTTCTACTCACCCATAAATGGTGTTGCTGGCTCTCTTACTCGCTGCCCTGGAGCGGCTGGACTTCAACTCTCCACTCATGCTCATGTCTGCATGGAAGAGCAACCAATTAACTTTGTACTGACACAGTTAAAAGAATCATAACACAACACAGCAGGGGTACAAAGCCTAAAAAAATATACACTAACCTGCAAACCCTCCACGTTGTCTGATCGTGTTTATCCTACACTTGAGTTTGAGCAAAATTTACCTAAACATGATAATGACGGAAGGGCTGGCTAAGACCGACTGTGGCTGTTTTTCACATTTATCTATTATCCATCACTCTTCATTAAATTGCTTCTGCCACTCCAAGGCAGCTGTTCACCTCCATTTTTGTTTCCTGTCTGCAAGTGTGCATCAGAAACCTGGTGCAACTTTAGACTTGTCTCAAAAGCCACACCCAATCTCTCTTGGTCTTTTTCCATATACGTCTGTCCTGCAAACACCTCCGCAGACATGTTCCAATGGGCCAATTAACCACGAGCCACCTTGATTACAGGATATGCCAACAGCTCACTGCTCACGTTGCTTGTGGCTCAGCAGTGATTTACCAAAGGTGAGTGTAAAAGAGAAAAAAAAGTGAAAGAGCAAAAAGAGGAGGAGAGGAGGCCAGTCTGACATGGACAGATGGGTGGTGAATGGAGTGTGACTGAGCCAGCTGCACATACACTCACACAGCATGACTGTCAAATGGCTGGAAGCTACAATTAATTAAATGTGGGTCTGAATGCGTGAAAATAAATTTAGACACGTGTATGCCTTTACCTCCCACAGCAGTGAGGCAATTTTAGTCAAACAGTGACCTGCTGAATAGCTTTTCTGCAGCCAACTCTGCTGGTTAGGCGACAAAAGACAAATACAATGTGTATCACAAACAAATCTTTAAAAAAATACTGGACAGTTTCTCGTCTTCACAGTTTGGGGCAGAAGAGATTGTAGGGCAGAAGGAAACAAAACTGAGTTTTCTAAAGCATTTGCTGAGCAACATGACAATTCTATGATTGACAGCATGAATAAGCCATTACACAGGAAGACAGGAGGATACTGCTGATCACAGTTGTCTCGCTCTACGGGAGCAAAACCTCAGGAGGTAATCAGACAGTTATTTGGTAAACAAAATCCTATGTGCTACAATTAGCTTCTCCATTGCAGACTTCACACTCACACATGCACACACACAGGCACGCTAGCAACCAACCATACATTTACATTGTGAATTGCAATTTGTTGTGGGGATTTTCCATTTTGAGGTTTGTGATGAACTTCATTTGCTTTTTTTAATAAATGAAAAATGTTTTTTATGTATTTAACATATAAAATATGCTAAATAGGGGGTGTTAATGTGTTACGAACATCTGCTCTTTAGTTTCTCATCTGTTACTTCAATTATTCTTTTAAAGGTGGAAGCTAAGATTCTAATCCAATACACTTTTTGTCAAATTTAGAGAATATCTCCTCACAGCTGGCTGTCTGTTCTGTGTGTGCGCTGCAAAAAAATCTGTTGTTCATTCACAGCCCTGGCTCTGTAAATTGGAAACAAACAAAGCACTGAGCCACACAGCTCTATTCCGTTTGTGCTTGTGCACAGAACAGGGGAAAGGCCATGGAGGTATAAAGAAAAAAAGAAGTGCAGACTCCACCTTCATTTTAATATTATTTACTTTATTATTAGAGTTTTAGTTAGGTCAAAGGTTTAGAAAAGGGAGGAAAATGCATTTGATTCTAACATAAATCATTAAAAAACGAATGATCGTTGGAACCGCAACATACAAATGACAGCATGGAGTAGTATGGAGAACTGATTCCAGTGGTATGCATCAAAGAGAATTATTGTATGTTATATTTCATACCACAAAATTGTCTGTATGGGGATAGTATTATAATCATGGGCGGCATGTCATGATAACATTGTATGGGAAGCCATCATTCTCACTACAGATCAGCTAAATCAGGGACAAACCCAAGAGACTCCAATACAGGGGAATCATACAGTAGCATAAAAGGCAGCATGTTTGTAAAATATGAGCAAAGGGCACAAGAGGACACAATCAAGATCACATGTGATCAGTCATAATGACTTAGAAAGCGTCCGCCTCTGCCACGGTCCACAGTCTGTCTCTGTGCTTTGTACCAACGGATGTCAGGCAGAGTGCCAGACTGTTGCTTCATACCAAGCCAAAGTGAGAGCCAGTTTAATCACAGTAGCTGGAAAATTCTAAATGATTCTAAATCTCCAGAGGAGGCAAGAGACTGGACGGCCTTTGAAGACCCCAGACAGTCAGTCAGCATCCACCCTGCTGAAGTGTCCTTGAGTTCTCCACCAGCTCCAGGAAAGCTGCTCTTTCTGAACCTCCCTGCATACACTGAAAAGACAACATCTCTTTCTATTAGGATCAATTAAATTTGAAAAAATCTTTTTTACATCACTGCTTTTAATTATGCTTCAGGTGATTCATGTATGCAACCGTTAAACTCAAGAACAAAACATCAAGGCAGTCATGGACTCTGCTGAAAGACATGAATTGGGGATTCGTGCACAGCATGCATTTTATGTTCACAGACCTTTTCTGGCAAGCACCCTCATTTTCAAAAACACAGATACACACACACACACACACACACACGGCGCATTAACATTGTAATGCGCACAAGAAGATTTAATTTACTATGGTATGTTCTATCAATCTGTGCACTTTGAAGTCACTGATGTGTGAGAGATAGCATATACAGTATAACATGAGCAGATAAAAATATTGCTCAATTTTCTTCTTTTCTTTCATCGTTCTTTCTTCCTGATTCTTCAATTTTTCATGCAATGGTTGAACCGCATCTTTTTTTACAGAAAACAGAAGAGAGCACAAATACATGAGCCAATGACAAATATTTTCAGTGGTATTTCACAAAAAAACAACATTTTGCAATTCTGCTCAAAAACATTCCACCCAAAAAGATGAAAATTAAGCAATTATGACTGAATGCCTGCAACAATCATTCCAAGTAGCGCAACTGGGACTGCAAAATTGATTTCACTATAACAGGCTTTTGTAGATTTAAGAAACTGACATACCTTGATAAAAAATGAAGCTGCAGTAAAATACATTTTCTTTTCTTTTTGGGATTGTACATTTCCCTTTATTACTACCACTTCTTTAAATCAAATTGGTAATGATATTGCTAAAAGCTATAACTCTCTGATTCTTGTGGTTTAGAACAAAGTTGTCAAGATTAAACACTATTTGCAATAAAGCAGCAGAAAGAGACACATAAACCAAACACATTCCTCCACCTGAGTTTGTTCCATCCTTTAAATATGACAAAGGTTGTTTGCCTTGTATTTAGACTTACACTTCCATTTAATTAAATAATCTGCATGCTCTGTTGTCAAACGTTCCATTTGCACCCTGCTGTGCATTGTGCTGATGTTTAATACATTTTATAGATTAGAAAAGAGGCCATTGTTGGCTTATTTTCACTTTAATAAGCACATAGCTTTGTAGTCCTTAGTTACCTCAAAGAGTATTAATCAGGCCACAGTCTGGCACCCTACATATGAAGAGGAGGTAGTCAGTCAAAATATGGACCTCGCTGACAGGCTCTGCACTCTGTCATGCTGCATCCTCTTTATTTCTTGCACTGCAAATGACCTCAGGTCCGAGCCATGCGGCAACCAAGAAGCTTTAGTTTCCACTCTCAGGAATAAATGCAGTCAACTGTCACTGTCAACATAATACATGGATTATAACGCACAGATATACACGGGGGATTTTTGGAATTGTTGGGTCTCTGTAAATTATAGAATGTGATCTAGACATCCTCTATCTGTAAAGTGACTTGAGATAACTATTATTATTTGATACCATAAATAAAATTGAATTTGACTGAATTTATTTGAATGTAATTGAATTAATAAATAAAGCAAAGCAGATAGAAAAGATGAGGAAGGTCAATGTAAATAGATGGCATGTTGAGAGCGGTGCTGTGAGCCAGAAAGAAAATGGATCTGTACACCACAGCAGCAAAAAAGGAGGTGGATGAAAGCTCTTGCATTACAGTGACTATACATGATCAGAGTTATTCGCCTTAAAACGATCCCACATCACGGAAAACCACAGAGACAGCCTAAAATGAGTTTCACTTTTCTGTAGAGTCTTTCATCCTGTATTGAACTCTATAGAAGACTTCACTTTCCCAACAGACACGTATTGTTTTGAGTAGAGTGCTGTTTCTGAACTAGTGTGGAAGTTGCAAGAAGATGCAGCAGCTCAGATTAGGAATTGTTCACAAAAGAGATGCACTATTCATTCAACAGCTGGGGGGGGGGGTCATGTTTTAGTCCGCCACAAAACATAATTAAGCCTTCAGGCATTTCTGTTTCACAAGCATTTATGCCCAATGAGCAAGTGCTGACCTTGCTAATGTAAGAGATTTGATCATATGTACAGCACATGTACTGCACAGTTTTGGTGAAGTTGTCAGAGATACCTCTTATTAATGCATCACAATGTCGACATCCTAACTTCAAACATCCCACCGATCTTTTTTCAAAACCATCTGATTGGATCAGTGAGTAGGTACGGAGAAAGCCAGAAGAACAGATCTGAGGCAAAAGTAAAAAGAAACCTGGGATTCAGACTATCAAACACAGGCTGATTCAATGAACAGAGAAAAAGGCAGAAAATAAGAGGCAAGGAAAAAAACATTTAAAAGCACAGTGGAAATATTGTCTTTCAGAAACACAGTGCTGCATGCAAACATCCACTTACACATGCATAAACACTCATACATAGGGATAAACCCCCGTATACTCACATCTTGTGCTGAACAGGGTCATATCAGGGATGCAAAACAACCAGGAAACAGAGTGGAGAGGCTAGCCGATGATTTATTTGCTTCTCTCTTTTTACGTCCTTAGTCTTGCTGTGTGTGTGTGTGTGTATTTGTGTATGTGTGTGTGTGCGTGTGTGTGTGTGTGTGTGCGTTGTGACTGCGTTTGGCTAACTGCTGTGATACTACTGAGTCAGTGACACAACCCACTAGAGAAGCACCAATGGAATGTACTAAATATTTTCCAAAGGCAGGGGTGGATAGAGGGGCACTGGGTTGTTCCATTAGCAGGAGAACTGGCAGGAGGATTGGATGAGTGTGCAGCAACAGGAGCTAGGCTGGAGCTCAGGGCTTACAGATTCCTACCAGGCGAAGAGGAAGCCTAGTGTGTGTGTGTGTGTGTGTGTGTGTGTGTGTGTGTGTGTGTGTGTGTGTGTGTGTGTGTGTGTGTACATGTCAACGAGCATGGGCCTCAAGACACCTGTGCAGTTTGCACTGACAATGTACTGACTAGCAGAATATGCACTCATACAAGCGAACACAATGACACTTGCACACATTCACAAGGGGATCCGGAAGAAATAGGGGACTTGACATGTTTTAAGAGGATTATTTTTGTATTGAGGATTTCAAAGATAGGCATTCATGAAGAATCACACACTGAGGACATGCGCACACATGTCCTGTGTGATTCAGTAAGATGTGAAATAAAGGGATTAACGACAAATACAACTGCTGTCTCACTTCATGATGAACTAAGCAATTATAAGTTGAGTACTCAAACAGTGACTTGAATTTCCACACTAAACCTGAACGATATTGAATAGGTGAGCTACACGTAAATAAACTGAAGCTTTTAATAAATCTCCTGCAGTATCATTATTATTACATATCACAACATTATTTCCATCACTGAGACCTTGATTATAATTAACTCATTACATCTGAAAAACCAGCCCAACTGAATCACTTTTTACATATTGCAAACTGTGCACGCTGTCTAATCGTTGTTCCATTTTTGTTGTGCTGTAGTTGGAGAGAGAACACACCTGAGGGTGTTTAATCTTTCTGGCTCCTGAGGAGAGGCTTTCATGTGGGTTTAATTAGCTTCTTTAACAACCAACACAGAGTAAGACTGGCTGTAAGCCAAACTTTAATCTTGGTCAACTCTAAAATGATTATTACCTCTTTTCACACTACACTTAACCCAGGCACAATTGCATTATTAAACTGTTAACCCTTGGATAATTGTGCTCTCAGTCGTGTGACATGGAGCTAAATTAGCCCTCGGCTGTCGATCTATAAGGTACAATAGCACTGAGTTAGAAATATATAATGGGAAGAATACTGTTTATGTTTCATTATAAAATCCAAAGACCTTTGTTATCCTAATACTAATGGGTACAATTGTCTTTTGTATGTTTCCATATTTAAACTAAGCTACCATGCATGTAAGTGAATGACACATCCAAATATCTGAACCAAGATTAACATAAAACCATGGCATAATGAAAACATGGCATGTCTGCATAAAAAGATAATGAGCTGTTGTATTCCCTTCAAATACACAGGTTGTAACCAAAGGGCTCCCGCTGCCTTGTTTGGATGCATGCCTTCTCAGCTTGGATGTATTTGCTGAGATTGATATGAAACGCCTGAAACAAGAACATGAGGATAAAATGGTAGTAGGCTTTTCTTATGAGCTGTGACTAAATGAGAAGAAATGATTTGAGACAATTGTGTGTTAATATAATGTAATATAATGTACACACAACAGCTTATATTGTCCAGCTTATATTATTATTATTATATAAGAAAATAATTGACACATTTTTGTTTTTGTTACATGATCAATTTCATTAACCTTTTGTGGGGTCTTGTTTTTTCATGTTTTTTATTATTATTATTATTATTATTATTATTATTCAAGCAAGGTGCTTTAGGTCAAAAGGAGGTTAAATGATTGTATTCTTTACTGCTGTCACTAGTTATCTGGTCAACTGTATATCCTTGCTGATGTAACTGAAGTTATTATTAAAGCTACCCTAAGCTAAAATGTCTATTGTTGTGGTATATTGTTGTAGATTTAGATACCCAGCAGTATATAAAGTAATTAAAATTAGCTCCACTTTTACCAGCTATAACATTATTGACACTTGCACATTAATGCATTGCTAATCTCACATGGGCCATTCTTCCTTATTAGTAATTTTACTTTTGGTACTTTATTTCGATGCTGATACTTTTGTACTTTTACTTAAGATTTTGAATGCAGGATTTTACTTCCAATAGAGTATTTCTAGACTGAAGTATTGTAACTTTTACTTAAGTAAAATAGCTGAGTACTTCTTCCACCACATATGGTCCAGATTGTGATAATTCTAAGAAAATGTGCTGCATCACATGAACTACAGTGTGCACAGTGCTAAAGTTGCAGCACAGCCCAGCACTGCTCCTGGACGCTTGTTAAGCAAACATGAAATCAACAACATGTACAGACAGTTTTCTATATAGAACATACATGCACTCACTATTTATACATTTCCAGACTGTGAAAGAAAGGTTTCTCCTCCTACTTTATGTGTTTAAGGCTTTGACTTCATCCAGTGTCAGATAGATGCATTTGGGTTCACTGTCAGCTATCAGAGGAATTAAAAAAAGAAACAGCAGAAAGGTGAGGGTGTGAGAAAGGGATAGTAGGGAGGGAAAAAGGTAGTGGAGCAAAACCGGGCTGGATGCAGCCCAGCTGACTGACTCATGTAAACAGAAAAGGCTAAGGGGGATGGCGGAAGCAGGGAGAGAAAGTTAGCCTGCAGGCTGAGGAAATGTGAAGAAAAGTATAGGGAACAGCTCATATATGGACACAGTATAATAGGGCTAAATTATGAGAGAAGAGAAAATGAAATAAAAACCCAAATGCTAAATAACTAAAACTGATATGGAGCCTAGCTGAGGACTTATAAACAAGCAGGTTTACATGTAAATAGAAAAATAAAAAAACATCAAGGTTCAAAAATATTTATGAAAATGCAAATTTTGTTTTCTGTTATTTCACAAAAAAAGTAGAAAAGAAGTGTTGCTATAGTATATACATGCATTTATGTTGAAACTAGACTATCAGCCGGCAGAAATAGGTTATTTTTTTTAGCTGACGCATTCAGGCTGTGCTTAGCCAACTGACAAATCGACCACATAGCAAAGAATATAGGTTTTGCACTGTATAGTGTTGATGAACTCTCATGAGGAGGCAGGCAGCCATGCTGAGGTTTAGCAGTCAGCTATTAAATAGAAAAAGTTGGCATTTTAGCCCTCGAAAAAATGTGAAACATTCTCCTGCATGGAAAACTTTGTATGAAAAACAGGCTGATTTTTTGGGTGCAGGTAAAAAAGGGGGTTCTTCCCCTACAAACTGTTGCGCCTTCTCTGTGTTGTGGGGCCACCCCAACTCAATCAAACACCAGCTATTGTGAGGGTGCCCTTCTGATGACCTTGCAGACTTGCCTGCACTTTTACAGTCACACACAACTTCATAGTGAAACCCTCTTTTGTCTGGCAAAATGGATTGAGGGACAATTCTCATAAAAAGTTTCTCCGACCAATTTATTGTATCAATGGAATGGACAAACAGAAGAAAATAAGGGAAGGTCATGTCTTTCCATTCTTTGTTGAGGGAGGGTCCCCCAGATTTTTATTGTTTAAGGGAAGGGGGTCATAAAAACAGCAAAATTTCAAAGTGGCTTGTTTGGTGAATACTTTTCCATGTAGCTGTCAGTCTCGGGCGCCATCGCTGGGTCTGACCCAACAAAAACCGCAACATGACAGCAACATGAGTTTGGAGTTGCTTTCTTTGAGAATGCCACCCTATAGCTAACCGCGCCACTTGATGCCAAAGCATCATCACTGACATGAAGATGGAATAAAAGGAAGATGACTAGCTCAATGGTTTCACGTTTCCTTGAGCTTGAGCACCCACGGAAAATACTGAACATCCACGTGTGCCATACTGCCAGAAGGCTAAATTTGAAAAGTAAACATTGTAGTTGGTGCAAAACGTGTGAGCGCTGATGGTTGTTATGTGTCAGTTAAATGTCTCATCTCCAATCCTATCTATATTTGTGAGAAGTGGCACTGTCCTGAGTTGAAAGATAGCCTACTTTACGGCTTTACTATCAAGTTAATAGGCGTGTGTTCATGTTGGCCGCTGTCCTTTTTAGTCTAGTAGCCAGCCCATAGAGCCCCATTGTGAACCCGGAAATGTTGAGTACACCAAAGTTTTATTGCAGAAATGTGAAGTATGGGTCCCCAGTATACAGAAAATGACGGATGCTAATTTTCATTTGTTGAGCAATTTGCATAATTAGCTAAATTAGCATAATTAGCAGAATCGGCCAGATTGACAATAGATTTTGCACTGTGCAATCAGTTTCTACAATATTGGAGTGGTTCTAGAGGTTTTAGAGGATGCTGAATTCAATTCTGGCACTTTCACACTTCAAAATTGTAATTATATAACAAATTTGGATAAATTTAGACACTTTTTTTATTAATTTAGGACAAACGGTAGGTTATTTTCATGGTAAACACAATAATCTTACATTTCAGCTCTTGCTCTTTGATGTGAATGTTGATAACCTAAATTTGTTTCCATCCATCCATCTTCATCCGCTTATCCGGTATCGGGTCGCGGGGGCAGCAGCTCCAGCAGGGGACCCCAAACTTCTCTTTCCCGAGCCACATCAACCAGCTCCAACTGGGGGATCCCGAGGCGTTCCCAGGCCAGGTTGGAGATATAATCTCTCCACCTAGTCCTGGGTCTTCCCCGAGGCCTCCTCCCAGCTGGACGTGCCTGGAACACCTCCCTAGGGAAGCGCCCAGGAGGCATCCTCACCAGATGCCCGAACCACCTCAACTGGCTCCTTTCGACACAAAGGAGCAGCGGCTCTACTCCGAGCTCCTCTCGGATGACTGAGCTTCTCACCCTATCTCTAAGGGAGACGCCAGCCACCCTCCTGAGGAAACCCATTTCGGCCGCTTGTACCCTGGATCTCGTTCTTTCGGTCATGACCCAGCCTTCATGACCATAGGTGAGGGTAGGAACGAAAATTGCCCGGTAGATCGAGAGCTTTGCCTTCCGGCCCTCTTTTCGTCACAACGGTGCGATAAACTGAATTTAATACCGCACCGGCTCCGATTCTCCGACCAATCTCACGCTCCATGGTCCCCTCACTCGCGAACAAGACCCCAAGGTATTTAAACTCCTTCACTTTGGGTAAGGACTCACTCCCTACCCGAAGAAAGCACTCCATCGGTTTCCTGCTGAGAACCATGGCCTCAGATTTAGAGGTGCTGATCCTCATCCCAGCCGCTTCACACTCGGCTGCGAACCGATCCAGTGAGTGCTGAAGGTCCCAGACCGATGACGCCATCAGGACCACGTCATCTGCAAAAAGCAGCGATGAGATCCCGAGCCCACCAAACTGCAACCCCTCCCCGCCCCGACTACGCCTCGATATCCTGTCCATAAATATTATAAACAGGATTGGTGACAAAGTGCAGCCCTGGCGGAGGCCAACCCTCACCTGGAACGAGTCTGACTTACTGCCAAGAACCCGGACACAGCTCTCGCTTTGGTCATACAGAGATTGGATGGCCCTGAGAACGGACCCCCTCACCCCATACTCCTGCAGCACCTCCCACAAAAGGTTGCGCTAGAAATGCTAAGACTGATGAAGAGTAGTGTCAGCCCAGGTTGTGCTAGCAATTCTAACACTGATGAAGAGTAGTGTCAGCCCAGGTTGCTCTATCGATGCGGGGGCCACATACAAGACAACCTTACAGGATCCTTCGAATGGAGATGGTTACAGAACTGCTGCTTTCACTGTCCATGATGATAACTATGGCAATGACGAAGATGGTGACACACATAATACTCAGCAAATAGACCCCGTAAGTAGCAGTCACCCTAATCAATGTGTTATGATTGAAGATGATCCAGCACCCTGGCCAAAACAGCTGTCAGACAGAGAGCACGTCTTTCTCAGATAAATAAGGACTGAAAAGGGGGAGAACAAGGGTTGTGGAGGGCCCCATACCTGTGTTTGCCTTAGGCCTCAAAATGACTAAATCCGCCCCTGATTGTTACGACACCCAAACATTTGTCATCTTTGACAGATATTTGCAGGTGTAACCATGAGAGACATAGGAGAGCAGGAGAGAGCTCCACAGAGTACAAGCTCTCATTGACTAAACCTCTACCTAGTCGAGGCGAAGTCTTGAAAAACAAGCTCAACAAACAAAGGCTGAGCAAACTCCTGTGTACTTTCAATGTAGGAAGTAATATCACGATGGTCAGTAAAGCTGACAGTATGGCCACCCATGAGGCAGATATATCACTTATAACTTACATGTTGTCAGACATAGGGCTTCCAATGTTCACATTCTCAGTGATGACACAGATGTCTTTGTGCTTATTGGTGTTGGAAAGCGGGTATCACAACTAACCTACAGATGGAAAAATGGAATGGCGCTGTTCTCAGCATAAATGCAACTGCAGAGAATCTGGGTGTCCAATGTGGTTCCATTCTGGCTACGCATGCACTTTCGGGATGTGATACCACCTCATATCCTGTTGGGAATGGGAAGGTGTCTGCACTCAAGGCTATGAGAGTCGTACCTGGTAAGCTTCTCCACTCTATTGGAGAGGCAGAAGCCACAAAGTTACAGATCACAAAGCAACGAGGGCTTTCTTTCTGGCTCTGTACAATCAGAGGAACTCTGTATCCTTGAATGCAGCCAGGTATGAAATTTACCGAAAAGCGCAAAGGCCCCCAGCACTGAAGACACTACCTGCTACGGAGCGCAACATGTGTCCCCCTACAGGTACGGCTCTGGAAAGCAGCAGACCAGCCTGATCCACCAGCTGTGGATATCACCTTATTTGGATGGGACAAGAAGATGGGCCCAAAGGAAGAAGAGGAACTGATTATGCCCACCCAGGATTCAAGTCTAAGTTCCTCCTGCTTTGTTACATGTTGTCAGCTGTGGATGCAAAGCCGGGTTGAAACCTTGCACATCAGCAAAGTGCAGCTGTACAGCTGTAGGTCTGGCCTGTACCAGTTATTGTTCCTGCAATGGCAATGATGGTATATGCTGCAACATACTTACACAACACCAAGAACACAAAGAGGGGGATGAAGGGTCTGGAGAAGATGATGACAGAACAGACGAGGATAGTGAAGATGATGAGGCTGCCTTTTGTTAATTAATTGTGAGGCAGAGCAGTTTGCCTGAAGGTGGTAGCCAGTGTGTGCTTTGTGTAGTGCGGAGGTGAGGCCATCTTGGTTAGCCTTGCGTCTGGTGGGCTGACTCGGTGGCCCAGACTCATTTGTAATTCTTGCATGGAATTACTGGGTACTGGGTCCTTGTTGGATCTTGCGACTTGCGGACCAACATGGGCAGCCATTTGGGCGTTGCCCTAGCGACTGCGGGCTTGTCTTGTATGACATGTATAAAGTGTATATTTGCACATAGTTCGTTGATCACACATGGTGATGGGCTTAGGTGATGTAATCTCATTGGGTGTCTTAAAGAGCTACCCCATTAATATGTATCGTACAGTTGCAGGATCCAAGTTATTACAAATACCTGCCTGGCTTTTTCCTCCAGAAATGCCTAACATTGAGCCAAACAAAGATTCATCATTTATCCAAAAGCATTGGATATTTAAAAGTGTCAGGAGGGGATTCAGCTTCACTACACCCTGAAAACAATTCAACATTCACAAGAGCACTCATGATTGTGAAATGTAAGATTGTGTTTACCATAAAAATAACCTATAATTATGCATGAAAGTAATCGGAATTTTCCTAAATAAATCACAATATGTACTAAAATTAGCTTTTGAAATCTGAAAATGCCAGAAATTAAATCAGCATCCTCTAAAACCTCTAAAACCACTTACATATTGTAGAAATTGGCCATACAGTGCAAAATATGTGGTCAAACTGGACGATTAAGCTAATAATGCTAATTATGCTAATTATGCAAATTGCTCAACATATGCAAATTAGCATCCAGCAGTTTCTGTATACTGGGGACCCATACTTCACATTTCTGCAATAAAACTTTGGTGTACTCAACATTTCCGGGTTCACCTAGTTGGCTACTAGACTATTTGCTAAGGTTCTGAAATGCAAACAATTTTTGACTAGCCTACTTTTTTTTTTAAAGGGTGTGCACCCGTGAGCACCCACGGTGGAAAACATAAATTGGCAGTGATTTGAAATTGGGCAAATGACAGTCTTTTCAAGACATTTGAGAAGGAATGAGTGGTGGCATGCAAGCTCCCAAATTGATGCTCGTCTGAGAAATGGAGTTTTGGATAATGTTCAGCCTCGGCAGCTTTACCCATATACTAAAAAAATACAATGACTAATAAAGCCTAGTGACAAGTCCATAGCAACCAGTTCATGTATTGAATTTCTTAATACCCAGTGTGCTTTGTTGAAAGGTCTCAATGTTTTATTGTTTTATTATCTATATTTATTGTCAAGTCTATTTTGACTAAAGATCCTAAAACTCCTCCAGTAGCTCCTTAAGCAAAAAATTAATAGTCCCTTACTAATGCATACTGTATTTGTTAAGTCTAGTGAAACCAGATATTTAGTGATGGTGGTTGGACAACTGAGTGGGCCACAAATTCATGCCAGTGGGACCAGGCACTGTAGTTTAGCCAAAGCAGATACAATGTGGATATAAAGACAGGTCAAGTTGAGCATCGGCTCTTTGCTTAAGTGAGAGTCGGATTTTAAGGCAGAAAGAAATTAATGATTGATATGATGACAGACATCCATTTATCCCTTATTTTTGTGGATATAGCTCCTGTGGTGGGTTGTGTGCCCATATGATTTGAGTCCCCCCCCCCCCTTATACCCAGACAGACGGAACAGAGCACCAACACCGATGAAAATCAGTGCCCACCGAGGTATTGCTGTATCTTGACATGATAATCTTCTTTTTAAATGCACCACTGCACACTTTCCACCACCATAGAGCACAGCCGACAGCTCATACATTATCATTGAGTGCCTTTTCTTTTTTCTTCCCCTTCTCTCCGTGTCACACCCAATGACTCCCCCGCACACCCACTTCCCCCGTTGCTTTCTCTAGCTGGAGTGTCTCATACCCGTTTCACATCAAAGGCTCAATCAAGGTTGACTTTGTGTTTGAAAGGGTTAACCCACGTTGACTGATTCCGCTTCGCGACCCAGGTCGAGAGGTGGGTCAGATACAGGTCGATATCAAAGTGAATTGCACAGGACCAGGGTCTCCAACAACCGAGGCGGGACAAATTATGTCTTTGGTAGGAAATGGGGACACTCCCGCTCGGGCGTGTGTGCTTGGTGTCTGAATAAAGCTGCATTTAATCTGAAAACATTCAAATCTGTCATCTATGAAGACTCCTTATTCCATTACCAGATATCATAAATCTGCACAGGTAGCAACCCACTTTGAAAAACCGCAACATAGATTTTATGCAATGAATGAAATGCAGAGGAGGATAATTAAACTAGATGATGGTTATTTAATTGTGCTTTAGAATTTAATCGCTGTAAAACAATCAGATCTCTCTCACACACACACACACAGACAACCACACACACACACACACACATACACACACACACACACACACACACACACAAGCACGTCTCTGCAGACTGCAGAGGAATTCAAGTAGGCCTACAAAACATTAGTTCTGGTAGTATACAGCTGGACTGGAGCATTTAACAACAATAGCTCTTCACTGAATATAACTGAATGTGTAAATCCCCTCACATTTCCAGCACGTGAGGTAATTAGTATGCACCACTCTCGGGTTGTGCCTATCTCATCATGACCAATCTGTGTTGACTGGCTTGGACAAAATAAGGGTTGAGCACTGGTAAGGTAACCCTGGTCCGACCCTGGTCATTAGTGTGAAAGAGATCCAGCATCAGTGTAAACACCTCATCATGTAGCCTACTGGTTTAAGACACTGGGTTTTTGTGTGAGTGTGGATGCACTTGTATACATGCCTGTTTGTGTGTCTGCAGCCTGTATGTGTGATCAGTGAACAATAAATCCGGCAGGGCTCCATCAGTGGGTCAGTGCCCAGGTGGGGATATGTCCCCCTTTTTTTTAAGCATTGAGTAACTGTGGCAGCAGCGTGATTTGGCCAGGCTGATGATAAGAGGCCTGCGGGCAGCTGCACATTTCACAAGGCTTTAAGTGGCACCTTATTCACTGTGCTTTGCTTCCGGCCTCAGCTATTACACTTAAAAGCCTCTCTAAAAACATTTAGCACCAGTGTATTTTTTCATCTACTGTGTGCATAGAAAAATTACTATGGGAACTTATGATTCATTTAAAAAAAAGTAAAAATTTTTTTTTAATTTAGATATATAATAGATAAGTATCAACAACCTTGGAATCAAATTGTATTTTCTGCTTTGATTGAGAATTCTGGCTCAGGACACACTGTTGTATAACATGGAATTTGACTGTGTCTTTGTTGTTAGGATCTGGTGTTAACTTTGGCAAAATGTGAGAGATCGGTGTCTCCTCTGTCCAGTCTGATCTCAGTTTTGGATGAAGTTGCCTCTCCCTGGAGCATCTCTCGGATACAGAACACCCACTGACTGTACACTGTTTCCAAACTTGTGATGTATTGAACAAAGAAAGCTGGCTCGACGAGAAACAGAGCAGGGTCCTCAGAGGATAATCCAACTTCTATTGGCCAGTCTCTGAAGAAGCAATTAGAAGGATGATTCAATTATGCTCAGAGATAGTGAGAGTGTGAAACTCAGTTAACTTCGCATTAGCGTCTCTTTCCTTGCCTCGTGCAGTGAGATAGACACAATGAGAGTGTGGCTGGTCTGAGTAGCATTCTCAAACAACCCCATTCATCATCCTCCACAGCCCTATCTTTCTGTGTCAGGGACAGCCTTGTTCAGTCGGACTGCCCAGCTGTGACGAAGAAAAAAAATACTCTCTTAACCAACTAGATGTTTCTGTGTCAGCCAGAGAGCCCTAACAGAAATCAAAGAGAAACACACAAAAACATACCTGAACAAAATAATAGAGGAAACATCATATTAGTCTGATTAAAAACAATTAGATGACATGTTTGTAAGATATTTGCCCTCATGTACGTTGAATTGGCCATTCCTTTTCACCAACAATTTTTTTTTTCTTTCCGAAAGCTACAGAAATAAATATTTTTGTGCAATAGAAGATTTTCAACTGTTGGATGTTGAAGAAACTGCAAACATTAAGAACACAATTATTTTCTGCAGAACACGTGACTTATTTGTATTTCATATACTGGTGTATAAACTCCCGAATCCAGCCGAATGATCTATAATGTGTATTGCAAAGGTACAATGCAAAAGTAAATTATTCTGATGTCTACTGCATGAGGTAAGACTTGAAGATATTAGTCGTGGAACAATTCAACTAATTTGGATATTAGCATAATTTGGAGTCATGATGAGATCCAACACAGATTCTCCTTTTAGCTCTTTTTAGTCTCCACCAACTTCTGAGAAAAATATCTGGCTGTTAAGCTGCTAAACGGTCCTCTATATTCACCAGCTAGGTGCTAACGGTGTCTGTCTGCTGTTTGGTGCTGGGCAACTAGTACAGTGGCTCTTTAGAGCTTTTCACTCTGAAAACAGCTGCCTGCTGTAGGTGGAAAAGAGGTTGAAGAGAGTTAACTAAAACAATAGTTGCATGCCAGAAAACACAAAACAATGTTCTGAAAGCTCCATTGAGCTCAGGGCAACTGTAGAATCATCTGATAATTCAGAGTGGATTCACAAGCAACCAATTCACACGTTGTTCTTTCTTGATTTACAAGAATGCATGATATTGATCTATAAAGGTGGAGTCTGTGATTCTAATCTAATTAACTTTTTAATCAAATTCAGTCATGATCTCTTCACGATCGCAAGCTGTCTGTTCTGTCTGTGCGCTAAAAACACATCTGGTGTTTTACACAGGTCTGGTTCTACGAATGGGGAAACAAACAAAGTGGCTCGGACCGAGCCACACAGCACTATTCCAGCCAAAGAACAACAGCCGCGTTCATGCTCATGCACAGGACAGGGAAAGGCCATGGATGTATAAGAGACAGGCGATACTCTGCAGAGCATAAACTGCAACTGATGTCAGCTGCAGAACAAATTACACCCCACTTTACTTGTTCTGCTGTAGAGAGAGGAACAAATACATGACTTATGGTAATGGATATTTTAGCATTCAGTTTCTGGTGATTTTCTCTGGCCTAACATTGACACTAAACCAGATAATTACTGAATATGATAGTTATTTTGTCCTCTCTTCTTTCTATCTCTAAAACTGTGTGTTTTTAGGGTAGCTGAAGGTCAGTAAAGCCCTGTTTTCCCACTTACCTTATATAGCAACATTATGTAAGCTAATGGTGTAATGACATGTTTCCTCTGCTTGTTGTGAATGATTACCGATCAGCTTCAATTTCATGTCAGTGTTTTTGGATTTCCTGTGCTATGTGGGGCCTATTAGTGTTTACAAACACTGCAAAACTGTGTGTGTGTGTGTGTGTGTGTGTGTGTGTGAGAGAGAGTGTGTGTGTGTGTGTGTGTGCGTGCGTGTGTGCGTGCTTGCGTGTGTATGTGTGTATAAGTGGTATTTTGTTGTCTGAGTGGGATCAGCATCATATGCATTACATTCATGCAAATAAAATATTCCAAATGCTGTTGTAAATAAAGGACTATAGGTATAGGAGGTATCTGTGGGCAGCAAGGCTCTGATAGCTAGAAAAAATGCAGCTTGTGAGGTTAACACAGTGTGAAATCTGGATGGGGAAATTTGTGCAGAAACTGAAAGCCAGACTCGCTCCCCTCCCTTAGAAGCACAGAGGCTAAACAAGGTTGCTGTACTGAGAGAAGACGAAACTAAAATGTTATTCATGCATTCATCACATCCTACTTGGAATATGGTTACAAAGTTTCACAAAAATGGAAAAATCAAAATGCCTTAATTATTATTATCATTTCTGAGAAAAACACACCAATTAAATGAATGAGTTATAAGTGCACTTACTTGACTGCACAGAGGTGTTTTTTATGTTCAAGAAGCAACATGAAGAGAACATATTACTGAACTCAGGGGTGCCTGTGAATATTATTATTTTTCACGTTAGGCATATCTGCAGGTTTGTCATAATATATCCTCAAATCGTTTTGAGGACTAAAGGTGAATGAGCCATTGTCTTTGGACTTACGTATCTGAGGAGATCAGTCCAAAAATAGGTTTACTAATGAATGATGCAACTAAGGTTTTGCCAATCCAAGTGTTGAAAATGCTAGAAAAAAACATGTAACATCTATTGGAAAAGTGAAGAACACTGCTTACTCTCTTCTTTGTTGCTTCAGTGGAGCTGCTCAGTGTCCAGTACCAGAGGACTTGTGGTCTATAACTGAATTTATGTGAAGTAGAAAGTGTTATTTTAAAAAACAAAAACATAACAAGGTCACCAAGCCTTCCTTGGATGAATAAAGTTTTTACAAATCATGCAGAATCACATTTACTTTAGAGTATTTAACAATACCTCTAATTTGGCACTGATCTCGGCTCTATAATATTATTTTTATTGAGTTAATTTGTTTAGATTATCTGTCCAATCTGAGTTTTCTGGTGCACGACTAAAACAACCTTTGAGTACACATGTTCCACCAAAACAAGTTCCTTCCTGAGGCTTTTTTGCAGCGGCTCTGGGGCTCCGCTTGGCACTTAGCACCTCCCAAGACGATTGTGATTGGTTTAAAGAAATGCCAATAAACAAGAGCAACTGCATCCTGTACGGAACATCCACCAAAATCCTCAACAAACTATAGTACATTCAAAACTCAGCTGCTTTTCTGCTAACCCACTTCCGCACCAGAGATCACATCACCCCAGTCCTTCAAAACCTCGACTGGCTCCCCATTCTAAAAACAATCTATTTTAAAACTCTTCTCATCACCTACAAAGCCTTACACAGCCTAGTCCCCTCCTACCTCTCTGACCTCCTGGACAAACATAATCCTACCTACTACCTCAGATCAGCTGGCGCCAACATCATCACCCCTCTCACCTGGTCCAAGCAGTTTGTGTCCGCTGGTGACGTAATGTCTGTTGTTATTGTTGTTGTTGTTACCGGGGCTGCTGAGTAAAAGCGCAGTTTTTTGAGACATAATTTGCATAACATCTGTAAGTTTTTAGTCTGAACTGTTTTGCAAGAATGCAGGAACTTTACACTTGTACCGACTCGTAGTGGAACATTACGGTGAGCATGTGTAAGAACTGTGAATAAATTGATTGCCAAATCAAAAGTTATACGCCCGTACGGCCCTCAGTGCCTCATTTAGATACGATAGTTTTGTTGAAAGTAATTTCGACCATTTGTGAAAGTATGAATATTGTGTGAGAATGTGGTGGGTGGTTCTTGTGCGTAATATGAAATAGAAGCTTGCCGGCACCACTGCCACTGACATCACCTGTACATAGCACTACCTGTAACCAAAGGTAGAAACTAGCTGGTGAACATGGTGGAGCATTTAGCAGGACTTACTGTAGATTTGTCAGGTGGCCAGAAACACGTCTCCAAATGAATGCTTAAGTTGCTCTGTAAGCTACGATTATGGCATGTTCCCCAAATCAACTTTATATGGTGACAATGTGTCCTTGTGTTTATAGCTTGTTGTGCTGCCTTCTGATAGTCAAACCAAACCTGGATTAACCAATCAAAACTGCTTTTCCCATCCTGGCTATCCACAAGGACACATAAAATCCTGAATCATTTGCTTTTTTAAAATCTTTTTGTCAGGGCTAACAACCTTCATGCCAATACTGTGTAGTTGTTCACTGCTTCCTGGTTATTATCATTTAACCGCTCATCCACTGACCAAGCGCTGTCTCTCTCACATATGAAGTAATTGTAGCAGATTTTCCTCACCCGACGCATCAGTCCTCTTTATCCTTTGCTCCTTCTCCGTTCATCAAATGACACACTTTCCCCACTCTGTCAAACTGCATTACTCCTTGAAGTTAATGAGTCAAAACTATCAGTGGTTTCGCTTTTAATTAAAAAACGGACAGAATGATTACATTTTTAATTGAAGCTGTCATTTTCAATTAAGATATGACATCCTTGAGAAGCCCTCTCCTCTCTCAACTCTGTATTTATTCATTTATCAGCAGCCTTCTCAAGATGTTCCACTCATTTGCCTCCTGATCCTTTTTCTCTTCCTCTCCTCTCGCTGTTAGGGATCCTTCTCGTTGGAGGATGGTGACGGAGGCCTTTCACATGTCAAGCACTTCTACTGATTTACTCCATGTAGTCCTTAATGCCTTATTTTACTCACATCTAATAATCATCTCAGGCCATGCCTCTTTAGATTTTATTATTTAACCCCATTATATGTTCCCCTTCAACCCCTTCTCTCCACTTGCTCGTGGACCTTGCTTTCTTCTCTTCCACATTGCATCTTATTCTTCGACCAGCATCCCTCTCTGTCTCTTAGATAAACCATTCCAAACTCATTCCTTTTGGCAAAGTCGAGTTTCATAGATCAAGGAAATCGACGATTGGGAATAACCAGTGATTTTGGATGCTGTCTTAACTATTTCCTCAAACTGATTACTTTCTGTAGAGAACAAGCTACTCTGCTAAGACAAACTTTAAATGGAAAAGTACTCCAAATTTGGTTGAGCAAAAAATATATTTGTGATTTTTGGGGAAATTGCTTTCCCGCTCAAGATTGGCAACAGATTGTAAAAAAACACTGCTCTCCAGGAAGATACTGTGGTGGGGGGTGAATTAGTGCTCTTTCTTGACAAATGTATGCTAAAAAAGATCCAGGATGGCTGTCTTTTAAGGCAAACTGTTTGTTTTATTTGGTGTTAATGTGACATAATGTGTGTGGACTCTGCTATATTTATTTTGTTTTCTTCTAGTTTCTTTTTTAAAGAAATCTTATAAAGCATTTTAAGCACTGAACTGTGAACTATGAATCTTTCATGTTGCTCAGCCAGCTATAAGACGTGACCTTTTAATAACAGATTAGGGGCATTAAAATGCAAAAATGCAAATGTACAAGACTGTGCGCTTTTATGTATTTTAATAGGAAATGAACTAACTACACACCATAAAGTGTATATAAAGCACTCACTGCTGCATATTTACGCAGGGGCATTGCTGTAGCCAGCCAGGATGTAAATACAGGAGTTTCATTTGTTCAGCACTGTTTTTCTTTTGTATCTGTTCTTTTGTTGGAAATTGCAAAAAAGCTTGTTCAATTCTAAATGGACGTTGTGTCTGACAGGGTAACAATGGTAAGCAATTTGCTAACCAAAGGAGCCGTCATTATTTGTGCGCTTCTTAGTTATCAGTGGAAGCAGCAATGTTTGTAGTTGGTGGAACATGTTTTAGGATTGTTGGGTAGTGTCATACTTCACTGATAATATCATTTATAAAATGAGAAATCAAACTGATTAACAGCTTCTAAATTAGCATACTGTATATTATAATTACACAATCTTAGCTCATGATAATGGTAAATCATACCTGTATGTGACATTAAGGTTAATAAACAAGCTCTCTGTAGCATGTTGTCTTTATACTTGTACAAAATATCTCCAATAAACAGCAGTAATTCCTTGTTGTAAAAGTGTATTGAACTTGTTTCCTCCTGTTTCAGTTAACTCAAGAAGACTTTGAACTAATTATTTAACCTCAGCATGTTTTAAGGCAATGGAGGAACTACTATGTTTTAAGTTGAACCAGCTCAAAATCATTTACAGTCAGCAAGGTTTTCAACTGAATATTATGATGTTCCACTGGAAGAGTGAAAATACACTGAAACTGATCAATTTAATGTTTGTGTCCAATTTAATCATACAGTGAGACAGTGCAGTTGCTGAGCACAATGTAATTTACTATTGTGTTATTATATAAAATACAGTAATTATCTATCATTATGTTTTACTCTGGAATCTATTCCACACATTTCCATACCTTAATCATATTTTTCCTTTTCTTCTATTCTTTATGCATCACACCCATTCTCCTGTCTTTCCCTGGTCTCTTCTATTGTCTTCCTCTAACTCTCGTCTCCTCTGATTCTCTTCACCTCTCCTCTCCTCGGTGGCTGCAGCTCTTTATGGTCCATTTCCTGGCGAGGAGGCTCTTGAGTGCAGCCCGAGCCATTCTTTCCCCGTACAATGCTGTGTTCTCATTAACTCTTATCAAAGTTCATCTTGCATCCAAATGCTGTGGTTCGCTCAATACAGACTGCACTGAAAAGAGAAAATGAAAAAGACAAAGCAAGCTGTGGAGACACAGAGAGAGAGAGGCTGAAAGAGAGAACGACAGACGAAGAGGGCATCATGTAGATAAAGGACAGAGAAATAATGGTTTAATGGTGATTGAGGACGGGCAGAATAATCACTGCAGTCCTCTGACTAGAATGAGTATTGGTTTGATTTAAAATTGAACTGTGTTCATATCTGAAACTCTGATAAGCATGTTTTTTTTTTATGAACCAATACTTTTCTTTGTCTGTTTGGATTTTTTGAAGCTGGAAAAGAAGTTAGAGATGCATAACTGGCCAGGGCAAATAATTAGATAGAATTCATAAACGGCTCTTTTATAAATGCCTTCATGTTATGTATTTTCATACCAGCGTCAAATGAGAAATGCCAATGCTCACAAACCATTACAAGCAGCACGGCAGAGATGAAACCACTGTCCCAGTTCCAGTGAACAAAAACAGGTGGAGACATAAAACAAGTACTTAGTGCAATCCTTACTTGATTTGTTCAGATGATTAGAAATCAACCTGTAATTCTGTCAGTAAGTATCATCTACCTCTCATCATAAACATACACGGTTACTCCTCCTGTGTCATCAAATCTTGCTGTGCAGCTGGATTTCCTCATTGAGATGTAAAGAGCGATAATTGGAGACTGATTACAGCCTTCAATGATTATCACAAGATGCTTGAACACTTAAGAGCCCTATTTATAATTTCATCTTTACTTGTATCATCTGATGGATATTTTGTACTTGGTGTCTTTTGCTACCTTTGCATGCATTTTATTCCCTGAGCTAGCCAGCGTACTGCTAACAGCCAACTTAACTTTTACCCAATTCCTCATTTTCGTGAAGTCCTTGTTCATGATATGTGTTTCCCTTTAACACTGGCATACTGTAAATGTCAGGAGGCAACACTACCGCCATGATTGACAGAAAATTCCAACTAAGGAGCAGTTTGATGATACAACAGCTGATTTCATTCATATTGCAAGCTCACAGGTCAAACTGTCTTATAACTTGGGTACAACATATAGTCTTATGTTAAATACATTTTTTTCTTTTTAAAACAACACAATTCAAAACAATTCAGTTTTGTTTTGGTCTTTTTGAGAGATTCTTCGAGTATTAACAAAAAAAGTTGCCAAAAACCTAAACCTATTGCTAAAATAAAATGACCAATGCTGGTTTTATATGATAGCTGTCAACATATTAATAAAACAAATTACAAAGGTTGACAAAGGATAAAACCAACAGCCAAGCATGAGATTTGCTCTTTGAAATAATTAAGATCCATTTAGTTATTTTATTAGTTATCACAGAATGTTTTCAGATAGTTAAAACTGCGAGGCTTCTAAAAAGTATGGAGAAATGTGTTTGAATTAGCGGTGGATATAAAGAGAGGAAATGTTTTGGAGGGAAGGTGGCTGCGAAATAAATGAGCCATTCAAGAGGAGTGTTTTTCTCTCTGGAATATCTGAGTCATGGTTAGTGTTGCGATGGGTGATAATCAGTAGTGTTGGTTAAAACAAACTTATCTGGCTCAATGGGCTTTTTCTCAGCTCAAAGCTTGCAGAGCTCCACAGCACACACACACTTTATTCACAGCTCAGTAGCATGAACACTTTAAAAAAACCTTCACCCTCCATCGTGACTCTACCTCAGCAGCCAGATAAACGCCCAGATGATAATGTCTGATACCATAAACACCAGCAAAGAATTTAACCATGATGAATGGTGTTGGAGAGTAACTACTTTGCTCATGAACTCTGCCCCCAACTCCAATAATTAGGCATTTTCAAATCAATAACTCATGATTCTGAGTCTGTGTGCTTATTGTGCTGATTAAACCCCTTATATTTACTGTAGTGTAAACTGCTTGTGCTCCCAAAAAGAATCAGGCCTGCAAGGAAAAGGATAGTTTAAGGGTTTAGATGTTCTTTGTAAAAAAGGAAAAAAAACGCTACTGTGCGTGTGTGTCTTGGTGTTGAGGCAGCATTAGGTCTTTGGGATGGCACTGTTCTGCTGCTCCCACTTTAATTGCCTGCTGGCCCCTCAGCCTCATCTGAATGGAGTCATTTAGGGACCTTTCACTCTCATAGAGGATTGTCGGTTGCTGCTGCAGGAGAAATTGCATTCCTTTTTCCATACAATGGCTGGTCTGAGTTGGACGGGGCAAGAGTATCACTGTCATTATCATGACAATGGAAGCTAATTCCACTGCCACTAGCTCCATTCTGAAACCCTCTGCAGCACCAGCTTATCAGGGGGCACCATGAGACCAGCAGGAAGCTATGCAAGCGTCGCGTCTGAGGCGAAGATTTACACATACAGTACACACTCACAGACAGACACACAAACACATTCAGGACGGATACTTTGTTTAGAAAAGCAGCCAAAGGCATGAACCACCACGTCAGCAAAAAAAGTTTATTACACGGCACACGGCGCTTATACAGTGACACACTGTATTTATTAATTAATCTTATGTTTTTTTCAATGTGGACATGATACATGTTTGAACCATCAGTTATGCTAAGCCATGCTAACTGGTTGCTGTCCCATATTTACTGTAAATGAGAGTGGTATTGATATTCTGTCTAATTTTCAGTAAACAACTAAATAAACATAATTCCCCAAAAGGTTTGAACTATTTCTTCAAGCTGACCGTAAAGGGTACATTAGAGGACATTTTAATATTCAAAGAGTAAACAAACCTGACAAGCCTGTTTTTTGTGTGAGCCAGGTGCATGTGACGTGACATGAGCTGTTTCAGGACGGCTTTAAGCATCATGTCGAAGCACTGTTAACTTGCAGAGGGAAAATTTTAAATGTGTTGTTTAAAGTGGAAACTCAGTCGAGCTCAAAGACAATTAGGGTACTAGTTTGCTCCTCTTGCTCCCAGGTGTTTAATCCTGCGACCCCTACCCTGTTTTGTTCATTTTCACCATTTTGCTGCAGCTCTGCATGTTTGTGTGACCCCATTCTCTGCCGCCTTTATCCCTTTCTTCCCTCTGAGAGTATTATCTACCATCCAACAGGATCCTCTTCTGTTCATTGAGAGGGCAGTCTGGTGTCGGACCTTGCATCTCGGACCCATTAAACACTCACTGACCTGATCCACATTTAAAACCCCATATACACACAAAGAAAAACCAAACCACATATACACTTGTATACCTACACACCTAAAAATCTGTGGAGTGTAATGTTAACACATCCCCGTTGTTTTGTGGACATATCAGGTTTAAATCCTGGCTGGAATTTAGTCTGGATTTACTTCACACATTTACTGCATCTACCACACTGTAAAAAATGAAAATACAAAAGCAGTATACTATCATAGACTAAACACAAATTGTCCTTGAATTTCTAAAACGTAAGAGTGAAACAACTAGTTTTCTAAGTAACGTAGAACCCTTTATACATTTGCATTACACATTCAAACATGTACAGTATGTACAGAACATCTAAACTACATGGATCTGTGTACAATAATTGAAAAAAACATTAGTGGCCATTGTCCCAACCAACACATAAAACATAGTTTAACCCCTTTGAGAAATCCAGGTCACCTGCCATCCTCCCACCGGGCTATGTGTTCTGCAGCTGCGAAACACACACAAACACACACCCTTTAGAAACAATGCAAATATGTATGAAATTTGGCATGTTAACAACAAAAGCACCAAATAAAGGAAACCTGTTAAGTCTGTTCATAAATCCCCAATAATTCTTCAATTCTACTGAAATGCAGCAGTGATGAAACTGTTAATAATGTAAAACACGACATAGACTCCTTTTAATGCATACAGAAACACACACAGCACTCTGAAGAAACATAGCTTAGTGTCTGCCTCGGGCTGTGTGATAGCCATTTTTACCACCAGTTACGATAAAACAACACAACAATGAAGGCCGGAAATTAATCTGATGGGAGAAGTAGGCCTCTGTATTGTTATAATCAGCTGAATTTATGCATTTTATTCTTTGTTGCTTCAGTGAAAGGTTGGTTTTATTTCTAAGGGTGGGAAAATGATTGCTGTAAGGATATTTACATGTTTAATACAGTTTAACTACAGCGGATATATAATCCAACCCTTAAACCCTCTCTTGATCATGATCTGATAGTCCTGTTTTACACTAACACAAACTACAAAGAGAGAGACATTAAGAGGTCTTCACAAAGCTGGTTGTAAAAACGTCATCCTGACCACATTGAAGATCGCTCATTCAGCTATGGGTAATCAATGCCAGATTACACATCAACCACTTGCAAAGATGCACTCAAGTGGATAAAACTAAACATCTGCCACAGTCTCATTCCTTACGATCAATGTAAGTGGTATGTGTGTGTCTAAACACTGCAGGCCTTTGTGGAGCTGACGCATATTGATTGCTCAAAGGCTCTGGATGGCGAGCAATTCAGTTTCATTGATTTAGACTGAGTGCCATGTTTGAATGTGTAGGCAAGATCACACAGATCTTTCAATTTTTTGGACAAACTGGATTAACATTTTAGACATCACCCTGCTGTGATTATCAGTGACATTGGCTGTGAAATAGATAACTAATTGTCTGGACACAGTAGACGACAGCAGGTGCTACTATCCAAACAAATACAAAACCTAGTAAAGCTCTAATAAGTCATATTTTTTACATTGAACGCTGAATTAAATATATGTGTAATGTGAAAGACTTACTTATTACACTGAACTGTCCACCTGAGTCTGCAGTCCACACTTTTGGTTCACTGTTTTAGTTTTTTTACTTTCACATTTACTTTGTGGCTAAGGGTCATATCTCTGTCAAAAAAAAGTCAAACACCCACATATGTTTCTCAGGAGTTGGTGGACTAGGGCTCCTACTTGGCTTAGGGGTTAAGGCACTGACCACAAATCACAGCATCTGTGTTATTCTCTACTGAATGCATAAAATGCTTCAAAATGATCAATAAAAAAGAAGTTGGTGAAACAAACTGGACCTAAAAGTTGAGAAAATAGTAAACTTCCATTCATTCATTGGAGAGTCTTGTTGGGTGTAAAATTAAAAGAGTGAAAGAAAATTGTTTGCAAATAGGTATTATTCCTTGAGAAGTTGATGGTGGTTTCTGTTGGTAAGAAGCTGCATTGAATCCTGTTCTAATGGTAAGAGCTCCACAGTTTCAGGGGACAGATCTGTTTCACCATGAAGGTCAGAGCCTTGTGGTTTTTCACATCAATTGCAGCTGGACATACAGTAGCATACCAAGATTAGGGGGAAATACAAGAGGACAAGCCAGTCTCCCTAGCAAATCAAATGTGGACATACTGCAGTTGAAGAAATGCAGCCAATCAGTGATGCAGCCAAATGTGTATAGTTTTCAGAGGCAAGAGAAAAAGCAACGCTATCAGTGATAAGCTATTTGGTTTTGTGCCCAAAGTTGACAATGGCGACAGTGTTAACTATTCAGAATTCCTATTATCGCCTATATCAAATGTCACGTTTAGGGCAATCACATTGGGTGGTCATTTGTACAAAAGAGAACTCAATCTTCATCGCCTCAACACTTCCACCCTCTCACAGAAGGAGCCTTACCATGCAAGCAAATGTATCGGTTCTGCGTTTTACATCGCTGGTCGTTCCAGTTAAAGCCACTTGACGCGTGCAGCTCAACACAGTTTCCAAAGCTAGACAGAGAAGGGGTAAGAGAGTGATCTGCTGATTAGAAAGCTTTACTGTAAAGTTAAATCGGGAAAAAATGTCAGACCAGTTTTGTTTGTTTGAATTTCTGAAGTGGTACAAAACAGATGATTCTGTAATTTTTACTATAGAAACTCACAAAGCAATCAAACACAAATTTCTGAATGTGGCCAAATAGATTCAGTTTCACATATAGAAATCAGACATTAGTATTGTCATTTATGCATGACTTCATGTTTAAAACTAGTTCTTACTGATATAATAGCTTATTGTGAAATTGGTTATTACTGATAGATAGATAGATAGATAGATAGATAGATAGATAGATAGATAGATAGATAGATAGATAGATAGATAGATAGATAGATAGATAGATAGATAGATAGATAGATAGATAGATAGATAGATAGATAGATAGATAGATAGATAGATAGACAGAGGACTGGAGTGAGAGACAGAAAGAGAGAGACATCTTGTGGTCAGAGTGAACTTTGCAGGTCAGCCAACATCACTGTCCTGGTTCATCCATATATAAAATGAAATTAATTTGAGACAGTGGATAATGTCATTTTAACATGAAAACTAATGAAAGCCCAAACTACAGTATGTAGCTCTTGCAGTAGTCTTCAAGTCATACATGTTGTAGATCCAAAAGACTAACATCTGTAGATTTGAAGAAAGTAATTTTCTACCTTTTAGATGATCTGTGTTGTGTTTGTTTGTTTGTTTGTTTGTTTAGCTCCATTTCACTTGGACTTCTCTGTTCATGATGTACTCTGCAGTAGCTAATCTCTGTTAGTAAATGTGTCTCTTACCCTTGGTTGTCAGGTTGCCCAAAGGCAAAGCTGCTGAATCTAGGGATCTCTCCTGTGTCCCAGCGAAATGAGTCTTTCAGAGGCTTATATGTCAAACCTATGAAGTGAAAACATTGTTGTTTTTTACTTCCACCTGGTAGTAAATCTGGTCCAAAGAGAGCCTGCAATCTAAACTGGGAGTACTTCCTGGTGTTAGAAAACATTTATTTGAATAAACAAGATAAAAGACTGTACCAATCCAGAAATTTTGTGTCTCAAAGTCAGAGTTGGTGACCTCGTTGCTCGTCTTCAGCTGACTGAGATAAAACGCAAGGATGTCCTGAACCTTCTGATTGTGGATCTGCGCTAGAATACCTGCTCGTTCCTGGTGAAGTAAACAAAATAAATAGTTACACTGAAAGCAGTATGAAAGTATGTAGATATACAGTATATGAGGTACAATGGCTGTAGAGCTTGTCTCACTCTCTCAGGGGGCAACACACCTGTCTCTCACCTGACAGTGACTCTTGGCTCCATAGTAGGTGTCAGCTTCTGATGACACCATGAAGCAGTCACCATCTATCATCACATCACAGCTGTGGAAGGGAAACTGCATTTTCTCTGTTGGTACATAAGCCACCAAAATACGCCAAAAATTAACAATAATGATGCTAACCATGCATTATGGCTCAGGTTTAATGTGTGTTTAAATGTGTTGTAATCTTTTAAGCCATTACAAATGCAAATGTTAATGAAATCTGCAGAATTATATTCAGGGAGATTAATAACAGAAACCCAAATCAAGTTATGGGAGCTAGAATATGCACAGAAATATAATTTACTGAGTAAGGTGTAAATACTGCATATCTCATTACTGCTAAATGGTCTTTGTTGACACCGTTAACAAGTCAATATGCTGGTGTTTTTATCATGTCACCAAACGTGGCATCCCTTAAGATAAAGACAGAATGTAGCAGCAGCCAGATGAATTTTCTCAGGATGTGTGTGCATCCTTTTTGAAATTGAAACCATTCCTGTGTCTAGGAGTACAAATTGCTGAGGTATATGAAACACAAAGAAACACACTGCACTTACCTGCACACTCAGCACCACCATAGCCAACATCACACAAGCAAGAGCATTCTTCTTCTTTGAAACGACCGTGTACACACTGCACACTGCACCGTACTGAAAAACAGACATGTGGTACACTGAAACCTGCTTCTCTGCTAAGAACATTGAAGAAAACTGACCAATTTAATGAGGCCTGATAGCAATAAGTAAACTATCTCAATACTACTACACATGATGTTGATGAGTGGTACCCTGGCAGAAACGTCCGGTAAAGCCCATGTCACACGTGCACTTGCAGGATGAGATGTTAAGATGGCCATGTTGACCACAGCTCATTCGACACGGATTCTTTGGAATCTCTGACAACAAATGTGCATGCACACCAACACAGGCACACCAACAAAAATGCACACAAAAGTTGTAGTTGAATGATATAAGCAGAATACCATGGAATACGCTAAATGCTTCATGAATGGCAAACCTGCATTTAAAATAACTGGTAGAAACACTGAACGAAACATAACATTGGTGGTAGATGAGAAATGGCCTTGAGGAGCGTAATGGACATAACAACATTAGAGGTAGTAGAAGTCAAGGTAAATTCCATTTTTATCCTTTGAAAATGCAAAAAGTGTGACATACCAATGTCTTACCACATAATCCACCTACATGGTCCCACAGTCTAAAGCAGCCAGACATGGAAGAGGTGCAGAGAGAGCAGTATGGGCCCGTCTTATAAGGCATCACCAGCTGACCATTCACCTCCCAGTTACCCCTTGCATCAACACAAATGTATACTGCAGAACACATAAACTAAAAGACACACAATTGCACAAGATCTAGAGTAGCAGCAGGGAGGCTAAAAGCATATTAATGTTCAAAATGTCAAATAAAATATCCACACATAACATTGATTTTACAACAAACACATTCTAAGGCCTTCACACAGGTAGTTAATATGTACCAAGGACTCCTGGAAAGTAGTATTGACCTTTCATATCAGTATTGACCTGTTTTCAACAATTATAATGATTGTGTGCTGGATTGCAGATAAAACGGTTCGTTATTTTTTTTACCTATTAATTTGCCAATTGTATAATATGCTGTTCCCAGATGAATTTAACATTTCATTTGAAGAGTGTTTAATTGTTACCCAGGGTAATATGCACAAACAAACATCTCCCAGAGGTCTCCTTCTCTCAGACACAGCTGGCTGGCACAGCCCACATGACCCGAAGAGGCCCACACCAACTACACAACAACACAAGGTTTGGACACACTACATTAGCACTTTTCAAGTAAAAACAAATGCTGTTTGAATGTCTGTGAGGCGTCTGTAGTAAGTATGACTCCACACCAACATAGGTACAGTTTGTATCTGCTTGATAATACCTGTGTATAGTGTTGACAGGTGGTGTTCTCCCTACATTGCCCACCCAAGTAGAGAAAATCTTTCCCCTCCTCAAACCAAGAGTGAATGGCATCAGAAAATGATGTGACACCATATGCAGAGAGATGTGTGTTCCAGCCAACATGTCTGATAGATGAGGAGTGTTGAGGAGGCGAGTCTGTGTGACACGATGCTCCCCTCTCCTTTGCAAGTAGTGCCAACTTCTCATTCCATTCCTATAAGACAATAATATTTAATAATATCATTACACATCTTTTATTTTTAACAATTACAGTAAAACACTTTAAGAGAAAATGTAATTTTGTTGTACATACTATTTTAGCCCTCTCTGTCAGAATCTTACATGCAGAAAGGGGAGGTCTACTACTAACCCGCACACTGACTGTAGTCTGAAGAACATTACCGTAATTCATTTTTTTATACCTTTGTGTTTCAGAAGCTTTCTCTTTATTTTGATTAAATTGTTTAAAAGCAGATCTGTTTTATAAAATCTAAGGTTTTCAACTCTTCCTGTATATTATTGGAGTCTAACAAACCTTCAGAGTATGTTTATCATGTTCTGTTGTCAATTCTGTCAGATTAGACCATTAATATTTCTCACAGCATTCACACCACCACAACATTCCTGGGACTTTAATGAAGGAAATTCTAAAACTGTTTAATTCATAACATTACATTCATTTTGGTGAGTCCTAGCCAATTCCACATAAATAATGAATGAAATATTTATTAAAATGAATAATTAGTTAGCAATCACATCATTAATTCCATCATCAACTCATTTATTTATCAAAATATGTTAGTGGGGTCTGTTCAGGAGGAACTTTGGGTTCAACATTGAGGGGGTTGAGATCTCCACTTTTAAACAAAATTTAAATTTTGAACGTCAAACTCATAATTTTCTGCATTCAATTTGTGCCTTTTCTGCATCAACTTATGGTGCAAATGTCTTTATTTATGTAAAGGAAATTATTATATGTTTTTGGGGAGGGTTGCACTGGCCAGTTTTAATTATGGGGGGGGGGTTGCAACCCCCCATCCCCCCTGTAAATTATGCCTATGGGTCTGACTTACCTTAAGGAAGGTCATATTGTACTTTGTAGATACTGATTAAAACTGGATGAAAGGAAAAATTCCTTGGCATGAAGGTCTTTCCTAATAGTGCATAAGTAATTTTCTTTACCAGCTTAATTCTTTTCGAGGTCGGAGCCAGTCTTAGAGTACAGCAGGCAACAGGCAGGGAGACACCTTTGGGAAAGTTGCCAGTCCATGGCAGGGCCAACAAACACAGATTGACACGCATTGTGTGCTACAAACTCATATAAACACTTCACTAAGTGGCACATTTTCAAAGATTTCCAGTGGCTGATTTAAATAAACAACACACAATCTTTCCACAATCAATCACTCGGCCAAATTTGCTGTAGTTCAGATACTCTCACTACGAGAAAAGGTGGAAAGTTACAGATTCAAGGTTTGTATGAAAGCATGCTACGTATACTAAATGAATGAAATGATAGAATTGAGTGAAGCTGAATAACCCAAAGTTGAAAGGTTATCATTTTTGCATTACCACTTTCTCACTCTTTAATTTTAAGGTATTATACCTCTGACAAATTAGTTTTAAATTCTTTTGGGTAGCACTTTCTAATCAGACACACTTCATTTAGGGTTTGTCATTTTTAAATAATAGCTTCATCAGGGGTTAGTACATCATTTACTAGTGCTTTGTAGATTAGTAGGAGTAGTGTTGGGTAGTAACACATTATTTTATAACCAATTGCAATAATGTGATATATGTTTCAGTAACTTGTAGTGAAAGGTGGAAATTCCGTAATTACCGGTCCTAATCCCAGTAACGCTCTGTTACTTTGACATTTTGTGTGGTCAACTTGTTTCTTAATGGGAGTTTAATGGAGGGTTGATATTACTTTGGTCTCTCTGCCTCCAGTGGAGAAAATGGGATTCCATAAAAAACACCTTGTTTTGTTGAAAAGATGTCTGAACTTTGCAGCTAAAGAGTTGGAATGGGATCTCTGGAGTCTTTTGATGTATCATAAGAAAAGTTTAGTTACTTATAAACCCTTTATAAATGGTACCTTATTAGAAAGTAGTACACTCCTGAACAAGTAGGATCTCTTTTAGGTTAAATAACCTCTAAATAATCTAATCAAATGTCTTTTTGTGTACAGGAGAAACGACATCAGAGGTATGACACTGATGTAGAAAGGCAAAGCCCCCACTGAGATCATTGTTCACTCTGCTCTCTGATGTCAGCCAGCCAAAGTCATCGGCTCACACTTTGATGCCACCAGAGGTCACCGGGCAATATTTCATCTATGACATTTCATTTCAAAGCATGTCATGTTGTATCCGCTGGGAGATTTGAATGTCTCATTAAGAAAAATTAGAGTTTATCCGTCTATCTATCTGTTTTTTCCATCCTAACTGTGTTACAATGAAGTGCTGGAGCTTGAGAAGTTCTGAGAAAGATGAATAAAATACAATCTCACAAACAGAAGTCATGATTTACATATCAAAAGTAAATACTTTCATTTTTGTCTGTATGACCCTATTACTATACTTTCTCAAGAGTTCAAAGAAACCCTGCACACAGGGGTACAAAAGGGAGGAGCATCATTCATTCCTAAATTATTGGGCATTTATGTCACCTTGAAAGCAAAGCCTAAAGGTATATATTATAATCACATTGACACAATCTCACCACAATTCTTAGTGGTTCTTTCCTGTGTGAAAAAAAATTCAGACATTCACAAACACAACCAAAGCCTTGAGCCTCTTAACGTTTATCAGTAAAGCTCTTTAATATGCCTCTTCAACTTGGCAAAGCTTGCTCTAAGGGTTTTTGTCAAGAAATTACCTGTAATAGCGAGTTGAGAATGCAGAATTATTATCCACATCCTCTTTTTCTCATTACTGCCTTATCAGTTGAGAACAGTTCTCCGAGGCTGAAGAGCAGTCGAAGAAAGCGGGCTCAGACTGTACGGGTGGCTTTCAGGATGTAATCTATGACAAAGTGACAGTTTGTCCTGGCACAAATCTCATATTAGGCCCTGAGGATAGCTAGTGCATTGTGAATTCCATTATACATCATTACCTCTCTGTCATAATCACATACATGTGAGACAGTTGTGCAGATAAGTACTGCATGGCGAAGCAATAGATGGAATGAGATAGGGAGAGGATTTACTGTAGCTGGGGTGTTTTGCAGAGAGTGGGATTAGAGAACATGAGTCACAAATTAACAGTAAGAATTGCTGCACATTCAGCAACACTTGAACCCTCTAACTGCTCTGTCAAATATATGATAGCAATTTGTGTACAGTATTTCCCCTGTATGTGTTGATCATCAGTACTAAAAGTGTAACAAATTAAAATGTTACACCGTTTCATTCTTGTTCTGGTAAAAAAATAAAAATTTATAATTTCACTGTGCGACCCTCACAAGACCACATGCGGTTAATTGGTTTTGGCATTGTTCTGACTGTCCACTATCACTCAGCCTGCAGCAGAGCAAAACAAACTATGCACTAACACTACTATTTCACACTGTTGAGACTATTACCACCACAGAGGAAGACAGTTCTAAAACTAAAAACCTTTATCCATGCCTTTGTTTAGTGATTTCACTTTAAAAAAAGGACTATTTTGGTGGAATATGGCTAAGTTGTTTTAGTTTAGTAAAAGATCACTTCATCCGCTACTAAAATACTGTGGTGGTTTTGAAAGAAAACCACCTCAAAAAAGTTCCTTCCAGCTCCTGAATGTTGTTGTGGGATAACTGTAAACATGTTATTGATATTAGCTTTGCCTGTGTTTATGCGGCTACTGTAGCCTACCTGGTGCAGTTAGATTGAAAAACAATAAAAACTTTTGGCACTGCAAGCAGTTCAAAACAGTTGCCTCACATCCAGCTAAAACAGGGTTTCACATTCTCACACAGCACATGTCTGATCATTACTGACAACAACATCTTTATCACTACTGTTATTCTCTAGGTTTGGCACTGCCAGCTGCAAGCTCATTTGAACTCAAAAGCATTTGGTTTGATCTTCCATGGGTGGAGGGAGAGAGAGTCTACTGTACAGAACAGTAACTCTTGACAAAAGGCAAATATGTGCTGCAGAAAAAGACTGAACTTTGGTGTGAAAATCAGCAGTTCCCATGGAGACAGTGTAAAACTACCGTAAACTCCCATTTACGTGAGAGCATTCATGCCATTCAAACACACACTTAAGAAGCAGACAATGTATGCCACAAACCATTTTTTGCATGTTAGCTGCCATGGGTTTGACTCGGCTGCGCAGTCTATTGTGCTGGGCAACAATCTGTGAGTGCTCCTTCACCCCAAGCCCTGGAAGAAACAGAAACACTCATTTAGTAACTGTGCCTCTACGGCCGTCACCATGGCAACAGAATACAAATGTGTTAGAGGGATGTGTGTGTGTGTGTGTGCGTGTGCGTGTGCGTGTGCGTGTGCGTGTGTGTGTGTGTGTGTGTGTGTGTGTTTGGAGCATGGGTTAATACAGTCTGTCACTAACAATTCAACTCAAGGGTTAGGGGGGTTAAACAAAGTTTAATCAACATTTCTAACTATATTTTGATATTTTTTGCCATGAACATATGCATATCACTAGCTATACTATCTGGGATTACATAAACTCCAGATTCTAGCAGTATAATGGGTCCCATTCTGGAGTTAGACATGCTCAGAACATGAGCTTTGCCTCTATGATCAAATAATATCCACTATGTATATATTTATATTCGGATCATTTCTTGAAATGTTTGGGCAATGATATCTCCGTCTTCTTGATTTTTTTCGCAGTGTACTGTACATCACTCCAGGACAAAATGTCCTTATTTTTGCTTAGTTATAATGTATAAACAGAATAATACATTATGTATTACAGCTTTGTACACTGCTCATAGATAAAAGGGTTAAAGTAAAGTGCTGCCAATGCTGAAAATATCCCATATTACATGAAATTAGGCCCAAGCTCTTTAAATAATTCAATTTAAGGACATATAGTGGACTAATGACATTTTAGATTAGACTTGAATCTGTTTTGATCTAATTAACTTATTTCACTACTTTAAATTACTTGTTAGCCTACATCTGAGCACATTTCACAGAGTAGAGATTCAGTTCCTCAGTGATGGGTTGAAAATTGTGCCTTGTGTTTGGCAAAATGCCATCAAAATGGTCATTTTAAGCTAATGCCAAACTTCTGTAGCACAGCAACCAGTGACAGAAAAGTTGTGCTGCTGGTGCTTTGCCAGATGGATTTGAACAGCTAAGAAAGCCCACTCGAGCCCCCAGCTTACACATGATTGCAAAAACTTCCAGTTATAAAATATGTTACACTTACTATAACTGCTATAACTTTAATAACAGCAAGGAAAATGTCTATATTCTATTTAGCAGTCAAAATGTGTGCCAGTTAATAAAGTGTATCTTGCACCACGAATTCTAGAGTAGGCTACTGTCCCTCGTGGCCACCTGCCTCGCGCACCGCTTGAAGTGTATTTACCGGGGATGGCGGACTTCTGGAGCTCCGGTGTTTCTGGATTAATCCGGTTCGAGTGGATAAACGGGAGCAGCAGACACAAAAACACAACAAACTTGGACGCTGTTCTAGACCCCATTGTGAACTCCTGAAGTATCTCCAACAACAGTGATCACTTTGCTCACAGTTATCCTGCCTTCATGCTCTTCTCCTCCCTCTTTTCACTTCAACAGCTTTCAGGCCGGTCTGCAGCGCAGAGCACGTCTCACATCAGAGAGAGTCCACTATTCCTAAACACACGCGGTAGAGTTTTGATGACATTTTATTGTTTTATTATTTCATCAGTGTATTCCTCTAATCCCTCTTTTTTGGAAAGTAAGCAAGTGCCTTTTCGAGCAGTTAACAACCATCTTAAACGTTTTGTAGTGATTCCAATTATGCAGGAACAATGGATGATAGTATAAAAAGTTCAGATTGACCTCTCCTTATAGAAGAATAAAAAAGAATATTTCAGGTTGAAATGCTTTCAGGCAAAAAGACAACATATTCTATATACCTGCAGGATACAATTTGGCTAGGCAAACAAAAGTACCTTTATAAATATACATGATTGAATCAAATACACTTACTATTTCCTTTCATTATGATTTTCTGACCATAGTTTTGTTCCTGAATGCTAGAAACGTGTTAATACATGTTCTATTGATAACAGAAGATGGTGATGGAAGTATTGAAATCCTTAGTGAAAGCAGCTACACTGAAAGTATGCTACATTGTAAGTTTTTAGAGTGCACTACATTTATTTTACATCTATTGTCATACTTTACAGATCATAATTTAAAACACAAATCACAATATCACTTTACAAATGTGTTGTTATAGATTAATTACATGTACCCCGCACAACACATGACAAAAGAGAGTTTAACTCTTGGTCAAGCGTGAGTGTTAATCATTGTTAAATAAGGGGAAGTTTGTTTCGAGAAACTGATGTCCATCATTTAGATGAATCACTACAGATGAAGCTTTCTTCCGGAGCTATAAAGGCTGAGGTGCAAGAGTTCCTTTTATTTTATTTCTTAAGCAAAGTTTTTGATATTGTTCAAAGTGTAGCAGACTAGGAGGCGGCAGAACTTTACAGTAAGTTGCACAACATGACCAGGTATGTGAGTGTGGAAATGTACAGGTTGGAGCTGTCTGGTTGTCTGTGTGGACATGATGCTGACAATGTTTTTATAATGGACCCAGTGTGGGAAGCATGAATCATGCTTTGCACATTGTGGGATGATTGCAGTGTGACACAATAGACTCAAACGTATTGCTCTCCCCTGTGGGCAGAATTTAGTTTAGTCCCCATGAGTAAGGGACTGTCTTACCCTGATGAGCCAAACAACAGTTATGCACACATTCTGCTCTCAGTCAGACACGGCCACCTACTAAGATGATTTCTCAGGTGAATCCAACAACCAGAGGAAGTACCGTACGATTACTTCCTGCTTGAGCTCAAAGCAGTACTCATGAGCCCGAGCCTCATCATTAGGCTACTCTTTGAACTGCAGTGGTGTTGGCTGAACAAAGTCCATCTACACACTTTCTCTGCAGCAGCATAGTTCAGTTGCAAACTCACACTGAGACACACTTTACCATGTCATTTATATGATCAGATTTTCAAATTAATGCAATTTTACTTTCTTCATAGCCATCAACTAAAAGAATATGCTTATGATACAGACGACTACACTAACTTAAAAACCATATTTACTTTGCTGGGATTGTCAGCCAAGATAGATGCAACCTGACTGCCTGATAAACATTGCTCAATATCAAATTCACATACAGGTTTTTATACTCGATATACACAGCACCCACAGACGTTACAAATGGTATTATACTGTATATGTACTGTACTGACTGTTGCTGTCTATAAGTCAGTTGAAGAGTGCTGAGTTTCAAAAGGCAAATGAGAGTTGTGTGTAAATGTTTTAATATGGTTTGAAAAAATAAACAAATGTTTTATTTTTCAGCTATAACTCCCCATTGTACCATCGGCCTTCAGTAATAATATATTCTCCAGAGGGAAAATAAATACCGTTGTGCTCAAAAGTTTGCATACTCTTGAAGAATTGGTAATATACAGTAAATACCATGTGTAAAGAAAACATGAGTGAGCAGGCAAAAAACAAGTCTTTTATCTGTTATGGAATTCACATTAAACTGTAGGTCCTAACAGAATGGCACAATCATAAAAAAAACATGGCAACAAAGAAAAAAATGAACCCACCACTGTTCAAAAGTCTACATACCCTTAGTTCTTAATACTGTGTATTGCCACCTTTAGCATCAATGACAGTGTGCAGTCTTTTGTAATAATAGTCTATGAGGCCCCAAATTCTTGCAGGTGGTATAGCTGCCCATTCATCTTGGCGAAATGCCTACAGTTCATGCGTTTGAGATCTCCTCAGAGTAGCTCGATGACATTAAGGTCAGGAGACTGTGATGGCCGCTCCAGAACCTTCACCATTTTCTGCTGTAACCACTGGAGGGCCAACTTGGCCTTGTGCTTGGGCTTTGTCATGGGCATTGTCATGCTGGAACGTCCAAGAACGTCCCATGTGCCGCTTCTGTGCAGAAGAATGCAAATTGTCTGCCAGTATTTTCTGATACATACTGCATTCATCTTGCCATCAATCTTCACAAGATTCCCTATGCTTTTAGAGTTCGCACACCCCCAAAACATCAGTGAGCCACCACCATGCTTCACGGTGGGGATGGTATTCTGTTCACTATAGGCCTTGTTGACCCCTCTCCAAACATATCGCTTATGGTTGTGACCATAAAGCTCTATTTTGGTCTCATCACTTCAAATCACAGTGTGCCAGAAGCTGTGAGGCGCATTAAGGTGTTTTCGGGGATATTGTAACCAGCTTTTTTGTGGCATTGACGTAGTAAAGGCTTCTTTCTGGCAACTTGACCATGCAGCTCATTTTTGTTCAAGTACCATCGTATTGTGCTTCTTGCAACAACCACACCATCTTTTTCCAGAGCAGCATGTATTTCCCCTGACGTTACCTGTGGGTTCTTCTTTGCCTCTCGAACAATTCTTCTTGCAGTTTTGGCTGAAATCTTTCTTGGCCTACCTGACCTTGGCTTGGTATTGAGAGATCAAAGAATTTTCCACTTCTTAATAAGTTATTGAACAGTACTGACTGGCATTTGCAAGGCTTTGTATATCTTTTTATATTCTTTTCCATCTTTATAAAGTTCCAATACCTTGTTAAGCAGGTCTTTTGACAGTCCTTTTTCCGTTCCCCATGGCTCAATATCTAGCTTGCTTAGTGCATCCATGTGAGAGCTCACAAACTCATGGACTATTTATACACAGACACTAATTGCAATTTACAAAGCCACAGGTGTGGGAAATAAGCTTTAATTGCTATTTTCACCTGTGTGTATCACTTTGTGTGCCCGTAACAAGGCCAAACATTCAAGGGTATGTAAACTTTTGATCAGGCCATTTGGGTTATTTCTGTTATAAATATTGTTTAAAAAGCAGCCAAACAACTATGTAAAAAGATATGTATTCATATGATCACTCTGCTTGAATCAAATACAGTTATTTTGCATGATAAGTCATATTTTTTAAATGTATGCCAAAATGTATGGCAGGGTATGCAAACTTATGAGCACAACTGTATTTACTACTTGTCATCTTCATTAATGTTTTTCTTGGCTCCACTGTCATAGCTATTTTGCCACCCATTAGCCTTTGTCTGTTTTTGTTCAGTTTTAACTAATATACAGTACAGAAATGCATGTATGAATGTATTCCTGTAGAGGGCACAACTTCTCTGTAGCGATCCTATTGTCAAATTAGTAAGATTATATATAGTTGTAAATAAATAAAAAGAATATAGAATATATATATTTTAACCTTTTCCTACAATCTATGTATGTTGTTTTCATTTAACATTACTGACAATATTGTCAGTAATATCAGGTTTAATGTAAAAAATATTGTTGTAAATAAGCCTTTAACAATATCAGATACGATTATTACTATTATTATTATTATTATTATTATTATTATAAGGTTAGAGCTCAGTAAGCTGCTTTGACCAGAGAGGAAGTGCACACCAAATTAAGTAAAGGGATAATAATGTGGTCACATTTTTCTTAAAGTCTCTTTTCCCTGATTGGCTCCTGAAGAGTAAACCCAACATTCCTCAACGGTTTTCTGCAGCAGCTTTTCCACTCTGGTCATTCTCTCACCTGGAGTCCATGCACACACTCAAAGTTCACACTGCCTACAACTCTAACACATTTGAGGACTGCGCTTTGGATTGGGATCAGTGGAAACATGATTGCTGCGATCGTCATCACCTTGTTGTGTTTCTGCTCGCTCCATCCTACTTTTGGACAAGTGAGTGAATTCAATGTCACAGGCTAATGCAGTTGGGTGTTTTTAGAGTATAAGACATCATTTTAATTAAGTTGAAAGGCTTAACACATGCTAAAACAAATGCTGTTCTATTTAATTGATTAATTGATTACAACATGCCTCTTAAAAACTCCATGCATGGCTCAAAAGGCAAAAACTGCACACAAAAATCTGAGTAACCTTTATCATAATGTCCTTGCTTGGCATTACATAAAAAAATCTTTTTACAGCGCAAAACTGGAATCACATTTACTTTGCTTCAGAAACCAGTCCCCAGATTTTCCAGTGAATGAATACACTCATATATATATATATATATATATATATATATATATATATATATATATATATATATATATATATATATATATATATATATATATATATATACTGTGCTTCATTGCAATCCTGCTAAATGTTTCATAAAAGTGGCATCTCTCTGCAAATGACTCTCTTTAGGCCTTTGCTTGTGTGTTACTGAAACATGGCCAGCATATTTTTATTGTGTTGCTCAGGAAGAATGAGAGTGGGATGGTTTAGGTGTGTATGTATGTGTGAGGGCAAGTTTAAAGTTGCATTTCAGTGTTTCAAAGTTGTAACTCTGGTTAGATTTATTAGTACATAACTGTAATTTTGAGCTCCAGGACTGCATGCATCCTCTTAACATGAAGCCATGTGAAATGTTGCTAAGCATAGGCAGAAAGAGGCCTTTGATTACTGCACTATAAACACAAGCCACCCCCTCCCTCCCTGGCTGACTCAAGCCTCTCCAGACTCCAGTTCTGTCCAAATCAGAAAGGTGTTTTCAACAAATATTGACTTTTCTTACATAACCCTGGCTGGATGAAACACTAATTGGTTGTCTGAGAACATGAGAGGACAGGGCACAAGGCGTAGAATGACACTGTTGAAGAGGACATGGTTAGAAAACCAGGCAGTGCCACTCCCTCGCCCCTGCAGCCAATAGAAAGGGTGGTTGTAACACAGGTGATGTTTATGCTGAGGGAGTTAATACCCTGTACTGACCCCGACCCCTAACTCCAGCACACAAAAAGCGAGTTAGCAGTTGCTGATTTCATTGCCTCTTCTAAAATGACTATAATCTTCTGTACACACTGGGTCACACCTAAACATCACAAGAATATTAAACCTTCAGAGTGTTCCTGTGTTTTTGACTGAGTTATATAGCTTTGAGACAAGGAGGTTGCTGCTTGCAAATACTTACAGTTGCCAAACATACTCTGATCCTTCTGCATTTACTTGCTCGTATAACAGCCCAGCCTCTGTGCTGCACAGGTCTTTAAGGGCCTGACTACTTCAGCAGGCTATCCTTTGTTTACATGCAGTGGAGCAGACTCTGTTTTTCAAGTTTTGATTAGAGCCTTAATTTTATTTCATACTGTACTTTTAATTAAACCACCTACTTGCATAATTAAGTAAAAAGCGATAGATTTACTTTGGTGGGGTAACCTCAGGTATCCACATTTTAGATTATTTTTGGCAAAATTCAGAATTCAAGCAGGGAAAATGTTTGTGTGTAAATTATGTAAAGTAATCTGGGGCTTGTTGCACGAAAGTAGAATGAAGATATACAGGATAAGTGAAAAGGCGCAGCTTGACTTAGTGTGATCCGCTCATCCCGGCTTAATTGGTTGTACGTTTGCCGAGCCAGGATGAACAGGTGAAGCTATGTCAAGCCAGGTGTAGATAGCTGGGATAAGTGCACGTTCACAGCTTTCTTAAATAGACCACGGTATTGATCACAGATTTACTGATGCAGAAATGGGGGAGACGCATGCGGCATATGTTTTACCCAATGAGCAGCAGCTTCTAGTGGAAAGTAACGAGGAGGTGAAGCATATAATATGCAAAAAGGGAAATACGGCAGTTATCAAACGGAGAGAAAAAGCCCAACAGACTATAGCGGTCCGACTGAATGTGTAAGGATTAAAAAAATATCTACTTAGCCTACAAGTCACTCCACATTTTTACAAAGTTGTAGGCTACACTGTGTATAATTGCTTTTAATATGATTTTTTCATGTGTTGTTTAAATTGCTCTATGTTTTTATGTGCTAAATGTGCTGGTTTAACTGTAAACTTTGGGCGGCCTAACATGTAAAGCACACTTGTGGCTAATGATGTGAGGGAACATACACAGTAAGCCAGTTCAGAGAGCACTGGTTTGTGAGGCCCTGAGGAGGAGGTTTGTGTGAGAGGAGGTTGAGATGGTCAGCAAAGACAAAGAACAGTAATATCTGATGAAATCAGAGCTACTGTGATTGACCATGTTCTTGTCAATGGTATGGGCATGAGGGTGGCTGGACAACGGGTACAACCAAACATCAGTAGATCCACTGTGTCCACCATAATCCAAAGATTTAGAGAACAGGTAATTACCTTTTTTTGACATTATAGTACAGTATGTAAATGTTGACAGCAATTACTGAATGACATACTATATACTGTACCACAGTATACTGTAAGTAAATACAGGTTTCAGTACATCACTGTACCAATGTACTGTAGTATTGTAATGGAGGGTTGGTCTAACTGTTTGTTGGCCTAGTATTCCATGTATATTTTTTGTAACTCCACGTTCTTTTTGTAGAATTGAAAGACTGCCACTTGGGGGTGGGAGGACACATATGTTCTCCCCACACCAAGAGACCCTAATTGTTGATATGGTCTGTGAGAACAATGCCATTAAACTAAGTAAAATTCAGTAGAAGATCATTGAGGACCATGTAAATTTTGAGGGTATCAACAGTGTCAGCCTCTCTACTGTTAATCGTATCCTCAAGCGCAACAGACTGCGCATGAAACAGCTATACAGAGTGTCCTTTGATCACAACTCAGACAGAGTCAAAGAGCAAAGATTCCAGTATGTACAGGTTGGCATATATCCAGACACATTCAATGGTGATTACTCTAAGTAGTGATTTACTGTAGTGGCCTAAATCACTTTTTCTGTATCACTTACAAAACTGTAACAATTTCTACAGAGGGTTTTTCAACTGGATGCAATGGAAAGACAACTTGAATACATCTACATGGATGAAGCTGGGTTTAATCTCACCCAAAGGAGAAGCAGAAGCTGTACTGTGATTGGCCATCGGGCCATTGTTGGTGCTCCTGGGCAGCGTGGTGGCAATGTAACGAAACCTGCCATCAGCAATCATGGGGTTGTCCACCATCATGCCAACCTGGGGCCCTACAGCACTCACCAGCTCCTTATTTCCCTCAATCACATGTGAGGTGGCCTGACCCAGTACATAGACATGATGCTGTGGCTGAGTAATGCACTTATTTGTATATTTTTGTACTTTATTTTTACATGGGCTTACTGTACACAAGTGGCAAACGCATAAGATTTCTGTTTGTTTTTACAAGTGCTACGTGTAAATCCACAAGATTTCTGTTTTGTCTTTTTGTACAAGTGCTAAATGCACAGGTTTTTTTTGTTTTGCAACATGCGTTTAGCCTACAGTGAACAATAAACATTTATTTCTCCAGCTTCATGTCCTGAGCATTGTTTTCTATTTTTCTATGTAGTGTTTAGTGACTGTTCAGTAGTGTTTTAAATTTTGATTGACTCGGGACACGAGTCGAGCACAGATTTAACTGTTTTGAGGTGCAAGTTTTGTTTTGCAAGAAGAGTCTGAGGTTTTGTGAATGTAACTTGAAAATTGGGTTTTGTGTTCACAGTTTAGAGAAAAGGAGAGCAGCTTTCAAGAAATGTGTCTTAGCAATTGAGAAAAACTGTAACATCATCTGGGAATGTCGCTGCATTGTCCCACTTAATCTCTGGAGCGTCCTGTATAAACCTAAATCTGCATATAGACCACAGACGCCGCGCTGCTCATCTCTACTTTTACAGAGAGATTGGACACTGATGCGATACACAGGTCTGCCAGCAGGCAGCGGCCACCGGGCAGTGCTCGCACGCCAGGCAGCCTCCAAACACTACCCTCCCACCAGGAAAAGTCCCAACTCTCCCAAATGACAGCCCGCATCTAGGTGCCAGTGCAACCATTCCTAACCATCTAAACAGCTACTATAGTAGGGTTTAAATCAAACTCGTGACAAGTGGTAATAAAAATAAAGCAGAACACATTCAGAAGACAACGGAATAACAAACACGTTTATGTTGGATCAGAGCAGCAGCTGATTTAACACAAGACGCCAGGATTAATCTTAGCCTGGCTGTTAGCCTGCTCTGGACCAGGCTAGCCGCAAATAATAAATCTCCATGATTATTTGGCTGGGTTTAATTCAACCTGGTTTCGTAAAACCAAGTCAAAGCTAAATTCACCCAGGATAACTTGAATATCCCAGCTTAATCCCTTATCTTGGTTTTGTGCAACAGGCCCCTGGAGGCTGAAATTTCAATCATACAGAACTGAGCAAAAAAATAAGTGAAACACAATTGAGCGTGATGAAATGGACAATTGGTGGTGACTACAGAAAGCTTTTTGAAGGTTACTACTTGTCAAACAGACAAACAGACACTCACAAGACAGAAACCACAACTAGACAAGACAAGGGAGCAACCAAGGACTAAAACATATACACTACAAGAACAAAAAAATAACACAATCACAAGGACAAAATATGTAACAAAATACCAAACCATGACATCTTTTGGCTGTAAAGAAAACATCAACCAAACATTTTGAGTCTTGTGAATGAATGAAAAGTTAGTTCTCTGGCTAATACATCAATGACATCACTGGCTTGTGGTCCTGCAGTCTCTCTTTTATGTCGACAAATATTTATTTTTAACTTACCTGAGCCAGAGTAGATTTTCTCTACTCATTAATTCAACAAAACAGCATTCCCTTTTAAGAAAACTCATAAGTTTAAAAGAAAGAGTGTTTCTCCAGCTTTGAAGATCCAAATAGTAACACTATGTATAGTACAGTGCAATACTCTTATATGCTCCTGTTTTAACAAAAATCCCTTCTCATATCAACATCATTGAAGTGTTGAGTAAAAGAAAAGTAAAATAACTGATACGCACATATATTGATCTTGTTAGTGAAATACAGCTTTGAAGAAGCTGTTGTGAAATATTAATCAACATTTAATGACATTAGTCATCTCCTCTGTTTTGTTCCAGGACTGCCCTAGTAAACAGGAAATACAGGGCTCTCTAAAGCAAGTCCAGAAGCTTCTCTCAGCCCATGAAGCCTCTTACTTGCAGAGTCTTCGCAACCTAAAGAAGAAAATAAACCTGTTGCAGAGCAGCACGGGGAAGCAGACCACAAGAGCAATCAACAGTAAGCAAAAAACCCTCAGAAAGACGGATTCATTCAAATGTCTGATGTTTGCATATCAATTTGTTTTGTAATGTTATGATATTGTGAAGTAGGGGCAGGACCTTTTGAGCTGTATGCTTCCGCCTGCTCCTTCTCAAACTTATCCTGTATTTTTTTTTTTTGTGGTCTTTGGTAAATTCTGATTGTTTTTGTTTTAATTTTGTGGTTTTAATTTCTTTTGTTTTCTTTTACAACATTGTTGATTGTTCAAGATAAATAACAAATCAAATAAAATATCTGCCATTCTGTTTTTTTCCAATCACATTGAGGTACCTGCCCAAAACTGGATGCGCCTATCAATGGGAGGAAACTGGGTAAGTTGCACGCCATGGGCCATGAGGTTCACGTTCTGTGTGACCCTGGTTATGAGCTTGTTGGATCAGAGAGCAGGGTTTGTCAGGAGAGCCTGACCTGGAGCGGCCAGCAGCCCACCTGCCGAGGTGAGAGTCCAGCGCTGATCTTCTGCTACCTGGCCCTCAGTGTGATGGTCACTTTCTCCTCTGGCTCTCCTCATTCCTCTTCCAATCAGGGTCTCTCCTCTTCTTTGCCCTGACCATCACTCATCCTGTTATCTAACCCACTGATCACTTTTACCACCCTGTCATCGTCCTTTTGTAACCGTCCCGTCTCCCGCTCTCTATTTCCATTCCTCTTTTTGTGCATTATGCACATTTTCTATGTAGAGATACATTTCTCATGTGACTTATGATCATATTTCCCTTTTATGTACTGTGGTTAGTTGTTGAGAGAGCTTGTTGAATGGCGTGACATGTGATATTCCAATCTGTATGTCCTCTGACAGCTCGCTGACTTTAAGATAACAGCTCAAAGGCTGTTTGATCAGGACAGGGTTTGCCCTACACTAACATTAACTCATCTGCTCCATTTCTTTCTCATTCACTCTCTAGCATGCATATGCAATGATGTCACATCCTCTTATCATAAAATATCAAAGATATTTGGTTGCATATGTTCTTGTATCTCTAGGATGTTCAAGTGTAGCAATGGAGTCACTTTGTATAACCTTCCTTTCTTTCTCTTCCCTCAGACATCAATGAGTGTGCATCTTCTCCGTGCCAGAACGGTGGGACATGTGTGGATGAAGTGAACCAATTCTCTTGTGTCTGTGCCAAAGGCTGGGCTGGAGCTACCTGCCAGAGCCCCATGCCAACATGTAAGTAAAATCGGACCACACACGTTAAAGTTGTAGTGCATTTAACATTTGCAATACTTGAAATTTGGGCCTTGGGTTGCACCAAACGTTTTGATATCTTAATATTTGAAGCTACGTACAACAAATAAATATTCCACACTTTACTGCAGGGCATATTTCTTATAGGCTAGTATCCAAATCCTCCCAGCCTGCTGCTAAAGGAGATTATATTGACCAGGAGTTTGGCTTGCCAGTGCTATATACCACAAAGTGGGTTTTTATTAAATTTCAGCTTGAAGTACAAGGCGATGCTGGTTGAGCAGTGGTCTGCTCCCTGATGTAGATGGTGGACTGTGAATCTCTGGAGCCCAGTTTGTTTTGTTTTTCTCTATTTAATTAATATTTCCATGTTAACATATAGTTTGGTTTAGGTCTGTTGTTCATTAGACAATAGCCCACTCTGTAGGCTCCATTTATCATGTCACAATCATGGCGAGACTTCAGGGACTCCTTAAATACGTTTTGTAAAGAATTAGACAATATTATGTACAGAGCAGGACATTTTACAGTTGAAAAATAAACTTGTCAGTACATGGCTTATGTTTTAGCAGAGACAAACCGTCTCTATTAAAATAACACGACATCATGTCATTTGTGTAAATAGGCTAATAATAATAAGGCTGAGTGATGCCAACATTTTGGTGAGTTTGACTTGCAGACAAAGTATAATTGTCCCAAACCCTGAAAAAAGATTTAAAAACAGCAGCCCAACTAAGATTATTATTATTATTATTATTATTATTATTATTATTATTATTATTAAGATTATCTGCACATTGGATTAAAGCTCACAATACTTAATTGGACTGAAAAAAGACAACTTTGAAATAACTAATTACAGCAGGGAATGAAAACATACTTTTCCTCTTTCCTGTCTTCCTCATTCAGTTTTTGTCACCATGACAAACACCTCTGCCGCCACCGCTGCTGCTGCTACCTTGCCGGCTGCCACCACAGGGCCCTTTGTCCGTCCATCTCGTTGCACTATCATACAGGGGACCACCCACTGCACCTGTGAGCCTGGATACACCATCTCTGGCAGGGACAGCAACACCTGCACTGGTACAACTAATACCTGTGACTAAATCTAATACATATACTGTATTTAGGTTTCCATGTGAGATGTCAACTGCGTGTACATTGTTCACTTCTAGATATAGATGAATGTGAGCTGTTCCATAATGGCCAGGCAGGGAGACTGTGTTTACATAGTTGTGTTAACACTCCTGGAGGCTACCGCTGTTCCTGTCCCGTTGGATACAATGTGACCCGCGATGGACGCAGCTGTAAAGGTGCACTTTTCTTTTATTATGTTTTGTTTCACTTTTCACTTTCTTAATTTCAAAAATCTGCACTTAACATTACATAAAGTATCCCACAACATGTTGTTTCACTAATTTCTGTAATACCAAATGTTGCTGATAAAACTCAAAACAACAACTATAATCACCTCTGGTCTGGTGTCTCATTTTTATACATAACATTGCTATATATGTGTTGCTTAGACTACATGTAATACAAAGCGTAATATGGTAAAGCTATAGTGTGCAGTTTCTGTCGCCCCCATAAGGAATTCTATGTAATGATAACAAAACTTACGGCATGTCCACATGATACAAGCCTTCTATGATCGCGCCTTCACCCCTCCTCTGCACAGTTGCTAGTAGTCAAGGAGGACACAGGAATCTCCATTATGCACCATACCTGGCTGTGCTATAGCGCATCTCTTTATAGACCTAAGGCCTATAGACTGTAAAAGTGGTTAGGCATCGAAAATTTCCCCAAAACATAGCTAAGTTCTGCTCATATGACATGAGGCAGAATATTTCACAATTCTGTATAATTGTTTTAAGTTTTCAACAATACAGATCAACAACACTACCCGACAGTTACAATACTCGGGCACAGAACTTGTTCATCGACAACGTGATCTGTCATGTAAAACAAGACTCGTTATTTCCTTCCAAGACAAATTGTTACTTTAGTGTGATGATTCATGTTATAAACATGTTTAACAGAAGGAAATAAATCACATTAACAAGCTCTAAAGCATCATTGGCCATTACAAGAGAAAACCATGAGGGAAAAAACAGACAGATCTACAGGCTATCTTCCACTTGCAGAGGCACTAGCACCAGCACTGGTCGCTCAGGTGTTCTGGGGTGGTAGAGACAAAGATGTGCTATGTGTTGTGGATTTGAACTCTCCTTCATCTCCTGGTTGCAGATGACTGATACCGTTCGTGCACGTTTAAAGTACCTAAACAACAACTGTTGCAAAATTGTCCTTCACTGGAAATGATTTTCACACTTTCAAATCACTTGGAGCTAGCCTAGCATACTGACAGGCTGCATCTGATCCCAAACCTCACTGTCTGCTGAACTTGCGCAGAAACATAAAAATAGACATAACCAGCTTTTGAAAATTCTTTTTGAAAATTAAACATTTAGAAAAGAAAAGAAAAGAAAAGAAAAGTAACTTCTGAACATAGCGATACTTATAAATATAGAGTGACTATAATATAGAGTGACTATAATATAGAGCTGATTATTAGGTTTGCAGCAATTCATTTGGCAATGGCTTGAATGTAACAGATGTTGTTTAATAGCACAAGGTTACGCACTGAAGCTTTAAGTTCTAACATTAACTCTAGACATTAAATTATTTATTTTTCTGAGAGCTCATACTTTGTACATTTGGAATTGGATTTAAGAGCAAGTTTCATTAAGAATCACTAAAAAAAAACTGAAGATCAAAAACTAATATAATATATATATATATATATATATATATATATATATATATATATATATATATATATATATATATATACTATACTATACTTATTCAAACAATGATATCCCAGCTAACGTTTTTGATTGAATAAATGTCTTACTGTGTGGATGTTTTCTCACAGACATTGATGAGTGTGCCACCAGACAGAACAACTGCACAAAGGACCAGATGTGCATTAATACGTATGGCGGTTTCCAGTGTGTCCGCGTGGACTGTCCCAAAATCCCTAATGCTACATATGTCAAGACGTCGCCTATGTAAGCATTACTCTTAATAATTTTTTTGCATTTCAAGTTCACATCCCATTGTAATAAGTGTGATTTTTTTTCATTTGAGATGCACAGTTACAAGTAGATATGGGAATGATGTCTTAGACAAAATAAAACCATTGACAGTATAACTACTTAAATTCCATTTAAAACCAACGCTCACTCTTGGATGAACTCTTTTTCCAGGCGTTGTGAACGTAACCCCTGTCCTGTGGACAACAAGGCATGTTCTCAGACCCCAAATTCCTTCTCCCACCATTACCTGGCTACAGTGTCCAACCTGTCAGCTCCCCGCGTCATGTTCAGGGTCTCAGCATTGCGTCCAATGGGTGACACACTTCGCTTCTCCCTGCTGGGAGGAAGGCAAGCTCGGCGCCACTTCACAGTACAGCGTTCAGACCGTGTGACAGGTCAGCTGATGCTGGTAAGCCCCGTGCAGGGCCCTGCCACGCTGGAGGCAGAAGTGGAGATGAGTGAGCTGGAGAGACGAGTCCAGCTGGGGAGGTACATTACCAAAGTCACCATGTTTGTTTCCCAGTATGAGTTCTAGAAAGAGAGGGATGAAAGTGGAAACACACATAGAGCACAAAGGCCAAAGAAAGAGTTGTTTAGGATTTGGCTAAGGACTATATTTGGTCATGCATGTGTGATAATCTGATATATAAGTGTGCTGTTGCTAAATAAGTTGCTGCAGACAGGTCTTAAAACTGTAGCAAAGTCATCATGAATCAGCACAAGAACTCTCACCTGATGGTGAGACACACCTGTCTTGCACTGCTGCGTGCAATAAACGTTTTTTGAATATGGGTTCTTCAGGGGCATTGGTGATAAGCTTCAGGAATTCAGGAATGTATCTTTGGGTTAATTATATAAGAACAAGAGTGTTGTATGGATGAACTGAAACATATACTGTATATTGCACAAAAATAAGTGTAGGAGATATGAAAGGTGAATGACATGTAGCCAACAGTAAAACAGCATTCAACTGGAAGAACCAGAAATATCTAGACAGTCCACCCTGAAAGAAAGTGCTATTTTTGTAAATGACAGTCCTGCTATGTTGACATTATGTTATGTATACTGGACATGTAATCATGACTTGTGAAGATTTTGTAATTCTCTTTACTATCATGTTTTATTTATATTGTGGTTTCAATAAAACTATTATACAATCATTAAAACATCATATAAAGCTTAGAAAGTTTTTTTTTATTTTCAAAAGCAAAAAATGTTACCTTCTGCAATATGCTGTAGGAGCAGTCATATATATATATAAACACACATATAGTGATATATGTGGGTGGTGGTTGTTTAGGAAACACTTCAGTTCTTCCAGTACAGAGCAGTGCTGTTCAGCAGACGGACTGCCAAAGACAGGCTGCTCAAAGAGCCACTGTGTTCTTACAGTACATGAATAACTTTAACTTTTAAATTTGCACGTATACACAGACAAAATGCACATGCAACCTGCAAATAATGTTTGTGTGATCACTTCCCCTTCATGAGGAGATGTATATTTGGAAAACCTGTGGCATTTTAGATATGTGTAATGAAATGTGTCACCTCTGTGCTGCCCAACCATCTAGCTACTCCTTGCCGTTACACAACTGTCTGAAAAAGAAACACACACAAAAGTGCATCTGTATGATAGTGTGGCAAAGTGTAGGTTCACTGGAGACAATCAGCATGTCTTTAGTTGCAGATGGGGCGCCATACTGTGGCTGAGACTCACCGCTGAGGGGCTGGGGAGCTTGGGATCCTAAAACCAGATTGCATGCTGAGTGAACAAAAAAGATACTTAGAGATAGGGAGGCAGACAGAGAGTGATGGCTGAATAGAAGACGATTCACTCCAGCCAGCCAGTTACTGGCACAGGGGTGCAGACTGAATTAAAAACTGCTGTCTTTATTACCATAGCAAGATAGACCTCTCACTGTTCTTCACTCTGTTGCTGCCTCTTGTGTCTTAATGGGAAAATAAGCAGAGGGAGAGGGGAATTGCGAGGCTGTGCTTAAGTCTGTCTCTCAGGGAGCCCCATAAAACCTAAACAAAACCAGTCTCTACTCATCTACAGCTAATGTGCTCTGTGTTTTTTACTCTGTATTTACTCTTGTGTGAGGTCCAGCCTATTGCACAATAGCCACTTACACACAACAAGGCTCTGAGAAAATCTTTTGAGAGCACCTGGTCTGAACTCTTGTGTTTTGTCTGCACCGTTTCACTTTTCACCCCTCACTGTCCTCTCTTTTCCTCTCCACCTCTACTTTATCGTATTACATCCACTTTCTCATCCAGCCATCACCCTTTCTCTACTGCTCTCCAATGTGTGGGGTCACACCGTAAAGATAAAACAAACCCCTCCTAATGAGTGCTGGCAGTGTGTATGGGGACTGAAATCAATATCCTGATCTCAGTCTGGTTGTGAGTTACGGTCATAAGAAACCAGCCCACTCTCTTTGACAGCAGGCTGGGTTATCACTGGTATTTATTTTTGAAATGGAATACCTCGGTCTCCTCTGAAGTTAAATTGAACAAAGGAGAGTGTGACTGGGTCTGCTGTGGCTCCAGAGAGTGCAGACAGGACTCCAGTCAGTTTGGCTCCCATCCATTTAATGTGGGCATGCAGGTGAGGGAAAGAAGAAAGGAGGGGGAATAACAGGCATGCCAGTAGTGCAGCCACAGTTGCTGTGGTCAAGAAGCTACAGTTCGGTGCAGTACCAAGCAGACAGGATATGAGGGTGCAGGGTACCTCATTTTATCGGTTCTTGCACCATTAAAACACTAATACTGTTAAAAACAGTATCAGTAAAAAAAGTAATCATTGTTTACTTGTATTCTCTGTAACCCCTCTCTCTTTCCGTGCATTAATTACTGTCCAGTCAAATATCAATATAGATATTTATTGTTGCGTTTAAATCTGAATATCATTGCAAAATAAAAACCTGTTCCTGTGAATTTTCAAATCATAGTGTTACACTGCCCCCTGCTGCTCCCAGAGGAGATGTGCTGCAAACTCAAAATGCTGTCTCTACTTTAAACTGATTTGTTGGTTTAATCACTTTGGAGTGTATTGTCTCAATGTGTAACATGCACAGTAGAAGAAGTGTACAGTATTTGCAATTTATAGCAATATTAAAACTTTACATTAAAGCTATTGTTGGGTTTCTAACCCTGTGAATCAGGGCTGTAGTACTCGAGTCTTCTATGGTCTCGGACTTGTCTTGGACTCGCTGGTATTTGACTTAGACTTGTCTTGGTCTCGGCCAATGGTCTTGCCAAATATGGCTTTTGGTCTCGACCGAGTCCAGGTGTCTTTATTATGTTTATTTATATATGTTTATTTTAATTGGCAATTGTGTTAAACTACAACTTCCATAATGCCACTACACAACATCATTAAAAGTCTGAGTTTACAATCATTGTTTGATTGAGAGACCCCTAGCGACAGAAAATTACATATTGTTCTTTCTCAGCGGTGACGTAAAACGCCTCACTCAAGTTTCTGCACGCAAAGGTCGCCATTTTGTAAACGTAACCATACTGAGACATTCAGAGAGAGTTTTGTGGAGCCGATAGGCTTAATTAGTTTGTATAAATGGGCAGTGGCTTGAATGTAATGTTCATTGATATAAAATAGTTGTGCACTATAGGTTTAGAACTTAAATTGGGGTTATATGTTAAAGCTGTGGTAGGCAATTTATTTTTCAGATTGTTAATTAAATAATAATCTTTCAACATATTGAAATTGAAGTGGTCTGAGAGAAACCTAGACACCTGCATTTCCTCTTGGCTCTTTTTTCAGGCTTTAGATAATATACACTCACCTATAGGATTATTAGGAACACCATACTAATACTGTGTTTGACCCCCTTTTGCCTTCAGAACTGCCTTAATTCTACGTGGCATTGATTTAACAAGGTGCTGAAAGCATTCTTTTGAAATGTTGGCCATATTGATAGGATAGCATCTTGCAGTTGATGGAGATTTGTGGGATGCACATCCCGGGCACGAAGCTCCCGTTCCACCACATCCCAAAGATGCCCTATTGGGTGAACTCATTGTCATGTTTAAGAAACCAATTTGACATGATTCGAGCTTTGTGACATGGTGCATTATCCTGCTGGAAGTAGTCATCGGAGGATGGGTACATGGTGGCCATGAAGGGATGATGCTCAGGTAGGCCGTGGCCTTTAAACCATGCCCAATTGGCACTAAGGGGCCTAAAGTGTGCCAAGAAAACATCCCCCACACCATTACACCACCACCACCAGCCTGCACAGTGGTAACAAGGCATGATGGATCCATGTTCTCATTCTGTTTACGCCAAATTCTGACTCTACCATCTGAATGTCTCAACAGAAATCGAGACTCATCAGACCAGGCAACATTTTTCCATTCTTCAACTGTCCAATTTTGGTGAGCTCTTGCAAATTGTAGCCTCTTTTTCCTATTTGTAGTGGAGATGAGTGGTACCCGGTGGGGTCTTCTGCTGTTGTAGCCCATCTACTTCAAAGTTGTGCGTGTTGTGGCTTCACAACTGCTTTGCTGCATACCTCGGTTGTGACGAGTGGTTATTTCAGTCAAAGTTGCTCTTCTATCAGCTTGAATCAGTCGGCCCATTCTCCTCTGACCTCTAGCATCAACAAGGCATTTTCGCCCACAGGACTGCTACATAGTGGATGTTTTTCCCTTTTCATACCATTCTTTGTAAACCCTAGAAATGGTTGTGCGTGAAAATCCCAGTAACTGAGCAGATTGTGAAATACTCAGACCGGCCCATCTGGCACCAACAACCATGCCACGCTCAAAAATTGCTTAAATCGCCTTTCTTTTCCATTCTGACATTCAGTTTGGAGTTCAGGAGATTGTCTTGACCAGGACCACACCCCTAAATGCATTGAAGCAACTGCCATGTGATTGGTTGATTAGATGATTATATTAATGAGAAATTTAACAGGTGGTCCTAATAATCCTTTAGGTGAGTGTAGCTGGGCCTGATGAGAGACTTTGGCCAATCATAGGTCCTTTCAGAAAGAGAAAGCTTTCCTGTTGGCTGTAGAGAGGGGAGAGCTGCAAGAAGAGGTCTTACACTACTTCAAATTCTGGCGTAATGTACTGGAAAGAAAAATTGACACTTTACAGGAAAGCTGGATTGTGTCTTTTCCATGGCCATTGTTAGTGAAACTATGTTTTGCGCATGTTTCAGGGATGAGTCAATTAAATTCTAAATATGAAACACAAGTTGGCTCTTTCATTTTCATCTTCAATGCTATTCTGATAGGATGAAACATTTTGCCTTGCAGCTTCAAATATTTAAACATTAACTGTTAATAATCACCAATAATAGATTTTTGAAAATAGGTGTTGTGTGTCCTTATTGATGATTGTCATCAAGTCTCTTTTGTCACTGTCAAGACTGTTCACTATTTATAGTTATGTAAGCTAGCTAAAGATCGATATAAACTGTACTTAATTGTACTGTTCTCATTTGTGTCATCTTTCATATTTTTTTATGAATTTCCATCTTGTCAACGTCATTGTTCTCTTACTATATTGCACAGTTTGTGTTCATGAAGGATCACATCACAACCCCAATACAATCACTTACTGTATCTCGTGAGAGGAAGGTGCATCGATTTAGTCTGACTGAACATGGCACTGATGATGAAATGAAGTCACACTACAGTTCGATTAGATACCCAATGGCTGAACCCTGCTGGGACCTTCATTAACAGTAGTGTTTGTGGCCAGAGGCCTACTTTCATTTTTACCATCCAGCATCATGGTGCACACAGTATGTCACTCAATTGCAGATCAAGTTTGAGCACCACATGCCCTTGTGTTTGAACCTGCCTACCCACAGGACAAAAGTTAGGTGATGATTGGTGAGGGCAAATCAATAGTTGGGTGTGAAAAGTTATTCTTTTTTAAGCAAGGTTTGTGAGAACAGGCACCCCAATGATTAAATAAGAAAACAGACAATAATCATTTTCGTCATTATTAAATATTTATAATGAACAGGCTTACCTCAATGAGTATTTCATCCTGAATACAAACAGTATATACTGTGTATATATATACACTTCAGTGTGAAGTGTGATGACAGAGAACATTGATTGGCAAGGACACCTAACTTTCACACAGCAGCAGTCAAGCCGAAACCCAATAATATAGGTTGTTATTTAATTTTTTGATATTTGGAGTGTTATATCGTAGGTGTTCAAAAGTAATATGACTGAAAGTACCAGGGTTACAGTATAGTAGCATTTATGGCTCTAAGCTTGTGATGTCAAGATGCTGTCGGGCCCCTTGTTACGGAGCGACTCTATAAAGGACACAACACCAGACCGCTCAGCTCATAGATGAACTGACTGACAGATAGATGACAACACGGAGGAACAGCACAGGCAGGTGAGATTAAATGATTTCCATAAATCTTTACGGATACACAGACACTGAAGACTTGTAGGCAAACTATTAGGTATTAGAGATGAGTGAGTGAGTGTGTGTGTGTATGTGTGTGTGTGTGTGTGTGTGTGTATGACGCTCACTGAAACAGGCAAGAACTTACAAGCAAATCATTATGTTCATAAATATTTTGCTAACAATCTTTCCTTTTTTCTCCCTTTCTCAAAGGATGAAATTGTGTTTTTTAAACAGAACTAATGTCAACAGTAACTTTTGAATGCTTTGGAAGACTAGGGATTTTGTTGTTATAAGTATAATCCTGAGACAACAATTCACAGTCTGCCTTAATATTCAAAATGTAGGCTAGTACTCAGTGAAGATCACATTGGACTCTTTGTGGGGATGCTTACATGTGCACAAGGGACTCCGATTTGAAAAAATGTGTATGTTTAATTCAGGTTACTGTACTAACCACGCACATGCAGATTTGACATATCTGCCACAGACTAATTATGTAATTGTCAGAACTGTTTTTGTGCCTGAGTAGTAGTAGTAGTAGTAGTTGAATATGAAGAGTGAGGATGAGAGTGGATGCTGTCATACGATGCTGCTGAGACCCATATGAGGTTGCAAAAAAGTCTGATAGCAGGCCTACCAATTTTTACAACTTTTTGAGCAGGCCAAGCACCTAATTTCTGCGCTCAAAGACAGAATAATAATAATCAGAAGGAGAAAGAAGAAAAAACTGTTGAATTTCAATGTGGTCCTACTAACTATGTAGTAATTATCTGTATTGTGTTAACTTCTGTAGCTCTGCAGGTTATAGGCTATATAAGTCACTTGTTTTGCCTCTCTGCATTGAGCCCTCTCAGCTATGATGCTTTCAAGACCACACCCAAAATTCAGCCCAAACTTTTGGGCTCCTCCCCCCTGCCTGCCCCTCAACTTCCACACTAAAAAAAAGAGAAGAAAACTCCAGTGTTATCCTGAATCAATCCTAGTATAACTTCTGCCACGTTAAAGTAAGTTGTGTTGACTGGTAGCGGTTACGACAATTTCCCCAATCAATGCATGATGTTTTACTTTAGCCATTTCTTACGGGATAATGTAACTTAGTAGCACTTCTAGATAACGACATCCAGCCTCATCCTCATGTTTTGATGTTGTTGTTCGGACGGCTGGCTAACTTGCTAACTTTAGCTTAGCTAGCGTGTAAGATTTGGGGAAACGTCTTGTTAAGGAAGATTTAGAAAAAGCCCAGCTACCTGTGTGTTTCTTATGGATAACGGTACGTAACGTATTCACTTTGTTAAACAGTGGTAACGGGGCCTCGGTTAGCTAGCTACATCTTGCTAACATGGCCACAATAAGATAACGTTAACTTACTTCATAGCAGTGATTCCCAATGTGGGGACCGGGGACCCCCAGGGGTCCTTGAGAGGGTTCCAGAGGGTCCGCATGAAAAATTGAAATATTTTATTTTTACAATAAGGCAAGGCAGCCTTTCAGCAACAAGGTGATTTCAAATGGGTCCTTAACTTTGATGTATCGTATATCAAGCCTACCAAAATGAGTAAGGGTGCTGTGTTTAAAATAACGTTAAGCACAAGAAGGGTTGCTTAGTTTGGGACTGTCCCATCCAGGTCCTAGCTAAATACATGAAGTGCCACCTCTGTAAATAGTCTTAAAAGTAAAATGTATGTCTCATATTTGTTTGTCAGTTGTTTTCACTTAAAGTTTTTTGATAAAGCAGCTCCAGGATGTGTTGAGTTTTAAAGGAATATTTTGCCATACCATACAGAGGTGGCTGTCTCTCTGTTATCTCTGAAACCAATGAGCCAGTCCACACTCTATGGCAACTATTTTTATTTTATTTTTTTAACATGAATGCAATAAAGTACCTTGATTTGTCAGGTATTACATTTGCTTGATTTCTGGTTATTTCTATCTACCACAACAGTTTCTACTTTACAGAATAGCTAATATATCACAAATATGGTGAATAAAGTATTCAGATCCTTTACTTCAGTAACAGTACTAATACCACACTGTAAAACTACTTTGCTACGTAAGAGTTAAGTAAGAGTTCTAAGTAAGACTTCTGCATTGAAAATGATACTTTAGTAAAAGTATGTAAGTGTCATGAGTGTAAATGTTCTTAAAATAAAAGTACTCACTGCAGAAAAATCCTCCCACTTTAGAAACTGGAAATGATCCAAACAGTTACTGTCAATCAACTAAGTTTTTAATTGTCTAACCATTTGAGCTGTACTTGTAGGCCTGTATATTGTTGTGTAGTTTAATTTATAATAAAACATTGTATTAAATTAAAGTACAAGTACCTCAAATGTTTACTTATGTACAATACAAGAGTAAATGTACTGTAAAATTCCACCACCGGTTGTATATTATTGATATTGTGTATATTTCCATATCACCCTCTCCTATGTAAAAGTGTGTTGTACAATATGGTCTTACAGCAAAGTAACTGCCTGCCTGTTCAACAATCGTGTTTGAGCTGCTAGGTGGGTTCATTGCCTTATCATGTAATCAGTCACATTCTGATTTGTAGCCATATTACATCCTTCAGCCAGATGACATGAGATTTTGATTAAAAAACTAGGTGATTTCTATTCCTTCTAGTGGCCCAAAGATGATCCATGTGTAGCAGAGGAACACAGAAGAGCTCCAGCGGTGCAGCAGAAATGTCTCCCAAAGTGCCCAGTGGCCAAGGCAGAGGCGATTATTCTGCAGTGCAAGTAGCTGTTCGAGTGCGTCCCCTCCTGCCTAAAGAGCTTTTACGTTGCCACGAGAGCTGTATTACCGTGGACTCGGAGCTGTGTTGTGTTACTCTGGGCCACGACCGGCACTTCCTTTGCGACTACCTATTTGAAGAAACACGCTGTCAAGAGGAGGTTTATTCTTTGTCTGTTCAGCCACTCATTGATGCCTTCTTTCAAGGTTTCAATGCAACAGTCTTTGCCTATGGACAGACAGGCTCAGGCAAAACTTACACCATTGGAGAAGCAAATATTTGTAAGTTATTTATTTGAAAATTTCTTCCATTGCCCTCTTCAGTTTTTCCTGTATTAAAAATTAAGTTAAGTTTTTGCATAAGACAACTCAAAAGAAAACAAGACCAAAAAAGTACAGTATACGTCACTTGGACAGAACACACTGTGCTCTAATCAAGTTTTGCCAGTTGCATTCAATTATTTGTGTTTTAATTGTGTTTTTAGGTTCCTTTAGAGATGAGGAGCAGGGTATAATCCCCAGGGCTGTTGCAGATGTCTTCAAGCTTCTAGATGAAAATGACCTCACAGACTTCTCTGTCCGAGTCTCCTATCTGGAGGTCTACAAAGAGGAGTTCAAGGACTTACTGGAGGTGGAGACCGCCAGCAAGGACATCCACATCCGGGAGGATAAAGGCAACATTGGTATGGAATAGGCTGCCTAGTTTATCTTTAAGCATGTCTTTTGTGGTTAAGATATTATTATGCGGCATTTTACTTAAGTGGTTTGTGTATGTATGAATGTGCTTTTTTGTTTTTGTCTCTGTGACTCATAGTTTTGTGTGGCGTAAAGGAGTGTGAGGTGGAGGGTCTTGATGAGGTGTTGAGTTTACTAGAGTCAGGAAACACCGCCAGGCACACTGGTGCAACCCAGATGAATCCAAACTCCAGCCGGTCACACACCATTTTTACTGTGTATATGGACCAGCGTCGGGGAAGCTCTCGCCTTTATGGGACCGCTACAAATTCTGGACCACAAATTTTGTCTTCCAAGTTCCACTTTGTTGACCTGGCGGGGTCAGAGCGCATCTTAAAGACTGGGAACACTGGAGAGAGACTGAAAGAGAGTATCCAGATTAATAGCGGTCTTCTGGCTCTGGGAAATGTTATCGGGGCACTGGGGGACCCTAAGAGGAAAGGCTCTCACATACCATACAGAGATTCTAAAATCACAAGGTAAATTTTTAATAAGCTCATTAGATACTGCAGCATACCACTTGAACATAAATTTGTGTAAAATGTCTCTTTGGTTTAATTCATATAATCCTTGTTTCACCTAGGATCCTAAAAGACTCTTTGGGAGGAAATTCAAAAACACTGATGATTGCCTGCATCAGTCCGTCTTCCTCAGACTTTGACGAGAGCCTGAATACACTAAACTATGCAACAAGGGCCAGAAACATTCAGAACCGGGCGACGGTCAACTGCAAGCGTGAGCCAGATCGGGTGGAGGGGCTGGAGCAACAAATAAGGGCCCTTCGCCGAGCCCTGGAAAACCGCCAGCGTTCAGAGACCCGCATCATTTCTCACGCTGATACGAACAGAAGACCTCGACTTGGAGAGGGAGAGATCAGCAGATTGCAAGCCCTGAGCGCCCACTATAGGACGTGTACAGATACTGCTTACAGGTTAAAGTGCATTGATTTATCAAGTTAAATGTAGTCTTCATAATTTTTAATTGTGCATGCCCTGGACCCTTGACTGGTAAGTTTCTTTGTGAATTAATGTGTATATGGAATTAACAAGCCATTGTTTCTCTTATGCATACACAAGTTCACGATATAAAATTATTAATTAAGGATACTAAATTGTTATTGTTATCCCTGTGGTCACCGTTGTCCAGCCACCTTTTTTCTGACTCTATCACTAATTTCTAATGTTCAAGCAACCACCGTTATAATATGAACTTTCCTAATTCCACGTGAGCCAAATGAAATCCAATTGCTAGCATAAATTTGAGGAATTTTACACAGTTTAAAGACGAATACTGGTGTTACTTTATTTATTTTTCAATCTACAAATCCTTAAAGAGGCCAAAACCCCCAATGCATTTATAATTATTACACCATCTGTTTAGCTAAAACCTAATATACAGTAGATCATATTTGTGTGTAATAGGGGTGGGAAAAATAATCGATTCTTAGATGCATCGCATTTGTTTCTAGAACGATTCAATGCTTGATCCTGATAATTATTTAAATTTTTTAAATGATTATTTTTATTTAAACGCTATTGTCTCCAGACATGTACAAATCAGAAAACAGAGTGACTGAAAGGATGGGATTATATGACAACAATTTAGAGTTTAGGCAAGAGTGCAGAAAAACAAACACACAAAGGCAGTTTATCTACTTTATCCCATTACATCTGACCACCTTTCATGTTCTAAGAAGCCAATTATCCACCTATCCGCATGTCTAAGGCTTAAGCATGGAATGACTAGAAAATAAAAACCTCAGACAAAACATTTCATTAAAACTTGTGTGTGACAAATACTGCATATGTTAAAATCTAACAAACTCAAATATGTATATTTTTTTATATAAATATAAAAAAAAATGCATCAATAATCTGTTTAGAATTGAATCGTTGGCCTCTGAATCCGAATCGAATTGTGAGTTGTCCAGAGATTCCCACTCCTAGTGTGTAATACAAATATACTTCATTAAAAAAACTATTAAAAATACATAAAAGCCAATGCATTGACATATTTTTTTCATTGGGATCAGCATTCCCCGTGTATTTTAGAGACAATTTATTTGCTATTTTAGATTGAGTGCAGTACGCTGGCAAGAAGTAAATTGACGGGACTGTGTCCTGTGTTTACACTGGTTCGTTAGCTTGAGGAGCTGAGAGGAATACATGCCACACTCTGGTGAACACTGGAGTTTGCATAAAGCTTTAGGTTGTGTCATCTATGTCAGGCTTCATTCACTGGAGTATCTCGCTGGTCTCTCATCCTGACTGTGTAATGTGTATTTTGCTTAATTTTCATTGGTTTAGGTTTTAGAAGCATTGGTACTTCCTTCATATTTTCTATGATTATATATCACAGGTTGCTGTGGGAGCTGCAGAGTGAAGGGGCTCTGACTGCAGAACAGAGTCTGAGAGTGAAGGAGTGGCTGTGCTCTGTGGAGGAGGAGCGGAGTGGACTGACCACTGCCTCAGGACCAGACAGCGGCATTGAGAACTGCTCCACTGAAGACAGTGTTGCATTAAAGAGAGGAAGACCCTCTGTGAGGAGCCAGGTTTGTCTCTTTCACACTCCCAAGAAAATATTTAAAGAGGTTTTAGTCAGAACTTCAGGTACCCAGCACTGATATGTTTATAAAGGTGTGTTGTGAAAAATACTACCCAGGATCCAGAGGCTGTGGAAGAGAGGTGGGGCCATGAGCATGGAGAGAAAGACGATAGTATTGGGCTGCTTCAAGCACAGATTCAGCGGCTAGAGGGCGAGAACTCTGACTTTTTAGCAGCTCTGGAGGATGCTATGGAGCAATACAAGCAGCAGGTGAGATGCAATGAAATTCTAGTATTGCCTTTTCCATAAGTGCAGTGTTTCAAAGTTTAATCATGGCAGGCCACATTCATCTATATTTAATATGCGCGTGTTAACCAAGCTGGACCAACTTGGGAGCTGGGTGATGACCCCCACCTAAGCTGTGTCACCTTTTTATAATACTAATTTTCAACACGTTATGTCCATTGCCTTAGCCGATACTGTATGTTACGCATTTAATTGCTTTCCTTCTGTTTCAGAGTGATAAGCTGCAGGAGCAACAGGACTTGATAGTGGAGCTGCAGTTTCTGTTGTCTACTCCAGGGCTGATGGGCCTGGGCCTTAACTTGAGGCCGCGGCCACACACAGCCCCTATGGGCTCCATGCAACACTGTCAGAATGGAGGCCCATACAGTCAGGTGACCAGCTTTTTTTTTTTAGGCTGGTGTGGTTGGGTGGATTTAAAAGTTTAAAAAGTAGTAAGAAATGGAGGTGCAGGCTCGTCAATATGATGAGCTCATACAAACCAGAAACACCTTCCTATTAAAAAATGCCCACATACAGTCCAAAAAGTAACACAAATCTGAAATGCACAATTAATTTTAGCTTGGTTTTACTATCATCTTAATACAGATCTAATGTAATTTTTACACACTTAAGCAGAATATGTTGGGGTGCGTGCGTGTGTGCACAGGTTATTAATGGGCTTTGTGGTGATCAGGATGGTGGCCTCTATGAGGACCAGGATATCACAGGAGGAGCAATATTGCAGGATACAGAAGAAGACGGCAGTCATTCAAACCTCAGCCAAGAGAGACGCAAGTATGTTGTGTTTATAGAACTCATAGCTTGCAACTTACACTATTTAAATTGACACGTGAGCAGTTGTCATGTGGGAAATGTATGTAATGTAATGCTAATGGTTCTGTCAGACAGGTGAACCTGACCTGGACTAAGAGGGACATGCTGTCAGGAGGACTAACAGTTGGTGGTAGAGGGCTTATATCTCTGCATGAGCCAGACCAGCTCCCCTGTTTAGCCAGAAAAGCATGTAAGTCTAACAACCCAGTGTGCCTCTATATATACGGGTATTGATTGGGAGGGCATTGTTGTTGTTTGTTAGCACTCAGGTAATTACAAAATTAAATTATTTAATTAAAATAATTTATGCACAGATTTTAAATATACATATAGCTTTTTATTGCGTTTTGGTTCCTTTTGCATTACAGGTTACATGTTGTCCTGATAGAGTCAGGGTATCCTTAGGCTTTTAAAATCAGTTCAATATGCTTTTGTTGGCTGGTTTTAGTCTCTACGGTCCAAGGTTCACATTACTGGAGAGTGAGAGTCAAACAGGGAGTACTGATCTGTGTTGGTACTTAAGAAGGATCAAATATGAGGGCTTGAATCTTGGCCATTGTCTTGAAGCTCTGTCCTTTTCGTCCTTTTACCACCCTGCTGACCTCATGTGTATTGTCTCAAATCTCTGTGCAGCCAACTCGAGTACTGGGGAGACATCTGTGCGTGAAAGTCTGAAAGGTTTCGAAGGCGTTTCAGAGTTGGGACTTTTTCAGGCACAGCAGAAGATCAGGGAGCTGTCTGTCACCATCCGTATGAAGGAAGAACTCATCAAGGAGCTGGTCAAAACGGGTAGCAATTTTGATATTGTTACCCTTCCTTAGCTGCATCTAATCCAAATAAAGATTCTCTTTTAAACATCAGTTTTTTTTAGGTAAGGATGCTCAGGCCCTGAACAGGCAGTATAGCCATAAGATCACAGCTCTGGAGAGTGAGGCTGTGCAGGCTCGACAGGAGCTGCAGGAGGCTCAACGGCAGCTGCAGGATCTAGAGAGGCAAGAAAGAGAGATCAGCACGTCGGACAAGACCAGAGCACAGGAATGTCGCAGGAAGATAGCTGCTGCTCAGAGCAAAGTTCAGGTTTGACTGCCACTCCTCTGTATTAATGCCTAATAGCACACAGGCAACCGACAACTAGAGAATTAGTCATGCTGATTTGTGTGGCATCTGAAAAAATATTTTTATCCATCTAAGATACTATTTTAAACCCATGTTCATTCCCTGATATGTGATTAACAACAAAACACTGTACTGTTCTATACTTTTTTAACGTGAGACCTTTTCGATCCTGTACTTTTGACCTTCTGTGTATGGTTTTGTGTTAGGTTCTCAGCCAGCGTCAGAGGGATACCGCTCGTCTCGCTAACCTGCCTGCCCAGAGCGAACGTCGTGTGTTAGAGCTGGAGCTAAGTGTTCAGAGTATGAGGCAGCAGCAGGAACAGCTACAAAAACGGCTGCGTCATGAAAGTCAGCAGAAACGACGTCTGGAGAGCGAGATGCAAAGAAGAACTCACAGAGTAAAGGTACCTCAGGCCAATTCAGCAGAGTGGCAGCCATATTATTAAAAACCAAATTAAAAATCTTGTTTCTCTATGTATGCAGTTGGACATGGACAATATCATTTAATACTTTCTTTTAGCGGAAAACATAAGCTCATTTAAGTCATTCTGCCAATTAGCCAGTCCCAAATATTTTGCAAAACTTGACTGTGCAGTTGCAGGGAACACCTGGCAGGTTCTATGACTCTGACAAATCTCTGTAAATGAATAGCCAAGGTTTGCCAAGCCATAGATTTCTGGTTATAGCCATTGCTTCTGAACCCGATTGAGTGAATTTAGAACCAAACTCAGTTTATTGCAAATGACGTTTGTTTTTTCATGTGTGGAAAAAACAAATCTCTTCCACAACTCCATATGTCTGGCAATAGTTTTAAGGAAAACATATCAATATACAGTGTGAGGGCCAATTTTAGTCAGATATAGATTTCTTCCATACTAGTCCTGTAATTGACTTTTATCTTCCTTTGTTCCACCCATCCATCCCTTCTGTAGGAACTCGAAATAAAGAATGAGCAGCAGCAAAAGATCCTAAGAATAAAGACGGAGGAGGTCGCTGCCTTCCAGAGGCAGAGACGCAGCGGCAGTAACGGCTCTGTCATCTCTTTGGAAGAACAACAGGTGGGACAAGAATCTCAAGGAGAATATGTCGCCCCCAACTTTGAATTCATAGAAAACAAACTGTCTTTGAATCCCAAAAGAAAGTTATTCACACAGTGGTTTGATGGAGAATTTGTCATTTTGCTAAAGATGTGTAGAATGTAGCTTGTGGGGCTGTTGCTCCCCTTGCAGCCTCAGTTTGTGCTGTGTGGGTGTTTCTCTATGTCTGCCTGACGTGTGGGCTTTTATGTCTTGATACCCTGTGAGCAGAAGATTGAGGAACAAAAACGCTGGCTGGATGAGGAAATGGAGCGGGTACTGGACCAGAGGAAAGAACTGGAAGATCTGGAAGGAGAGCTCACTAAACGAGAGCAAATCCTGGCCAAGAAAGAAGCCCTGCTACAGGAGCGCAGCGGACTGGAGACCAAGAGACTCCGCTCCAGTCAGGTATTATCAACCACAAACAACTCAATTCAGTGTCACAGGAAACAGTCAAATGCTGAATATTTTGTATTCATCTTCCCTCCAGGCCCTCAGTAAAGACCTGGTGACACTGACGGGGCGCATTGAGTCACTTGAGCGAGAGTTGAGTGAGAGGAATGGTCTTCTTCGCAGCAGCAGTGCTCAAGATTCCGAACAGATTCGCCAGGAGATCTCCAACCTCCGTCAAGAGAAAGATTCACTGCTTAAACAGAGAGTGGAGCTGGACGATAAGCTGCGGCAGGGTAGCCTGCTGTCACCTGAGGTCAGATATTACTCTGTGGTTCAAACAGCCACAGAAAGAGGAGACTTTGTGTGTTTTCATAGCACAGACTGCATATTTTTAATTGTTGCCAAAAACCTAATTTCATAGTAAGAGAGGTGTTGCTGTGCAGCAAATGAATTAAGTACTTCACATGGCAATAAGAGGAACTTACTAGAAAACGAGTCAAGCTGTGACAAATCCTCACTGGAAGCTGTGATATCACCTGTGTGAAACTGAATGTTCATGGTCAAATTCTCATTAAGTCTGTTCCCTCTGACATTTGTAGGAGGAGCGAACACTTTTCCAGCTGGACGAAGCAATCGAGGCTTTGGATGCAGCTATTGAGTATAAAAATGAGGCCATCACTCAGAGACAGAGACAGCTGAGGGCTTCTGCCAGTATGCTCTCCCAGTGGGAGATGAACCTTATGGCCAAACTCAGTTACCTGTCTGCCTCTGAGACCAGAGCTCTGCTGTGCAAGTACTTTGACAAGGTCTGTGCACTCAACATGAGATTCTGCTTCTTCTTTTTTTTTTTTTTTTTTATATTTTTTTTTATATAACTGTGTTCCCACCTACCATTCAGTATGTACTAGTTTTATTATACAAGCTGGTTAGTTGTTAACTAGGGCAGGGTATTGTTAAAAGATTTTCGATGCCAGTACCGATACCAATACCTTGACTTCGATACCAGTTACTAAGCGACTTTTTTTCATACCAATTTTATAAAACAAAGAAACATTACGGCACCAATCTTTTCATTTATTTTTCAACTCTTACTGTGTGAGCCTCATCTCTTTGCGGAACAGAGTTTAGTCAGAGTAAAACAGAGTTTAAGTTTTTCCTGCCTGCTTCTATGACATATAATGCAAACAGTCAATCGAAAGCATAATTAGATCTTTGTAGAAGCCTACTTCATGCTTATTGGCTCACTGACGCTGATGAGATTTACTCCTTAGGTATTGAAATTGGGTATTGAATGACAAGACATTTTTCAATACTCAATATTTCAGAGGCAATTCGGTTGGTGCCTAAAAAGTATTGAATTCAGTACCCAGCCCTATTGGTAACACTACACTGTCATTTAAACATCAATACCATTAATTAACCATTAGTAATAGCAACACTTGTTCACTCTTGATAAGAAAGCTAAGCAGTGTCAGACCTTGCGGGGTAAGCCTTCATGTCTGAACTCACCAACATGTGTTTGTGTTTCCTGTAGGTGGTGTCTCTGCGTGAGGAGGAGCGTAAGCTACAACTCGCCCTGGCTGAGCTGGAAATGCAACTGGATGACCAGCAGAAGCTGGTGCAGTGGCTGGAGAACGCCCTCGATCGCACACAACTCGACACAGATCGCCGGCTCACACAACAGCAGAAGGAGCACGAGAGGAGTGTGCAGCTCTTACTGCAGCAGTGTCGAGGTGTGGATCACAAGGATTCTTTACAACAACAAAATAATTATTATCCTACTAAAAAAGGTTGCCTGCATGTCTTTATGTGCCTGCACCACTTATTTCTATTTTTTATAAATTTCTCACTCTTTGGTCTATTTGAGTTTTACACGTAGAAAGTAAATTGGATTAAAGTGATTTACCATTCTGTGTTAGCAAATCTTCATTTCATAATTTTCTATATAATTGAAATTAAATTAAAATATGAATCATCTTATGAAACAAATAGTATTTGCACCCCCTTATGTGTGTCCTGTTGCCCCTACAGAGCAAATAGACGAGGGGCTGGCAGGAAGGCAGCGGCAGTATGAAGGATGGATCCATAACCTCAGCAAGGAGCTGAACCACTACAAGGCAGCAAATCTGGAATTAAGTAACAAACTAAGGGAAATCTGTGGTTCAGTCAACCAGCCAAAGGAGCATGCTAAAGGTAGAGGCATTTTTACATCAAAGTGTGTGTTGCTTTTAATATTTATGATTATCATCATCATTGTGTTTACAGCTTGCAGCACGATGGCTTCAGATATCCATGTTATTAAGCCATACTTTGCTTCTTACCAAAAATAAAATGACTTTGTTGCAAATAACCTTCCACATTTCCTCGGGCAACTGCTGTATCTCCATCCTCCTCTCCATTTTTGTGGCACACTGTCACTAGCTCAGTTACAGCCTGCTGTTGATGGAGCAGAACAAATCATTCCTACGGCTAGATAACCACAGGACATTCGGCTACAACTAATCATTGTTTTCATTATATACATTACTCTGTTATTTTCCTCGATTAGTCGTTTGGTTTCTAAAATGGCAGAAAAAGTAATTGTAATGCAACCGTTTCATACACTATATTATCCAGTCATTAGATTATTATTAGCATAACATTAATATTAATGTCGTAGCCGGTCAAGGTGGAAAGGAAGTCTTAATTCTAATTTTCTAACTCTAAAATATTACGACATCACAGCCAAGAAAAGACAAGGCATGGAGTTCACTTCAATTTTATACATAGTATCAAATCATAACAAGCGTTATCTCAAGACACTTAACAATCTATAATTTACAAAGACCAATTCTAGTAATTCCCACAAGAACAAGCATTTAGTGCGCCAGTGGCGAGGAAAAACTCCCCTTTTAGACAGAAACCTTGAGTGGTGAGTAAAACTTCCTTTTAGGGAAAAACCTCGGACTGATCCAGGCTCTTGGTGGGCGGTTGTCTGCCTGTGCCGGTTGGGGGTATATTGAACACTGGCAATTATAGTCACAATTGCCAGTGTTAACCGTGGAGTGGAAGGTAGACACTAGCTATTAAACACATGATTGTTCTTTAAAGTACTTGTAGAGACAGTAAAATCTACAAGTCGGCCAGGCAGACACTCCGCTTCTGAGACTCTCCCGGTGTAGAATGGTGGAACACAGCACAGGTGGAACATAGGGGTAACTGTCCTTTTGACGTGTGTTATCTTTCAGTTGGGGCATCTGATGGTAAGCCAGCAGGCATCGGCAGCATGGAGAAGCTGAGCTGCAGCCCTGAGGACAGCCAAGGAGGCAGGGCGACGTGCCAGTCTGACAAACCTTCCAGGTCCAGGGAGGAAATGCGTGAGCTGGTGAACACTCCTCTCCCGTCCACGTGGAGACGCTCCTCTCTCCCTACAGAGGAACCTGCTATCATGGAGGAGTTATGGCTTCGAGGAGCTGGGGACGTTCCTGTTAACCGTGTAGTTCAAACTGGTATGGGGTCTTGGAGCGGGGCAGCATCCCTGCCCGTGGTTAAGTCTCGCCGAGAGTCCCGACACTCCAGCCTCAACATCGGACAACTGACTTCAAACAATTCATTAATTGATGTGCGGAAGAATCCTGTCTAAAAATATTTTGCTACTTAAGACCATTCACATAGATTTTTGTTCTGTGTTTTTTTTAAATAATTTGTTGCATAACATTACTTTAGTTTTTGTATTTCAATTTCTTTACTTGAATATAGTTTTTTAATGAACAAGGACACCCACTGATTTTTATGTGAAGCACTTTCACAAAAGTTTGTTTGCATGTCATACAGTAATTGGCAGGTATATGGTTTTGCCAACTGTGACAGTCAACAAGAGGTGAATCATTTTCATCATTACAAAAATTACGCTCTCTTATCATGCAGTCTTTTTGCCTTCAACAGTATTTTATATTAAAATGTTTTTGCCTGTAACACTCAGGTGGCTTGTGTTTTTGTATGTGTGTATCTGAAATGTGTTATTTTCATCACAGCTCTTCCCCGGCTGTGTGTTTATAACATGACAATGACTATAACACATTTAAAGTAGCTCTAGTGTGGTATAATGCATTTAGCTTGAAAACATTACATTCATGAAGTCAGTCACAACAACAAATATCAAATGTACTTAGGACTGTGTAATATCAGTATAATGATAATGGAGGAATGACATCAAACTGGTGTTTTGTGTATCTGTGTTACTTTAAGCCTGCAATAACTTTTTTGGTCACTTAGAGGTAACAGATTCAACTGATAATTCTCTGTAGGTTCCTCTCTACCAGAGACACCTTTTACATGGACACATGAAATTCATGTCATTTCATAGGTTATTATAGAAATATTGATTGTAGCCATTTTAATATTATTTATTTATTGCATCAGTAATAATACAATATATATAAAAGTATAATGCTAAAAAGGAAACATCCAAGTACTTTTGACACTTTTGGCACATTTTACTGACAATACTTATGTACAGTATATAATGTGATTTTCAAAGCGTGAATTTTACTTGACATAGTATTGTTTTACATTGTGGTAGAGCTAATTAAGTGAAGGGTCTGAGTACTTATTTTCCCTCTCCAAACCACTGACATAAAAAGGATAGTATGTTATCCCCCCAAAAAAAGCTTTCTGATCCGCTTTTACATGGAGGCTCATTTGTTGCCATATAATGTATTCCCCCAATGGCCTTATCAAAAATAATCTTGGTTCTTTACTTCATGATTAAATATAGCTCAATATATAGCTCAATATATCTGTCATGTTTCATACAATTGGAAGGCAAATCAGCCAGGACAAGACAGGGCAACTATTTTACTGTGTTAAAATATGGACACTATCTGAGCAGCAGAGGGCGGTATATCCTCAGGGTTTCACATGAGGCTGTTTATCTATTTCAGCCTGTGCTCATCTCCATGAGGGTCAAGCAATATTTGTTATTTTCTCTGGAGTGAAATTAGGATTCTTTGTAAAATCTTTGCCCCTTTAAAATCGAGATCAAGAGGCAATTCAAGAGTTATTGCTGGTTTGGGGCCATTTTAAATGAGTAGATTTAAAGAAGTGAGAAATCAATTGATTGCATTATAAGATAATGAGGACACAAAGACAGTATTACGTTAAAAAAATAGAAAAGTAAAACAAAATTTGTGTTTAATGGGTACCATAGATGGGAAAAATAATTACAGATATGAAGGAAAAAAAAACCTAACCCAATTTTTGCGATAGATAAATATAATATAATTTCTTCACATCATTCTAGCTCCCAAATAGACCGGTGGTGCTGGAGATGGGGAGGCAGTGGGTAGGGTGGCTTGGATGATGAATGAGGCCCAAATCAATTAAAAAAGAGAGGAGCATTAGATTCTGGAACAGAGATGATCCAGCTCTCTGAACACAGAGGTAACCGTGGAGGTGTGGCGCAGTGTATCTTGGGAGAATCTTGTCCTAATTGCTTTGTGTTCATTCTTGTAAAAAAAAAAACAAAAAAAAAAAATGCTATTCAACTGATTTAAATAAATCTGAATTGTTCTGAGCTTTCCTGTATTGTGGAAATTAATTTAATCCCAACAAAATTGCATAGCTATAGACACGTGTAGTACAGTGGGAATAAATGAGTTTGATGTTTAAATTTAAATATCAGCCATCAGGGAACAAGCTTCCCTAAAGCAGTAGGAAAAGGTTCATGACCCAAGAATTTTCAAGATAATGAGTGTGACCGTGTATAATGGGAAATGTAACCAAGGAAACCATTGTTTCTCTATGCCTATGCATCTATATTACATGACAACTAGTGGTGCAGTGGAGCAAAGTCTTAATAAGTTAGTTTCTGTACTGTTTTGTATCTTGTATCTACCAGGTAGGCTTGTTTACACATTTCTAGCAGAGGGCTATATGTATATTGACCTGTAGTTTGTGTATATAAATGAGAATATGAGATAAATGTGAAATGTAGCCTAGGCCTATATGAGCCAAAAAAGAGAGAAGAGTCCAAATGTTTGGCCTAAGAGATAGGCTACACGCAACACTGAATCTAATTGTGCATTGTTGTCTGCCACAGTGTCTTGTTTTACCACTGGGGTACGACCATAGACTAAAAATAAGGGTAGGCCTATGACATAGTCAGACTTTTTAAATTCTATTTAGCGGCTTTAAGTATAACGTTTGAGTATATTTCCTTTCCTTTTTTACAGTTGAGACAAGTGTGTGCATGCATGTTCTAAACAAGTTTTTTTTTATTTTTTTTTTTACAATAGGACTACAGTTCATATTCCTCACAGAGGGAATGCTATGCAAGCTACATCTGAACATCGCATATACACACACACACACACACACACACGGGGAAACCACGTGCGATTGGTTATCAGCAACTTGCCGTCGGTGTGACGTCAGCGCAGCACGGGGGAGGAAGCATTTAGGAAAAAAAGGGGCGATAGGAGGTGAGAGGAGATGACTGGATGCTCAGTCAGGGGACAGAGCGCAGCCTCAGCACCTCGGACAGAAGGAAAACACTCGCTTACACACTGCGGATGAACGGCCGTCCCACGCTCTCTGCTCGTGCACGGACTTGCAAAAAAAAACCCGCCTTCTGATAACGGATACAAACACACCATTCAACAAGGATATCTCACCCAAAGCCCGCCGCGGACAGCCAGCCTCGGCAGATGGTGTGGGATTTATCGATCTAGTCCACGCGCTCACCTGTTTGTCAAAGCGAGGCTGCACAAACTCATGTGTCCTGCACATCTGGAGCCTGGACGATTCTACCGACCGGATGTTTGTGTCTCCATGGATGAAGGAGGCACGATGTGAAAGTAAGTCTTTTGGATTCAGTGGGCTTGATTAATTTACACAAATCAGACCTGTTCATATTTTCATGCATGTTTTTTAATTAATGCATCTCAGTTTTCGTTTGAGCCTGCAGATGCACTGGCCTAACATTAGACAATTTTAGGACCAGGATTTTAGGACCAGTCTTTACTATTCTGAACGTGTAATATTGAAGTCTAATGTTTTAAAAAAGGGTTCATAAGCAAAACAACTACCAGTAGCCTAGATACAGTCATGGAGGGCTAGGTTGTATTTCTCGCCAAATAATCTCACATGTTGTAAATATTTAGGATACGGTTTAACCTATTTGACATTAGGCTATCTTTTATAACAATAAAGCTACAAGCCTGTTTAACCTCAAGTAGATTGAGTCAAAAAAGGTAACTTCACACCCTGGTGTGAGCTTTATTAATGTGCCCTGCTTGTCTAAAATGGGACTATAGACACAGTGTCAAGTATGTTGTCTTTTGAATATGTTAATTTATAAATAGGCTATGATATTGGAAATAATATGTGCGAGAGTTTTCTCCTAGATATACAAAGAAAGTGACGCATCCCTTGTCAGTGCATTTACTCCCCAATTAGAACGACTGACGTCAGACGTACTGACAAAGAAAAGCGTGAGTTCATCATGAGGTTATTTTGAGTTAAAAATATTATAATATAGGCCTAAATTTAATAATTCTAAGAGGTAGGCCTATTGGCTATTTCAACTAAAACAAAATTTTGTTAGACAACATTAAGTGTGGAAAAGTGATCCTTAAGTTCCAAAATTCACTATTTCGGTGATAGCTTAACATTGGTATCAATAACAGTAACCTCTTGCAGCAATGTACAATTGTAAAAACAAAAAATACTGATAAAAGAAATTGGCATATTTAATAAATTCCTACAAGGCACAAGCGCATAGGCTTATTTGACCGCTGACAGTGTCCACATCCCAAAGATTTGTAAATTTTGTAAAGTAGTAGTTAAGCAAATGCTTAACTTTAAAGGTTGGGCTTTGATGAAAAAATATCATGTGGAATTAATTAAAATGTTAAAGCCCTGTTCCATTGTGGGAGGCAGAGACATAAAACAGGCACATAGACATGCTTTATCTGATAATGAATAAGTTGTACTTTAAAGTAAGAATGTAAAGTGCAATAAGAGCTGGAAAATACTTGTCAACAGCCACAAAGGGTATCGGTAGTTAGCCGACAGCCTAAAATTTGAATTAATTACAATACATCATAAAGACTTAAGGTTTATCTGTGACTACCAGAGACATTGTAATTTTGTATTTAGATGAAAATAAACACTTCTATTTGACTGAAAGGCTTAAAAAAATGCTGAACGAAAGGTTAAAGTTTAAATTTTTAAAATCAAAATCCCTAGTTTGCAGTGTAAAATTGAGCATGTAATTAGGCCATTAACTCCGTAATAATTTCCTTTGTTCCCAGGAAGCTTCTGACTTTCCTTTTGCTGTTGGAGAAAACAACGGAGCCTGTTCCTGTCTTTGGTTATCTAGCTGTATGAGTGTTAATCATCCATCATAAAGCTAGATAACCGAAAGTAGGAATGACCTCCAAACCTTCAGCTTCCTGCGTTAATGAGAGTAAACAAGAAGAAAAACACAAGAGGACAGCTTGTCATTTCAGGTGGGTTATGAAACACTAGTCTCATTATCTGAACATGCAAAGGACACATTTTGAGCTGCGGCAATTAGTGAAAAACAGTCAGCAGCTATAACTTAAGTTATTTTTCAACTTTTTTAACTTTCAGTTCTCAGTTGTGAGGATGTGTTGCTGCTCTTATGTGAGATTACATGAAATATATTTCTATTTTGGACAGTTGGTCGGAAAGAATAAGCATTTTGGTGACATAATTTTACGCTTTAGGAAATTGTTTTCTGACATGTTATGAACCAATTAAATTAAACGACAATACAAATATTTCATATATATATATATATATATATATATATATTATATATATATATATATATATATAATATATATACATATATATGTTTAAATTATATCAGTCTTTTTATTTCATTTTTGCTTTGAAAATTCCCCATGTTCAATTACTCCACTTAGAAGGCCAGACACAAATAATAGTTTCTCCCTGTAAGCTGTTGTAGATTTACCTGTCAAAAGACAGAATTCACTTTTCTGAAAGATGTTTTCTGTCATCTGAGACCATGGGAGTAATTATTTACACAAATCAGACACGTTCACTTTTATAGAGGTAAGAAATCTAAAAGGGGCCCCTGCTGTAATAGGCTCTTGAACACACACGTGAATGTTGCTGTCCCACGCTTACTTTACACAGACTTTTGATACCTGATACTATTTCCTTGCTGTTGACTCATCCCCTCACTAAAGCCTCTATTGAACAAACTTAAAACAATTAAAATCTCATTGCTCATTGTTCCTATTGCTTTATTAATTAGATAGTATAACTCTATCTACTTAATTTGAAATATAAATTATAATATAAATTATTCTTTTCATTTTCCAAATTCTTTAAATGTTAATTCTTAATTCTTTAAAGAAATCCTTCTTGAATGTCTTTGAATAACTGTAGCAAAACAGGTGACCTTTTGCTGCCTTTAACCCTAGTGATGCAGAGTGAGTGGAAATATATAATGTTATGTGCATAACTTTGTATGTTTTATATTGTCACTTAGACTGACTATACATTTTACATGAACTAATTGTCAGCCAGACTGCCCATTTTAAACATCCACTAATTTCACTGTGAAAAGAAATAACAGGCAGCCTTACATTGCTTCCCTAAACCCTGTCTTGCATATTAGCAATAAAATAAAAACCGATCCAAACTGTCGAGCCAAAGGCAACAAAAGACAAGTGTCAGCTTGTCTTTCAAAAGAAAAGGCTTTTCTTAAATCACACAAAATACATCATTTTAGTTTGAATTACTTTTCAATAATTTCAGATATTATTTCATGTACAGACACAGATTGTGCAGCAGTTATATACTGCCAACAATTTTACACATCAGAATTGCAAAGAAAAACTAAAACATTTTCCTAAACCTAAATGGCCTGTTACACCTTTACTCTAAAAGAAAGGCCTGTGTTGGATGGTGCAGATTAGAACTCAGCCTCCTTCCCTTCCAGAACATCATGTTGTGTAAATGGAAGCCATCTTGATGGAGCCCCTCTGCTGCCTCTAAAATGGTTGTGTTGCACATAGCAGGGCCGCTTGAATTAGTCCATCGTTAGCTGGCTATCAGACACCAATCAGCGTTGTCTTTAAGCCATCCTTTCTGAACTCTTACAACACGTCTCCTCTGGGTGTGATCTTACTAACAAAGATGTTGCTAATTACTAAGGTCATGTTACCAAGACCTTTTAAATTCCAATCAAAATCACCCAGTGTACATATAACTGCTACTGTGATTAAACAGTGAATTAATGAATCAGTGATTCGGTAGAATCTCATGTCTCATGACATTTGATTTCATTAAAGCTGCTGTTTCTATACACATCTTGACATCTCCCGTTAATGTTGCAAAATGTTTGCAGAGGGAAATTAGAATAAGTCTAATTAGTTAAGTCAAGTTTAGAGAAACAACACATAGCAGACTTTGTTAATCAAATATTAGATAGCTCTTATCATAACTTAAATTAAAACCCTGACTCAGGTTTTACAAGTTAAAGTAATTGTTGCTTGTTTGCATGACAGATCCAAAATAATTCAAATTTAATACATTCGCAGAGATCTACACTGATCAAACTCTGGACATTTTAAAGTCATTCAAAACTGATAATAACTACCTGCAATCACCTGTCAGATCCAATGTGCCCACATCCTCCTCATGCTCGACTCGGACCACATAAAACGGCAATACATCTAAATCTGTGATTTTAATGGAAAAGAAAAATTGAAAATAAAATAACACTTTCAGATGCTTTTGTATATGTATATAGTGTTTGATGATTTTTAGAGATACACTATCTTTTTAATTAAATAGTGCTAATATTATCTTACATTTAAAGAAATTATCTGATAAATTATTATTTAAAACTACATTGGATAAATAAGCCTTATTAGGCCTTGAATAAGGCCCTTACTGTATATAAAACTTCTTCCTGAGATCAAGTTTTTTTTTGGCAGAAAATGACAAGATAATAATCCTTTAGTCTGTAAATCTGCTTTGGAAAAATCTTACAGACCTGCAGCCTGTTAATTAATGCATTCATTATTATTCATAATTGTAGGTGTAACAGGAAGAGATGTGTCCCATTTATCAATAAAAATGATTTATTTTCAACAACAAGCCGGGATCAGTAACACAGTGGTGGAAACAGTAATACGCGTTCCATTCATACATCAATCAACAAGAATCATAGTTAAGAAGTCAGACTGGAGAAGGAGGCCCATTTCAAATTAGCATTTGTCCCTTTTTCCAAAAAAACCATAGCCTACATTAAGGGCTGATTTAAAAAAAATGATAATAGAGAAAAATACAAATGTAACCTTGTAACCCAGCAGTGTGTTTTATCCGCAGTGCTGAAACAGAGGAGGAGTGGAGCTCACACAGAACAAAAAACATTAAACGTTTCTTGCAGAAAGTCTTTATCTGTCATGAGCGCTCTCTGTCGGTTTCTCCGCCAGACCATTGCTGTGGAATAAAGCAGACCTGCCAAAAAAAACCAAGAGTGGCCTACAATGATGGAAAATAAAGGAAACAATCGCACAACTACAGCCGATAATGAATAGGAGCCAGACTGGCTCAGCATATTAACATAATTGCATAGAAACGATGGGAGCAGAGAGAGTATTTAAAGGCACAGAGGCACCCAGCGTGCCCCTTCATCCGCTGTTATCTGCCCGTCTGGAGAACACGACCAATATGATCATTTGCATTATGGACAAAAAATGAACAGTCAATTATATTGGCATTAAAAAATATATAAAGGTGCAGTACAGAAGTTGTCTATTATGATTCACCCTTAAACATAACCTGAACTTAATAGGCCTATGTTTTAAAATGCTCTGCCTAGAGGCCTAATCTGAAAAGGAAAAAAAGATAGGTTTGCCTCTAAGTAAATATACATAACTAGTTAGCCTACAACCAAGGCTGTAAAACACTAAAGTCACTCATCCCTGAACATTTTCAACAGACTCTCAAAGATGTTCTATAATAATTTGTCACTACATTTTCTGAAACATGAAAAAGGAAAATAGTTTTAAAAGCTGTCTTCAAATTGCCAGGATTTAAATACTGGTATGGAAATGCTGAATAAAGTTGTTGTTATAATTAGACATATTTAATTTCTACTGCATATGTAAAATACTGAAAACAGCCTACGGCCATCATGTGTACATTTTTAATAGTAGAATGTGATTTCCACTAGTTTGCTAAAATAATCAAACATTTGCAGTGAAAAGTTAATATGCCAAGTTTCGGCTTTGAACTGTTGTGTTTTAAAGAATTTGCCCTAATAATTTAAAACTATATCAAATGTTGCACAAAGTGACTGTTGATATGGTGCCATTATTAAGACTATAGACTTCAAAACAGTCCCTGCTCTCAAAATAAACTCTTTCATACTGTGATGTATAATGATGTTGGCCTGTTGTCTTCCACACGCCACCTGAGTGTAATGTAACAATCTGTGTTTAAAGGTTTGCTGCTTTCTTATCATGACAAAGGCAAGGAACCCATTGGAAAATAAAAGGGGGACTGTTTCTTTATTAGACACCAGGCTGTAATTAGACAAGCAGCTGGGGGAGGGGCAGGTGTGAAGCTGGGTGATAATATGAGCTCATGCAGCAAAACACTGTGTGACTACCATCACAGAGCACATCCGCCTTATTAGCGCATTTAAAAATAGGTTTTATTCTTAGATTCAAACATTTCTGTGTGTGTGGATGGCTATTTGATTTAGATTTGAATTAACATCATCCGTGTGTAATTAAAAACCACCAGAAGATATTTCAATAGGCCTAATTGGAATTATGTGGCTGGATGTCTGATAGCTAAAACAATTTTAGCAGAAATAACATTTCCTCATTCTCTTTGGCTCTCAGCCACTTAATGCACAATAACCATTGTCTATAATGAGGCTGTTGTAAAGATAATCTAGCCTTACTGTCTTACCTAATTGAAGAAATTTCTGAAAAAGATGATCTTAGTCATATACACAAGCCATCAATAAATACATTAATTAATTAATTAATTAATTAATAAGGGTCCACATGTACAGTATGAGTGTTGTTTGTTTCCCCCTGATGCACAAACACAGTGCAGCACTCTCAGACGCTGCATGTTAGTGCTGTGAACTGCAGCTGCAGGAGACCTGTTGGTAAACAGTAGCCAGCGTCCACATTATCATTCTGATCCTGGCTTCGCTCTACAATGGCTGCTTTGTGAAAGGAGCACTTGACAAAGGTCCACCACTTCTTTTTCCCAACGTTGTATATGTGAGAGGGCGCTGCAGTAAACTGGGCAGTGAGGTGGGAACGTCGCGTCAAACCAGACTGGCAGATGCCTGCATTAGCACTGCAGCCATGAGAGTGTCTCCTGGAGAAGTTGTCCCTTTGTCTTCCTGCCTCTTTATGTCTGTGATTGACTCTCTCACAGTCAGTGTATGGGTGTGTATGGCTGTATGGTCTCACGCCAGAACTAATGTTAATGGAAAAGAATGAGGCCAGTGTGTCAAATGTGTATCCTACTTGATGTATATTACTAGAGGTAACTCAGTAGAGCACAGTTCTCTGCCAAATATGAACAATTCTCCTGTTTGCAAAGATGTAGCCTCACGTAGCCAAGGTTTTTGTCTGTCATAAACACCTAGGGCAACAAAAAGAATAATTCAGCATGCGACCTGGACATAAGCAGACAATTATATAAAATGATATAGAATAAAAATAACTATAGCATCTCTTAACAACAGCATATAATCTCTGAAATCCATGGAATTCTTTCCATTTTGCTCTGTCCATTTTGTTACAGAGGGTAACACTGAATGGATATTTTTATTAAATCACGTTGATAAGAGTAATCTGAGTAAAGGCTATTATCTGGTATTGATTTCCTCTGTTACTTTGATACTAATCACACACATGTTTAAGAGAGGCAGATTTAAAAGGATTTTAAAAATGTTGTAAAGGAATGATATAGCTGGCAGTATCAGCAAAAAACATTGAGACCAGTGTGTATGCAGGTCTTCATTGTAACGTGTGAGAGTGTTTTGGGGTGTTACATGATCTGTCTCTGTTGCCATGTGTCAGAGGCTGCATTTTAACAAAGGAGACGATACGATCCACACATCAAACTTTCATTGCCAGGTCTCATCCCTTGTAAAAGCTGTTTTGTTTTCTGTTGTGAGACCTCGCTTTCCTCAGAACAAAGCCATGGTTGCACCGTATGACCCAGGCATCCTGGTCCAAACAGGACAAACAGACCATTTGTCTCCGTACCAGAACCTGTGTACAACTTGAACGACGTGAGTTCTCCTGAAGGCAGGACATTGTATGGTTTACGTCCCTGCAGCCCCCTTTCCCCCAACAAGGATACCACAGCTGCGATCCTGTCTTAATCTGGGGATAAATGCGATTATCCTGCTATGGCTTGTTCTTGGCTTTGTAACAGCGACAGGGGACCTTTTACAGCTCCCTTTTTTCCCATGGTCGAGTGGGTCTGAGCAGCTAAGACCCCCAATGTAGACCAGTCGCCATTCTCCGGCTTTAGGCTGGAGCAAGCAAGCACGTCACAGCAACCCTGAAGCAGATAGAGATAAACAGTGGATGTTAAAAATACTATTGATCTGCAGCACCTAACAGTCCTCATCTCAATTGTTTCAAAAATATATTTCAGAAGATAATATTTTTTGGCACAAATACTAGTAATACTAAATAATAAGTAAGTAGTACACAACATTCTGCAATCTGTACACTATATAAAGTATATGCCACTAAACTACATAGTATGAGATATGTGATACTATAAGAAGATAAAAAAAGAAGTTATTCTCAATCTTACTATTAATATCATAATTCTTACATTATAATAATTATTATTTATGTTATGTTATGTATAATATGTGTTAATGTACATTAGTATTTATTATATTATATCATTTATATATTAATTTGTTATTTCATTATAACAGAACAATTTATAAGTATGCAATTGCAATAAAACTTTTTATTTTTAGATATTTGCTAAAACAACTTAACTCAAGCTATTTATTGCATTAGGATTACCAGATTTTAATTGAAATGGTCATAAACAAGCTACAAATCAAGATAAACTCACTAATAAATCATTTGTTCATTCATGATTAACACAGACGATTTTTGATATTCACAACAAATAAAAGCTTTGTGGGAACTAAATCACAGAAGAAAGTCTCTAAGGAATGGATTTCCATTCTCCTCCGCCAGACTGTCAGTCAAGTTCAAGTTCACAGGGGTGGAAATGTCTCGACTCTTCATTCACTTCTGTCGTTCCTCCCCCCTAACTCCTCCTCCCTCCATCCCTCCCTCTCCCCCTGTGCTCTGCACTGACTGCATGGGGTTACTATGACAGAGGGCCTGTGGCGTTGTTATGGCAGCGGGCTGAACAGCCTGGCTATGCGCTGGTGACAAGGACAGCCTGTCAGAAAGTGAGAGAGACTCAGGTTCCCCCCAACAGCTGGGCACAGACACCCCCACCTCAGGCCTTTCAAACACCACCCAGACCCTGGGAACACCAAGGATTCACATTCATCATCCTCTCTCTCTCTCTCTCTCTCTTTCTCTCACTCTCTCTCTCTCTCTCTCTTTCTCACTCACACACACATACACATACATATATACACACACTCTCTCTCTACCTCTTCAACTAACTCCTAACTCTTGTGTTCATCCATCCACCACTTAACATCACTCTATACCTACACTTCCACCTCCTCCACCCCTGCCCCCACCACACACACACTTCTTTGTCTTTCTCTCTTGCAACACCTCACTTCATTATGCCCACCTGTAGTGTGTAATCAAGTAAAGGATTTCAAATTCAAAATAAAAACTGACGAGAAAAATCATGGTGAAGACAAGTACATTTTCAATCTGTACGTGCGTGCATGTGTGCGTGCGTGCGTGCGTGCGTAAGAGAGAGAAAGAGAGGGGAGATAGATTTTGTTGAGGTCTCATTCAACTTTTGAGCATGAAAGGCTGATGATTTGCATAAACTGCATGCTGTCTGAGGGACTTGGGGGTGGCAGCCTTACTGAGAAAAGATATGGGAGAACATGAAGAAAAAAAAGCATGACCCTGCATTGTGAAGCTGCAAGAAGAAAGAGGAGGTTTGAATAAGAGAGTGGGTGAAAATTGGCAAAGAAAGGGTCTTACCATGTCTCCTAGTGAGATTAAATTGTCCAGGAACCTCTTTATATATAATTTGGTGAATCTGGCAGCAGCATGGCTGCAGGGCTGATCTCACATCAAGCTCCCGCCTGAATTTACAAGAAAAAATACAAAAAATAAATAAATACTAATAATAATAAATAAATACTAATATACAATATACTAATATATATATATATATATATATATATATATATATATATATATATATATATATATATATATATATATATATATATATATATATATATATATATATATGCCGAGATGATGCAACCAGTTTGAGAAAAGTGTAAATGTTCAGAGTGGACGTCATTTTATCTGACTTACAGTTCATGTAAATGTTCATGTAAATTACAGAGCTGATTCTGATTTCTTATGTTTTTGTCTTTTATAGGACCATAATGATGATGATGATGCCATCATGCTGTGGAGGATCTTCAAAACTGTATCATTGTGTTACACAGGCCAATACATGGGTTTTTGGTCTCTTTGATACTGATAAAGAAAGTTATCATGATATAACATTTGAGTGTTATTTATTTGCTCTTTGAGAATCATTTCTGAAAAATGATCAAAACATGTAAATTGTTTTTGACTGAAACGTGATCTTTGATTCATGACCTAACGTTCTCTTGTCAAAGTTATAATGAGTTTTTGTCTTTGAAGTTTATTATTTGTGATCTGGTTGAAATAATTAAATAATTCTAAATGTTTAAAGGCTGCTGTTTTCATTCATTTACACCTGTTTTTTTTATTCATATGACATTTGGGCTTATCAAAGCGAGCTGAATGACTTGTTTGGCTCTTTACTCAAAAAAATAAATGTTGGAGAGAAATGATGACTGTTATTATTTATCATGTTTATTTTATATTCATCACTGTTCATAAAGGCTGTAGCACCTTGGACAGAGACATCTAAAAACAAGCACAGCATATTTTGAGTTGTTTGAAGACACACTCAATGGTGTTTTAAGTCCCCAACGTCTCCTTCTAGGCAGCGCTTCGACAGTTAACTTCAAGGCACCTAACCCTAACCATTGGCTAATTCTAGTGCCTTCCAGGCAGCATTGCCTGAAAAGGAGACAGGGGCTTAAAATACAGATTAACGACACATCTAGTTAGTGATAAAGTTGTTTATTATTTGCATTGTAAGGCTGTTTACAACTCCAATAAAATGGTCTTTGCTACTTTTTCATAAAAACAGACTATGTATAAGAGAAGGAAACAATTTTCTTACATTTATTCATATCTCCCTATAATATTAAAATAAATGACGAAGAGCACAAAACATTACTGATTAAATGAAGTCTCTTGAGTCCCGCTATGGGGAATATAATGTGTTCTTCCAAACTGGTTGACACGACAATGGTGCAACAGCATCTCACCTTACGGGGGTTTAAAAATGTGTTTTTCAAGCTAAATTTTGGGCAAAAAGTCAAGTTCTAGCATGCTGCAATAACTTGCTCAGATCAGTCAAATTTAGTCCCCACGTCTCAACAAATCCTCTGACAATATGATTAAAAAAGTGATTGTCATAATTTTCTGTGTGTGTGTGTGTGTGTGTGTGTGTGTGTGTGTGTGTGTGTGTGTGTGTGTGTGTGTGTGTGTGTGTGTGTGTGTGTGTGTGTGTGTGTGTGTGTGAGAATTTATAGAATTATAATTAAGTAGGTAAACAAAAATAATATACGCCTAAATTAAGAATGAATCCAGTCATTTTACTTCTGTGATGACCTTGTGTCCAAATAGCGCCAGTCAGCTGCTGGACAGAGGGGGTTGTGACCTTTCACTCTCCTGGGACACAACTTGACCCGGCACAAGCAGACACGTGTGTGTTCCTCTGATGACCAGTCACACAGATTCAGGTGTTACATTTGACCTGGTGTGTTATTAAATAAATAGCATGTAGGCCTATGTTTATGCTCTCTAATAGGAGAATATGTTATTGTGGTATCTTATAGAATGAAAGAAAGAAAGAATTGTGTTATGAGAAAAGTGATGTATAAATGTGTCCCCAGGGCCTCTTAAAAGTCATGCTCGGTTTTGCTCTCTCTTTTTGAATCACAAATGGTCTTAAACACAAATGCACATATTCAATATCAAGTTTTTCTTGGTGAAAGTAACGCAAAGAGTGCAACATTTTTAATCCTGTTTTAATTATATTCAAACAAATAACATAAGAAACATTTTTTTAATCATCTATTTGATATTTGACATTAATAAATACATTGCATGGCTAAAAATATGTGGTCCACTTTCAACCTATTTTGGATGATGTTCATGGTCTGGCCTGTTCAAATTACAGTAAAGCCAGTAGCTTCTAACTTTATGGCAAAACATTTTCAGGATGGACATTTCCTGTTTCAATATCACAGTACAATTATACAGTCAATTTTGTTTTATTCAAAACACTTGATTTGTCCCTGGGGATCATTTGAAGATATAGAGTAGTTACAGTAGGCACAAAATACAAAGTTTTTTTTCTTTTATTTCATTTTTTTTTTTATTGACGTAAAATCCTCAACCCATGCCAGGCCTTGTCACCCAGCATCCGTGTTGGACCTCACTGATGCTCTTGTGGCTTAATGAGAACAAATCCCTTCAGCTACGATCCAAAATATTGAGAGTGAAGAGTAAAGGCTGTTGAAGGAGCACATTAAAGTCCATGGCTTTGCAATGAGATGTTCAACATTCACATCCAGGTGTCAGGATATTTTAGGTTGTTTAACACTTCTTCCTTTTCATCACATTTGAGCATCAAAGCCTGATGGAACTCATGAGCTGCTGGCTGCAGGTGTTCTATCTCACTGCACTTAGTAGTGTGTTTTCATGCATGAATTCTGCTCAGATTTTCTACTTGTCAACAGATAGAGATAGATGTTCTCTTTTGTGGTATGAGTCATCAGAGGTCCCATAACTCACTAAAGCTGAGAAATTAATTTCCAGGCTGCACTGCAAAGAGACAAAGCGCTTTTATGTAGTGTTATTATATGTAAATAAACTAATCCTTTTTGTGACATCCCATTCTTCGCACTGCTTAAAACTACAATATGGATTACAGGCAACATTGTCTATGAGACAGGATTGGATTTAGTACTTCTTGTTTATTAGAGTTTTCATGTGAAATTGCCAAAATGTGGCTCTCAGTCATATCATCATGGCCATTTCATTTTCAGAGTAGAAAGTGACGTTGTCGCTCTACCTCATGAATTACGAATAGGCAGCTGTAGAACAGGTTGGTGTCTATGGAGGGCTGCAGATGATTATCCAGTCATTTATAACTTCCAACTCAGTGAGCTTTAGGTCTTGTACTCTGCGTTTGCATAAGAATAGAATCAGGTCCTGTGAACTTCCCCAACCTATTGACCCAGCTCCCCAGACATGAATAGATCTGCTATGAGGCTCCCCAGCCTCTCAAACAGGCTTTAACCATGCTTTAAGTCCCAATCATGGTAATTTAATATATCTTAAGCCCCTGGCTGTTTTGCTGAAGCCCCTCTACAGTTTGTTTTAGGCATTCTCTGCTTCTCACCTCATCAGCACTACTCTTTATTTGACAAATTTAAGGGGCTGCTGTGGCACTATAATTTCCTTTTCAGCAGCCAAATACACCCAGATTCCATATAATTAAAAATAGGGTTTTCTTATTATTATTCAGTCTTTTGATTTGGAAGAAAGAGGAAAATCTCACTAAGGATATACAGCTGAAGAACAACATGATTAAAGACTGAGACTGAAGCTGCCTCAAATGCATCCCTGGCTCACATGTGATAGCTCTATGTCTATTAATCTGACATAGTCTGTCATCATTGAATCTTTAGTAACAGAACTATTTCCATATCATGTAGAGACAATATGAGGAACCAGTTGAAAGTGCTGATGTGGGACTGTAAACTGACCAGCTTAGACTATCAATGAAAAAGGGACAAAAACAAGTTGGGATAAAATCACTTTACATGTAATGTTATCAATTGTATTTTAGTTTAATTTCTGCTGCATTTGATTTAATTTAATTTTAAGTGTCTACTCCTCAACTTGCATGGGGACACATATAGCAGCACCTGCAGGTATCATACGTCCTAATGCCCAGGAGCTGCAGTGCCCGCGTATTGATTGTATTGGTTTGTAAATTAAAATGCCATTAAACTGACTCATTATTTATTGAAAAAGACAATTGGTTGTCCAAAACATGTAAGTGGTCTTCTGATGATTAGAGCTTCGTGAAATTAAGCAACATAAGTAATTGAACATTAAAGCTATGACAGAACAACCTGTGATAAAGTGTTGCTTTGTTTCCACTTATTGTTTTATAGGGAACACTTTACAATGTATGATGTTTGTGACTTTACTGCATAGACCTTAAAGCTTCACTGTTGAAGACATTCACTGGGCCTTGTACGTATTAAGTAAAAAGGTTAAAATGAAATGTTTACACCATAGTGTTTTCCATATACCAGATGGATGGATGGATCAGAAGTCATGAAGTTACACTTTGTTTCTTTTAATTCTTCTTTTATTTTAAATTGAACTTCATTATGCTATTTTCATAATGATTTTCTTTCAGCTCAAAAAGCATGCAATTACCCCATAGGTTAATATGATTTTCATAAATTTTTTACCCATAACACGTGTTCTTGAATTACATGTAACATGTGTTATAATATAAAATGAGCGTCCGTTATGACATACAAGAGCTATTACTGTGAATTTCTTCAATGTGTGTTTGTCCTAAGAAAAGTATATATACCTTTACATTTTAATTTATGTACTGAGTAATATTTATATTAAAGTTTATTAAAATTTGGCCAGATTTGACTTTCTAGTACATTTTGAAGTGGGCAATATTGTTCCTGTATTGCAGGTTGTTGAACTCACAGTTCAAGAAAAAGTACTTTATATTCTGGTATCGAAAAAGTCCAAGACAGCAAAAATAATAGTGAGCCCAATTTGTAGTCAGAGTCATGGTGTGGAGTCCACAGGGGAGTCCATTCAGCAGCATGAATGAGATGAAGCTTGAGTTGTTTAGTGAGAATGAGGAAGTGAGAGCTCTAACTCCCATTGATACTGCCTGTGAATATAATATGTACTATAAACCACCAATGCCTCTGAGCAATACATCTCCTGTTTTACTTTAATATTGCCATAGACAAGAAAACGTGGCTGTAACCACAGCAGAGTGGTGTGAATGGATCGGAGTACAGAGAACACCATGAATCAGTAAAATTAAATAAATTGTGTGTAAAGGCATGTGCATGACAGAGTAAATGACTAGCCTGCGTCATTGTGGCACCACCTGCTGGATATTCAAGTTCTTTTATGGCCATCTCACCTGCATTCACCTCCTCACACATTCAGACTGCACACAGACAAACATGCAGCCGACACTAACTCCACATGTTAACGTTATGTTTGTGTCTGCTTCAATTGAAGCCATAGAACAGAAATATGTTTGTGAAGGATCGTTTGACATTTCTCTATTAACACGCAACTTTATATCTTAACTTAAAAGTGATAGTAGTGAAATATCTTTTTTCTTTATTGGTAACACACAAGAGGAATATAGATGCATTATGCATTATGAATAAATATATAAGATAATGAAAAACATTTTGGTTTACATAAGGAGATCTGTTCTAACCCTTGAACTTTTATTCTTTTCTATCACACATAGAATGGAATACTTTTACATCTAGATTGACAGGATTAGGGAAATACATTTGAAAACATGTGTTGATAGATAAACAAGTTTCTATACACCCATTGTTTCAACAATGGGTGCTTAGCTCCTTGACTCAAATAGAAAAATAATACATGAAAGGGAAGTTGTGGAAGTGCTCTGTACAGTAGGAGAGGACAAGTTTTGAAGTGAGACTTTGTTGAAACAAAAATAAAGACAGCTGAGCAAAAGTACTGAGTTGGTCTTTGGTGGAATTTTTAATTATATTTTGCAAAATATAAATGGCAAAAACAGTTTCACAGAGTTAACAACAGTAACAGTGTGACAAAGTCTGAGTGCAGAAAAACAGAAACATCATCGTCTTATATCTTGCTTTTCCTAGAGAAGGAGACCTTGTTTGGAAAACAAATCTAATCATAGCAAAACAATTAATCTTACAATACAGATAAAAGACAACCTGTGCCTTGGTCACATACAAATACAAAATATCAGGGAGGACACATACAGAAATTAACTGAATGAAGTCATATAACAGAAAAGCATACTCATGCATAATATGATAATAATACATGAATATTATAGAAGGATATATGAAATCATGCTTAGAACGAATTTTCCATCACAGTAACAAACTAGTTTCTTGTCACATAACATTATTTTGTAAATTTTAAAGTCTTGTCAGAACCTTTTTGAAACACAAGCTATTGCATCTTAAGGAGCTCACCATGCAAACAGCAAATTATAAGTTATGCACTTTCAACTCTCCACCTCATGTCTTCAATACAGTGCATTGTTTCAGTTCACTGGGATGGCTGATGAGCTTGGAGGATAGGGCACACATGGATATTTTCCCAAAGACTGAGATGGGACTGGTCGCAGGACCTCATAAAAGTTAGGGACACAAAACCTACCAGCTCTGCACATACACAAACCCCTGAGAGATGTGTACAAGACAACAAAGCACATATTTGTTTCTCTTCTGTTCACATCCCAATCAAAGCCTCTAATTAACACAGTTTCTTTTCAGATAGTGAAGTTTAAATAGTAGCTATTATCTGTGCAAACTTTGATGAGGTGGAATCCCATGCATTCATGGCTGCACATTCAACAATAATCTCAGCCCACAGCCTGGTTCACTGCACAACCAGAGCTCAGTGAGGCCCACTCTGCAAAAAACTAATGATCTCTAATGAAGGGCCATACAATGATCTATGCCATGCCAAAAAATTGCAGAGCTGACACACACACACACACACACACACACACACACACACACACACACACACACACACACACACACTTTGGATTCAGTTATCACTTTTATTATTAATCGCTAGGTTAGAAAAAGTAAAGGATGTATACAGCAACCTACACTCAGTAACAGGATGTTTGGAGAGTTGAGTTTTTTCACTTGAAGAGCAGAATTGTACCATTCTCTGCTTTCCCGTCTTAACAACCAGCCACTTCTCTGCTGTATTTCAGCCAAACCAGAAAAAAGCCACTCAGGATGGTCATCTCTGTGCTTTAGATGGAATTAGTCATGTTTTGAACACACACAGTTAAAATTTATAGTAATGGAAAGGTCGTTAGTGCAACCCGTTGGATCCGGACTGGCCATGACATACTGAATGGACATTCATGGTTCCCAGACAATAAATACTGCCTTTGGTGATCCTCTGACTTTTCCTCTAGTGCCACCATGAGGTTCACATTTGTAGTTTTGTGTAGACAAACTCTGGATGAATTTTTATAATATTATTTTTATGGAATTTGTTGGACAAACACACTCACCCCCTCAGGATGAATTGCAATAACTTCTACCTTATTGCTGGAATAACCAAGGACCTTAAAAATGACCAATTTTAAGATTGTTAATTGTTGGTTAATTGGTGATGTTTGTTGTACAAACAAAAGCTTACACACATGCAAGATCCATACATACAGATGTGGACACATGTACACAAACACACAGTGTTAATATAACCAGGATCCCTGTGCTCATGAGGCTGGGAGGGAAAATACAGAATTTCATCAGGAGAGCATACAGTCACAGGGCCACAGTGCGTCTCTGTAGCCAGGCAGGCAATGTGTGCACATCAGGTTTTGTGAGGCCCTGACGAGATGTGACAACCCAGCTCTCTCTCAAAGATCCCCAAATTTGGTCCATTTTTCTGCCTTTTCCATTTACAATGCTTCAGTGGAGATTTCTTTATTTCAGAATGGACAATGGTCTCTTTCTTTCCCATCCCCTACATCTCCCTCTCTCTCTCACACACACACACACACAGATACACACACACACAGACACACACAAAGCTTCACTGGCAGACACACACACTTGCTTGCTGTCATGCTCATTTTGATGGTAATTAATGACATCACCACTGCGTGCGGGTGCATGGTGGTGTGTGGTGTGGCGTGGTGTGTGTTGTGTGTGTGTGTGTACGGGGGGGCAGGGGCAGTGCGTTTGTTTATTGAGCAAACCGTGGGAACAGGGAGCTCTCCAGGGTGGCGAGTCAGGGCCTCCAACAATACATATGCTGTTGCTTTTCACCCAAAACACCCTCCCTTCCCAAGAGAATCATTCTTCTACTCTCTTTTTTTCTATGACTTTCCCTGCTTCATTTGCACTTGATTACTGCCCCCTCTCTGCCAGTGGGTTTCATCAGCTTTGACTTGGAGCTGATGGTCTCTATTGAAGATACAGTATTTTACCTGCAAGTCTCATGTTGTGCACTTGAAGTGTGTGAATAGATTGGCACCTGGCACACAGTCAGCATGCAGGTTGAATTTGGTGCAGAGGATTTTGTGCAGCTCGTACAGTCTATGTATCACATGGAGAAGGAGTGTAAAACAAGCTTTTCATCCACTGCATTGTTGTAAAGAGATGTGAGAGACTGTGTACTTCCAATTCCAAAATCAGTAATTCTGCTTTCATATGGTACATCTTTTCTGTTTTAAACATCTCCTTCTTCCTAAGGCTATCTTTGACTAAGCTCTTCTTTACAAAAATGATAACTACTGCAGGCCTACCACATTGCATCACTCAGAAAAGGAGAAAGATTTGTTGGTGGCATGAATTTATTTTCAGTAGTTACTGCAGGATTCCACATTGGCCCTTTACCCTGAGTCAGTTAGAAAAAGAATAGTGAAGAGGCCAAGTGCTTAGTCAGTTTCACATACAGTAAGGGGAAGAAAAAGGCACTATTAAGCAGAGCAATTATTAAAAGCCTAAATAAAATAGGTTAAAAAAACCCTGAATGCCTTAAAACCTTTTCCAAGCAGTCTGGTGTAGGCCTTTCTGTGTCCAGATGACAACATACTTGTGTGTCAAATTCATCTGATATTCCTGAGTAATAAATAAATAAACCCCAGAAGTCTGTCTCTGTTCTAATTATACCAAAAAGAGATATGTACAAAGGAGTGCATGTGTTTCTGAGGCATGTTTTAGTTGTTCTATTGAAAGAACAGACCCAAAAAGTGAGCATTATAAGCAATAACATAACATAGCATCATATCTCTCTCTCTCTCTCTCTCTCTCTCTCTCTCTCTTTCTCACACACTCTCTTATTGTGAGCTGTCTTTATTTTTACTTTATGTTATTTCCATTACTAGTCAACCCATTTCTTTTTTTAATAGCCTCTGTCAATACCATAAACATTTTTAAGGTTCACCAGGGCAGCGATACAAAGGATATAAAATGTCCCTCTTTTGGGACAATTGTCATTTACTGGCATTCAAGTTTACAACAGTTGTAGTCTAATTCCAAACCAGGTTTATTATTTCCCCTTCCCAGAATCATTTGTCTCTTGACACTGAGCTAAAACACAGCAGACTGAATTTGAATACAAAAAAAGTATTCTTAAAATTTAACTAAAATGTTCAAGCAAAAATAATCCGTGTGTCTATTCTAGCATATCACCTACATCATATAAGATTTCTGAGGGAGGAATTCAAGTGCACTTTCTGCCAGATGTGGTGATAATTAAAATGTAATGTAACCAATAAGCTCCTCAGGATGGGGCACTTCATTACCGATCCAAAAACAAGTCAATTTGATGTTATTCTGCATGTGAACCATTAAGCAAAGAAAATGTGAAATGTTACAGTTGTGTTTAATTGTATGAAATGCATGTATTGGCAATTAGCAATTAACAAGCAGTTTTTATTTTTTATAATAATCAGATACTATTTCTTAAGCACTAATTAGGGCTCGAGGGCAGGTGGAGCTGCTAATTAGCTAAACCATTTGGTTTGAAATCCTCGCACATGTTTTAAAGCAGCTCTGATTTCTACTTCTTTCAAACTAGGCGGGGAACTAGAGGCCTTTGTGCCCGAATCAAAGCACTCCCCTGCTATGAATAGTGATTTTTCTGCTTCTCCTGCTCACCAGTGCTGGCGGAGAGGTCTTCCCCCCTGAGACTTTCCCCTTTGACCCAGACAAATGGACTCTTGTCAACTGACAAAAAAAATAGTGATTGGCCTTTAGTGATGCCTGTTGTTCAAGCAATGGACGTTTGATGAGTAATTACAATGACAGAAAGGCTCCTGAGATTGGTGGAGCTCTGCACTCAGTGGAATATCTTGTGATAGGACATCACCAGCGACTAAGGTTAATGCTAATGGGTAGAATTGAGGATTTTATTGCATCAACAACAAACTTCATCTTCAGCCTTGTGTTTGTCAAATTAGATGACACGATGAAATAGTCTGAGAGAGATTATGGAGATGTGACTAATGATTGTCAAGATCGTGTTGCAGTTAGGGATTATATAGTCTCGCTTTGCCAGACCATCCTCCAAGGCACTGCGGAGGAGGGTCTGGCTAATCCACACAGCATTCTTGGATGGGAGAAAAACATGCTCTGGTTTATTGGAATTTCTTGAAACCAATCACAATAGTCATTGCCGGCACTAAACTCTACACGGAGCAGCTGCAAAATAGCCTCGGCAAGGAACTTTTTGAATGTGTACGTTCAAAAAGTTGTTTTAGTCATAAAGGAGAAAATTCCGATTGGACAGTCTAGCTATCTGTCTCAAGTTACCGTGCAGAATTCTGAGGAGCAGTTAACCATACTCCTCATAAATCCACCAGAGTTAACATTCCAACACAAAGAAATCAGAAGGAAACGGCCAAAAAACATGTATCTGGCAGAATTTCCTTTGGCACCGGAGCAATCCCGGAAGTGGAACGCTAAGGAATTAGGTATTATGGACCTTTAAAAGGGCAGGAGCTTTTCAGGGGTGTGCTGATGAGCTTCATTTAGACCACAATCCTGCCCCTGATCTCTCGCTGAGTGGCCCGGTGAGACCGCTTGGCAAGGACAGTGAGAAAATGTAGGTTGTTAGGTTCATCTAAAAGCCCAGATGGACTCTGCAGCCTGCTCCAATCAGCTCACAAAGGTGATATAATTGCAAGGGCAGGATGGGACAAGGCCACCGCCTTTGGAGTTCTTCAGTCTCCTCCTTTTCCCATTGCACCTATTCTCCCCCACTCTATACTCACTGATTATACTCCCCTCCCTCATTGTCCCATTATCCCTCTCCAACAACAGGCCAATTTGTCCCTCCAGCTTGGCTCCCGCCTCCCCTCCTGCTGCGTTATTTAGCCCCTCTTCTGCCCTTCAATGGCAGGTACTGATTAGAGAACTTCCACGACCTCTTCACTATTCCTCAAAAATCCCTCCTCCCTTTCCCAGCAACCTTTAATCTGATTACAGGCTTTCTGCAGCTTTTCAAAGGAGGCCAGTCCCAGGAGGACAATAGTAGACCAAGTGGTTTCACAAACACTCTCCCCAGGGTCATATGATTCACAAGACGAGCTGCATCCACTCTCCTCTGGCATCAGGTCGCTGCAAGGCCTGTTTGCACAGTGATTTAAAGGTGCCCAGCCACCCGTATTTCATCACTTTGTGGTAATGTCTGAAGTTCTACCATGGACTCTGTAACATTTTTTTGTGGAAAAAAAATGCCTTGGTTACCTTGTTCTAGCATTCTAGCATGGTATAGAATGCCTGCAAGAAGACTCAGCTCATTTGTGCCAGTTCTCATTAATATTCAACGAGCTAAGATGCTTGACTCTGATTGGCTAAGAGCTAGCTAATGAGAGCCTAGCTATCAGTATTGTTTACCCAGCACAACTGGGCAAGCTCATGAATAGTAATCATAATAATATTGATGAATAGCAAGCTTTTGTAAATGGCCTGATTTCTCCACTTACATGTATTTCTTTTCATTGGCTAGAGCTGACAGAAACGGTAGCAGTTCATTTTCACATTCATAGCATACAGACACATATGGACCTCACCCCCAATTTCCACAGGATGCGTAACGGCAGCGAATCCGCTCCAGAATGGCGTCAGAGTCATTAGGTTTCCATTAAAGTCAATGTGTGTATTTCCACGGACTGCGAAACGGCTGCGTCCCGGCTCCGTCCCGGCTCCGTCCCAGCTCCGGCGATCCGCAGCCCTCCGGAGCAGATGCGCAGAGCTTCTATTTTTGCCGGACGCCGGAGAGCAACGCAGCAATTCAGCACATGGCAGATAATGCGGGACAGGAGGTTGAGCACAGAATCTAAATAAAATATTCAGTTAATTTTCAAAATAAAAGAATCATATTTCCCTGCACTACACCTGCACAGTACAGAGTCGTTTCCTCTCTACCCCTCTGGATGGAAACAAACTGTTGTTGTTTTTGTGGTTCTATTCTACATGAATTTGCAAGATCTTGTGGGTCTCGAGACTTCAGCTGTCGGCCATGGCCGCAGCCGTCCAGCAACAGATCCGGACCTGGAGGGTGTTGACGGATGGCGGAGTACGGACCCGACACGCAGCGGCGCCGATCCGCAGCCATTACGCATCCTGGGGAAATTGGGGATAACATTTCAAAAAATGCAAGTAAAAACGGCAGCTTTAAAAAAAAACATCTTTGTTTCAGTGGTTCTATCTCTATCTAAAAGAAAACTTCTGCATTTCCTGAAAAGACTGGATTTGTTTGTTTTATAGAGGGTAATAGCTTTGATTACACAGATTAATTCGTAGCCTTTGTGGCCTTGACAATGCAAGCAAACAAACATCTTGAAATCACTCTTCATCAGAGTCACATTCTGATCATTTTGGTTTTTGAGTGAAAGGACTCTGATGAAGGTACAGCCGTGCCAAACGTAGTTAATAATGGAAAATGTACCAGAGATATTGTCTTTTTTATTTTACTCATTCTACTTCCTTGTCAAAATCTTGCACCTACATTAACAGCAATACAACTTAACCACCCAGGAGATTGGGGTGTCTTATGGTAGTAGTTGCTAATGTTGCCTGGAGCGGCTATTCTCAAGCAGAAATGAGAAGCAGATACAGAGGTCTGGTAAAGTCATTTCTTTAACGGTAAACTCCCTGATGTTTCATTTTCAGCCCCTTTTTTAACTTCTCTGTAAAGCTCCTTGAACCTAGCTCTATGTATGACATGGCTAAAACTGTCTTGCTTCTGTGTATCAGTATTGGGTTTTTGAATCTATTAGTGGTTATGTAATAAAATTACAAGAAGACTGAACAGACCACACAAACCACAGAACCTGGTACACTGCTGTTGCTACCAATCAGAAGCTTGGTGGTTTGATCATTGGCCCTGCAGTCCCAAGTCAAAGTGCCCTTGGGCAAGACACTGAACTTCCAATTGCTCTTGATTGCCATCAGTGTGTGAAAGAGTGTAAATGTATTGGAAGTCGCTTTGAATAAAAGTGTCAGCTAAATGTAATTATAACGTAATTAACATAATATATAATTATAAAGACATGAATAATTAAAACAGATCTGTATATGGTCAAAAACATTGCATCTATAGTAAGGTCCAGTATGTGTCTGACACAGTGTAAATGTTGTGTTTCATTGTACTAACAACACAGACTCTGAGGTAGTGGACCCCAGCGGTGTTTTAACTGTTAGCTTGTTTAACCCCTTCAGGCCTTTATAGAGACCTTCACTCAATAAAGCTTCTACCACCAGCCAAACTGACAAGAATAGCATAAAGCACATGTCCACCCAGTGTATTTAGAGTTCATTAATGGCACAGTGAATGGTCAGGAAATGACCCTATTGACCGGCCTGTCCAAGCCTCATTAACATCAGAATAAAGGGAGCACAGGGACCAGAGCCCTGGAGGCAACAAACAAGCCCACAATGACCTGAAGGAGCCAGACGTCCACTTCCTCTGGCTCCTGGTTTAGACTCTCCTCACTTATGCCTTAAGTCAAAATGAAGCTGTAGACAGCTATCATAGAGATGAGAATTTTTCTCCACTCATTCAACCAGCATCAGTGCAGGCATTTAAATCTGATGCTACTTTAGTCCTTGAGTTGTCAGAGTCACAGAAATAATAAGATGTCACTATTGAAACTGTGTTGGAAACAGTGTCAGAATTCACAAAAGGTTAGGTAAATCCTAAAAAAATTATTTTCAATTACCGGCTGGATATTATACCCAAATAAGTAATCTGTAATGACAGGTTAATGAAGGCAAATTTTAGAGAATTATAGTTTCCTGTTTTAACATATTGTTTACTGTCATGTTAGGCAGTAATTTTATTTGTGTTATTGTCAGAAATTCATTAAATGTTTTTATAAACAGTAAATTGTTTATTATGAAATGTTGGATTTGTCTTTTGCTAATACTGCAACATGACGTGTACGTGTCATTGAGTTCAGTAGGTGTCATCATAAGAACAATAAATAGAAACCTACTGGCACCCAGCTGGAGAGTAATATTCATGTGAAATGCTGAAACTAAATATATGCATCACAGTTTTTGTTGACTGCATTCAACTTCTTATCTTGTTTGTATTAAAACCTGTGATTGACAAAACTATAACACTGACCCCTAAAATGTATTTAGGAGATATTGCACAATGTAAATGCAGGGGTAACACTTCTGTTGAACCTTGACTTAACAAACTTTTATCTATCAACTACTGATACACCCTTCCCCCATCATGTTTGCATGAAGTTTGCATGAAGTTCCATGTGTAAGCTTAATTTACCAAAATATATTTAGCCTAAACATTTAGATACCTGTCAGGATATGCAGTTTTCCCATTCTACTATGGAGTGAATGGATATGAAAAAAATTATATTGTGAAAGATTTTACGTTTGGAGCAAAACATTTTTTTTGAGAGAATTTTTTTGGTATGAAAACTTTTCCTCTCAAATATTTTTTTTTCTCTCATAAAATGTTTTTTGCTATCAGTGTGATAACTTTTTCTCTCAAACTTTTTTTCCTCTCAGATAATTTTTTTCTCTCGCATGTAATAAAGAAACAATTCATGTTTTCATATCCATTCACTCCATAGTAGAATGGGAAAACTGCATATCCTGACAGCAACCTAACGATAAGTCCGACGTTACGTTTTGCAGCAAGCATTGCGTTACCAAGTCAAATATCTAAATGTTTAGGCTAAATATATTTTGGTAAATTAAGCTTACACATGGAACTTCATGCAAACTTCATGCAAACATGATGGGGGAAGGTTGTATCAGTAGTTGATAGATAAAAGTTTGTTAAGTCAAGGTTCAACAGAAATGTTACCCCTGCATTTAAAAAAAAATCCAATATGTATGTATTTACAAGCTTTATTGAGTGAAGGTCTCTACAAAGGCCTGAAGGGGTTAAACAAGCTAACAGTTAAAACACCGCTGGGGTCCACTACCTCAGAGTCTGTGTTGTTAGTACAATGAAACACAACATTTACACTGTGTCAGACACATACTGGACCTTACTATAGATGCAATGTTTTTGACCATATACAGATCTGTTTTAATTATTCATGTCTTTATAATTATATATTATGTTAATTACATTATAATTACATTTAGCTGACACTTTTATTCAAAGCGACTTCCAATACATTTACACTCTTTCACACACATGATGGCAATCAAGAGCAATTGGAAGTTCAGTGTCTTGCCCAAGGGCACTTTGACTTGGGACTGCAGGGCCAATGATCAAACCACCAAGCTTCTGATTGGTAGCAACAGCAGTGTAGCAGGTTCTGTGGTTTGTGTGGTCTGTTCAGTCTTCTTGTAATTTTATTACATGACCACTCATTCATTTTCATTTATCTTTGGCTTCTACTCTATGGATGTTCACTCTAAGTAGTCCAACCAGATCTCTCGTCAGTCTTTCAATCCCTCTTAGCCAATCATATCCTTGCTGTCAAACTTCTAAATTCTTTCCCCTCTTTGCTGCTGTCATTTGTCATTTCAGTACGAGCGGATGCGGCCCTCCTCCAACTTCACCTCCAGTTTTCATCATATCAACGCCTGCCAGTCTTGCTCCATATTCCACCATCCAGGCTTTTGGCAACGCTCTTCACCACCACCAGTGTCTAGTCCCCGGAGGGAAATATCCTGAACTAGTCAGGGAATCACTACCTCCCTAAATATACCATGTCACAATGTGGTCTAATCATCTAAGACTCTTCTGAAATTTTTTTTATCATGCACTTTAGTAAATTGATTGTTTACAATTAATGAAGTCTCTCTTTATAGAATTTTTTTTCAGTCAATAAATATAAATTTGATGACAACATGTCAGTCTTTAGTAATTAGGTATACTTTATAATTCCTCTTATGCTTCATTAGAAAGTGGCACCAAAGAGTGACATAATACATGTGATGCATGATAGTCGAAATAGACTATATTGGCACAGTGGTTAGTTGATCTTGTGCAGGTCAGGTGAACTGGAGACTTGCCTGCCTCTTTTATTGTGTGCAAACTGTGTTCTTGAGCTTGGTTCCAGGGGCGATTCTAGGATCAAACCTTTAGGGGGGCTCAGCCCATGATGACAAGAAAACACTGCCCCCCTGTTAAATCAATAATTTCATTAGCCAATGATCTCTGAGCTAGTTGCAGAACGGTTAACACTATGATAGAACTAAACCAGACACTTTTTAAGTCACAGTAATAACAACCAATTTAACACAATGTTCTAACATTCAGCAGTTTTAGTTGCTTAAGTTTCAATTTGGGTACTAATTTGTCAAATTAGCAACTTCTTCTCTGGGGACTACCTATGTTAAACTTTACAACCGCACTCCTGCTCTCCCTCTGACAGACAGTCAGCCAAAGGCGGAAGTCTGGCACAACTACCTCCAATTGGCCAAAACTAGGGAACATACTACTACTACTGGGTTACAGGTGCATAGAATTGGCAACAGACACACAGGATAACCTGTTTCAAGCCCTTTGAACCATAATGGTTTTTCCTCTGTCATTAACAGACAGGTTTGCAAACTCTCAATTGACGCACCAAAATTGATTTAAAAAAAAAAGTTTATTTATTTCATAGTTTTAATTTTAATTATACAATTCAACACAATAGCAAACCAATCATTGGACATTGTATCATAGTTATAGTAGTTACTCAAAATGACCAAACAAATAATGGGGTCAAAATACATACATGCAGCTCACAAAGACCTATACATTATTTGAAAGAAATAACTAAATAAGACATACAACTCTTACTATTGCTTAATTTGTCTGCACAAAAAACATTGATTATTCACTTAATGCCTTGTTATTTGCTTGCACAACTAAATAAACTGTACGTTAACAGACTTTTCAATTATAACAAATAAAATGGAAAACATTTTCAATGAAAACGTAATAATACATTAAATAATTCTGAGCTTTCTATGGTCCTTAAAGATAAAAGATGTACAGTAAATGATCTCCAAACTTTTCACAGTTCTTACAGAGCTTACACAACATAAACAAAGTCTTTGACATCTCATGATATCATTACGCATCTATAACAATATAACATTTCAACCACAATGAAAGAGAAAGCAAATATAGTTTAAAATGTCCTTCTAAAATAATATCAGTTTTGATTCAGGATAACTTTTCAATCAATGAGATATTTGGTCTCCATTGTCATAATATTAAGCTTACAATCCTTCGCAAAGGTGTTAGACAAATGTTTAAATGGTGCAAGACAAGAGTGTCAGTGGACCTAGTGGATCAAAAATATTGTTCCTTTCTTGTAAAACTGAATTTGAGAGTTGCTCCTTCATGAATTCATATTAAGTTCCAAGTGATATGAGGGTGATGACCTTTAACTTTGCTCCACAGAGAAGTTTGACTCAGATCTGTCAAACAAAAAGAAGAAAATCACACTTAATGTAATGAGAACTCAAGAGAACAAGGAGTAAATGAGGATGTGTAAGTGTGAGTTAGCTTACATGTCTTGGTGCTTGTGTATCATGTGGTTGTTGTACTCCAAAACAGGAGGGAGGGTCTCCTCATCCTCAGGAACCTGAAACCAATACATGGGATCAGATCATGAGCCAGAAATCCATCGGAGTAATTAGTGTTGTCACTCTTAAAAAAGGGACAAGACCACCATCTAGTGGTTGAAAAGCACTCTTACCTCCCAGTAAACTTCATCATCAAAGCAATTGTCATCAGCAGGGTCACCCCAAATGGGGAACTTTAGAATGAAACCTTTGAAGAGAGAAGACAACATTAAGCAAGTTTCAGTTTTAATACATTTTTCTTAGCCATAATGCAGTTAAAACCTTTTTTGCACTTAAAAGAATATAACCGGTAATCAATTAATTCTTAAGCTTCAGGATAGTCAGTGTTAAAATCCCAGGTAAGTTGTATTTGACTATTCCTGGGCTGCTATACAAGCACTCAAGCAATATGTTGTTCTTTTTTAAAGAAATCATCAATAAATAACTAAATGTTCCCTATGTAACACACAGAAACACTGACATTGAAAGATACTATTTTACTGTAAGTGATATCCCACTACATGTGGAGAGAAATACACATTGTCCTGCCGCTGAATCTCCTTATCATAATTAATGAAACAGACTGCTTTATATGGAACTGTTTCCCTGCATAATTTAGTACTGTAATACATAAAACATTCTAGAAACTCACCAACAATTGTTCCTCCAACAAGTCCAAATGCAATAGCCACACATGTGCCAGCAGCCTGGAAGCCTCCCTGGGTTAATACTGACCTGGTTGCAAAATTGCCTTCAAAGGCAAATGTCTGGATCAACCTAGGAACAAAAAATTACTTTTAATCCGAGCAATCAGCGCTTAATCTGCACAACCAGACGAAGACAACACCTGAAATCTGGGAGTGTACATTCACTATGTCGGAGTCAATAAACAGGGAAGTTCAGTTCTTTCAAGCGTGTGTGTGTGTGCCAGTCCCTCACCCCTCTTTGCCATAGACCTCTACACTGGCGGCTGCAGCAACAATGGCACCTACAAATCCGCCGAGCATCCCTGGCACAGCATGCAGGTTGTGGATACCACATGTATCCTGGATCTTGAGATATTTCTCCAAAAAGGGCTGAGAATGAGAAAAAAATGATGTTTAACCAGGGCCATAGTCACAAACTAAAAAATACAGAGGTCACGAGTATATTCTCGGCCACTGCAAAATAAACAAAAACACTTGTAATTTCTTGTATTGTTATGTTTTTTTCAAAGTTATTATTTATTATAAAAACTTTAATAATAACGTTGTCATGTATTTTTATATATATTTTTGTTATTTATTTTCACTTAACTGTTAAAATGAAATATCCTATACATTATATATCACCATCATGGACTGCATGTATTTTCAAATCCTTCTCCACAATGGCAGAGGAACATAATTGTTGTATAGAAATCTTCTAATTTCATCCAAGTTACTGTTACTGATGAAGAATGAGCCTTAAAAAACTCAAAACATGTAATTTGTAAGTACTTACGGCATGTAAAATCCTCATTAGGTTTTTAAAATCCCAGAATCAATATTTTAAACTTTAATTTAGGTCATGTTTTAAATTTATTCAATGTGAAGTGTCTTGTTACAAAATCTTTTTAAAAACACAGACATGTCTCCTCTAACTAAGTAATGGTTGAAAGGCATCAGTACCACCACTAACTTTTTGAAGTGTGCCACAACACCTTGCATCAGTTAATGGGACTTTTATCACATTTAATTTGAGTGCCTTTTCCTAAACTGAGTCATTAGTTCTTATAATCATGTTATTTTCCTTGAATACAACCCATAACTGATGGCTTTATTTTACAGTTTTTATGCTTCTTTTTTTTAAAGTTTTCTTTTCCAGTATTCAAGTTTTCGCTCAGATTAAAAGTAAGGAGGTGATAGAGTGCAGTCTCACCGAGGCAAACAAGTAGCCAAAGGTGGAAATGATGCCACAGCAGAAACCCACAATTAGTGAACCATAAGGAGTGATCATGAACTCTGCTGCTGTTCCCATGGCAACACCACCTGCCAGAGTAGCATTCTGGATATGCACCTGTCAGGTAAAACAGCATGTTAGTCATGACATAATGAGAAATACATAGATGATTGGTTGTAGATTTGTTATTTTTCAGTGAGCTGACATTACCATGTCCAGTTTTCCTTTTTTCTGAAACATGCTGGAGATGGCCACCGCAGTGAGAACAGAGGAAGCGAGGGCAATGTAAGTGTTGATGACTGTTCTGTGCTGTCCGTCGCCATGGTTTGTGATGGCCGAGTTGAAACTGGGCCAGAACATCCACAGAAACAACGTACCTGAGAGAGAAAGTTAATCAAACCACACTTAGATTAGCACATTTACAACCAAGTGAGCAGGTTTTACAATGATGAATAAAAAATATTAGATATACCAAATAAACTAAAGAAAACACTGACATGTGAGGTTTAAAAAGGTAAAATATAAAACATTCACCAATCATGGCAAACATATCAGAGTGGTAGACCGATCCCATGAGGCGTTTGCTTTGGTGTAGGTTTGGTCGGTAGAGGACCCTGGAGATGGCCAAACCATAGTACCCTCCGAAGGCGTGAATGACCATGGAGCCACCAGCATCTCTGCACTGAAAAGATATTGCTAAATAAAGTTTGAAGGAAAATTTTCACTTTTTGAACAGTGATAAAGTTTCATATGGGATGATTCTGTTTGGCAAGACTCACATGAAGGAGGTCGAGGATGATGTATTCTTCCACAGCAAATAGCGTGACGCCAAATAAGGTGACAACCATCAGCTGGACAGGGCTTACTTTTCCCAGGATGGCACCATAGGCAATCAGAGAGCCGGCAACGCAGAAGTCTGCGTTAATCAAACTATGGGGGACAAGGAAAAGAACAAGGTCAGAATGAGTGGAAACATTTACGACCAAACAAGCAATAAATGATGCACCAAATTATTGTGAGGAGTAAAAGCAAGGTTGGATTACCAACTGGGCAAAGTGGACAACTACCCTCAGGCCCCAGACCCCCATGGCCCAAAAGTCTAAGGTTCAGTGCATGTCAGATGGTTTTGGTAATTTGATTTGAACCACAAATGTGTTAGGGATTTGGCACCACTAAACTACAATATCAGTGAATTCATTATTACCAAATGATGTGGCCCTTGTAGAGAGAGAGAGTAGTCCTATATTAGGTTGTGTTCACACAGTGTGTGTGTGTGTGTGTGTGTGTGTGTGTGTGTGTGTGTGTGTGTGTGTGTGTGTGTGCGTGCGCGTGCACATGCGCGTGTGTGTATATATGTGTGTGGGGGTGTGTATGTGTGTGTCTGTCTGTGTGTGTGTGTGTGTGTGTGTGTGTGTGTGTGGGTGTGCCTGTCTGTGTGTGTGTGTGTGTGTGTGTGTGTGTGTGTGTGTGTGTGTGTGTGTGGGTGTGTGTCTGAAAGAGAGAGAGAGACATACAGAGTATTTCAGTGTCTGAGAAATAGTTGCTAATGGTTAGGAACGAATCACTGGCCATGTTTGTAATCTTTCTGATGTCATCTCTTTGATCTGTAATCAGTTAACGACCAGAGCACCTGCTGTAACCTGTTACCCGTGGCACACTGAGACACTGAGCTTGCATTTAAAGGCTCATACCAACAAAAGGATATGCTATATCAGTGAAATTACCTGATTTTGAGCACCAGAAGGCCTTTGTGCACATATTGATATACAATTCATGTTGATAAACTTAAAAATGTGGGCACATCAGCAATTTAAAAAGTGCTTCACTTTGTGTTTTGCTCAGGACGCGGTTTAACATGACAGTGAATGGAGGAAGATTTGGAACTTTTGTCATTTGAAAGCTCACTGAGCGAAAGTGTATCGCATAAATGAGCACATATCACATATATATATATATATACATACATATGTACAGACATCAGTGATGGGAATAAAGGTGTTATAAAATAACGGCGTTACTAACTGCGTTACTTTTTTTAAGTAACGAGTAAACTAATTGATTACTCTTCCCATCTTAATAACGGCGTTACCGTTACTGCCGAAAAATGTGGCGCGATATTATAATTAAAGCTGTTATTTTCATTAGACCACCTTGATCTCTGAGAGGCAGAAAGACTTTTTTTCTTCATTGGTTGGTGGGCCGTGCACGAGACAAGCCCATAAATGCTGACAATTGGCTGAGGTTGAGTAAAATTTCATGGTAAGACAATCAGAGGTAGAGTTGGGCGGGTGATCGAAAGCACACGTAGTCAGACACACAACAAACAACACAAGCGAGTTAACACTGATAAAAATGTATGTATAAAAAATAACATATATAAAAAATAACATTTATATATATATATATATATATATATATATATATATATATATATATATATATATACATATGTATGTTATTTTTTTCTTTCAGTAAAGTTACCTATTTAAGTAATTTACCTTTCAACTCCGATGTAGATTTTCCCGGTGTTGGGGTCAAGCGAGTGGAACCAGCCTTGCATGAGAAGAGCCCACTGCAGACCAAAAGCACCGATCAGGAAGTTGAAGCCCACACCACTGAAGCTGTAGCGTTTCAGGAAGGTCATGAGGAAACCAAATCCAACAAAGATCATGACATGGACGTCCTGAAAGCCTGGAGAGAAGGAAGTTTGACATATTTGTGTAATTGCATTCATTGAGAAACAGAAGTTTTTTTCCCTCTAGCACTTTCATTTTCTACTTCACATTAATTAACTTAGGGTAATTATAGGCTAAATTTAAGTGTCTTATAGACGTATAATTTTGTAATAATTTTTGTAAATAATGTTGCATGTTGAGATTGCAGCCATTTTGTTTAAACTAAATGCTGTCTTTAAATATGTCATCACAAAACATATTGGGAACACAATTGTCACAATTGTCACAAGAAAGCCAAGAAAAATTATATTCTAATATTTAAATCTTAGATGCCAGGAGAAGAGAGGCCCTCTGTCAATGTCTTGCAATGAACATAAAGCAAAGACAGAAACAGGAGAGTGAAATTAAAACTGCTGCAGCTTTAAGAAATATGTTAAATTTGAAAATTAATATTTTTGAAATAGCTAAGAACGCAATCATAGCCAACCATTTGTCATCAGTGGAAAAAAACCATTTCGGTCCATGTCCAACATCACAGGATCACTGCATTTAACTTTTACTGCAAGTAGCATTTCTTTACAGGCTGTCTTATGTTGTACTTACTGGGATATCTGAAGTAGAAGTCATTTTCAGCATCACTGGTGATGTTGTGACTTTGTTTGAACTCTATCCATTTCTTTACGTCTGATTCCTCATCATACCGGATGAAAACTCCAAACAGTATAATCATAGCAATCTGCCAGATGAAGCAGACGGCTGGCAGTCTAATACGAATATTGGTATTCTTTTGCGGCCAAAAAAATTTTCTGCGGCTTCACAACAGTTTCCCATCTTGACAACTCTTTGCTGATGATGCTCTTATCACATTAATCAGCCAGGCCGCCTGCTCAGCTGGGACTGCCAGCTTCTCAGCAGGTATTTATATGTATGGACCATTGGAGGTGGTGTGCTCCAATTCTCCACTCACACACAGGGGTTGGACATACACAAGGGATGGACCCGCCTTACCTGTTAGCAGGAAAACCACTCCTTTCTGTACAACACTCCTCCTAAAACAGGTAGGTAACCACTGCAGGAAATAAAATAATCACTGCAGAAATGTGTGATGGAAATAATTCACTATAGACTAACTTGATATGGCATCATTTTGTGATGTGGCAACTTCTAGCCATAATTACAAAATGACCAGGCCAGAAGGTCAACGTAGTACATTTCAGGCCTTAGTATAACGGTAAATATATCAAACACCTGTAATTGCAGATGACGTAATGAATTACTAGGACTGTTCAATTGGTCTTGTATTGGAAATGATTTTTGAGTGTCAGCCATCTGCTCTGGGAGAACATTAAACTGGTCCTGGGTAAACACACCTGTCCGTCAGGCTTATACTACATAGTATCACCAGAATTGTTAACTAATGATAGGTGTGTGTTACTTTAAACTTTCTCTGTCTGTGTCTCAGTCTGATTCTCTCTTTGTGCTGTGCACATATGTATGTAACAACAATAAATAAGTGGGAAGACAGAGAAAAGCAGCGCATCTTTTTTTAGTGGTGGTTGAAAAAAGTCTAACAATGTGCTCTTTGGTGCAGAGGCAATCTAATAGTACCAGAACACCATGAAAACCAAGGAACTCCTGTTGAGGAAAATATTAAAAAGCCTTCATTGATGTGACTAATGCATTGCAAAAGGTAAAAATATGCACTAACCCGGCAGGTACTAAATAATTAATTAACTTTAACTGAGGTTTTACTGAGCCAGTTTTAGAGAGAGACAGAGAGATCGAGAGAGAGAGAAAGAGAGAGAGAGAGAGAGAGCAAGCCCTTTATATCTATATGGAGCAGGTCCTGTTCCAAGGAGCCTGTCATTTTGCATTTTGCAATGTTTCTACAGTATTCCAGAACAGACAAACCAAAAACTGGCTCTTGAGAAGGCCTTTCGCATTTTATGTTAGTGAAGCATATAAGCCATCTTCATTGTTTAGTCGCCAGTGGACTGTTGCCCAGCTTCTAAAATTGGAGATCTGCCAATGTAGCAAAAACCCTTACCCATCTGGGTCTTGGTTGAACTGGCAAAGAACACATAGCACCCAGTTAGTTATAGCAGGAACTTTGGTATGCTTGAGAATACATGTAATAAATGGATCACAAGCATATGACGCTTCACCATATTGAGAACAAAATTCAGCACCAAGCAGAATACTGTCAAGCACTCAACCACCACCAAACATTTAGCAGTTCCCAAGGAAAATTTAACACAAATTAACATAACCAGGGCTGCTGTATTTAATGTGTAGCTTTCTGAAGGTTAAAAAAAAAGTTTAAGGTCATTTGAAAGTCATCAAAGGTCAAATTCAAAATGCCTCTACGCTAGAAAATAATCCTTATGGAGATGCACTTGTAGAAATGGCATGCATCTTTTACAAGATGCACCATATGTTGGTACTGTCGGTCTCTCCACTGGAGAAGCTGGGGGTAAAGTGGCTAGTTTAGGGACCCTTTAAGAACATGTACTGGGGAATCCAGTTGCATGAGCGGTTAAAAAACATACCATCAATATCAGTAGCATTCATACAGTCACTTCTGCTCTACCCTTCAGGTCTCTCTCTTTATTTGGTCTACCACTGTCTGAAGATGAAAGAAAGGTGTGATATTAGTCAGTGACAGAAAAATATCAGTATGACTCAAAATGAGTGATCGCTTAATAGAAACAAATCTGTATTTATTATTTTTTTAATTAAAGCATACCACTTGGCACACAACTTGCCCACTGGTTATTCCTGTTCTCCTTCTACACTTCATGTGTACCTTGTGTTCTGGTTGTTTATTCCTAACTTAATACTTATCTATTCATCATATCTGTTCATCACTAAGAACATTCCAGATTATATCTGCTTCCCGTGTTTAAGTCATTCATTCTTTAACTCATTATGTAACACAATGTGTAGGCTATAACTGATGAGATTCTGCTCTTTGTAAATAATGCAGCTCGTGCTCAAGAGTCAAACTATGATTTACAGTATTTACTCCAGCAGCTCTACTTTAAAGGTGCTCTAAGTGATTTTTTAGACTACATTTGTTGTCACATACAGCAAACATCTCCTCACTATCCACGAGCTGCCTGTCCCCAGAACACATTGTAAAAACAAAGTCTCTGTAGACAGCCTAGGGTCTACAAACGGCAACAAAAACAAACTGTGCCCACCTGCACTACAAAAGGATACACAAACAGTGTTCCAGCGTTCCAGCCAATAACCGACAAGAAGGATTTGGGGGTTAGTGAAGCACAGAAGGGAGAGGGAGGGGACGGGATCAATAGGAGGGAGGGGTGAGCTAGTCACATTTTGTAAGAAAATAGTCAACAAGAAGTAACGTCACTCAACATCTCTTAGAGCACCTTTAATAGACATTTTTTTCTTTGTGATGTTTTATTGTATTTGTACGTATTTGCCAAATATCATGTGCAATGTATCAATGGATTTAGCAGGTTTTACACGCCCACATGAAGAGTGGGTCTGCAAAGAAAAATAGCTTACTTGAGTACTTACATAACCCTAGTATTGCATTGGGTTTAATCATAAATATACTATTTTTGTTGTGAAGCAGTTTTTTCTGATATCATAAAAGATTAATAATCCTGTGAGGAGTATTGACAAAAAATACTCTTAGTTCGTCATTACACATCATCTATCAGCTACAGTGCATGTAAAATATGATTAGGGATTAGTTTTGCCTTTCTTAGGCAAAACATGTCAAAGCTTTTGATACACCAAGCCTTGGCAGCAGGGTGGCAGTGAGAGGAGAGGGAGTGTTGTTGCCTGTTGCATGAAGCATTTGCTCTAAACAAAAGATTCTGCCTTTGGGGAATATCTAATCAATGGACTGTCATAAATCAATGCTGCAGGGAGTACAGCAGAAAGTAATTATGCTGATATGTTGTCTTTTTCAAATAAATAGACATAAGAAGTTGGGGCAGCTGAAATGTTTATCATTTAACTTAATCGCTGCAGAAATATTACAATGTTGTCCTTAAACATCTCAGCCTTGGAGTTGTCAAACATGTGAGAGAGGGACTGTATGAAAGTTTCAGATCTTATCTGTTGAAGGCATTACAGTGATGTTCCCTGTCACATGCTTAGCCGCACAAAGCCCTGGAATGATGCAGAGAGATAAGTACCTGTCACTCCGCAGGTAAGTGAGACACATATCAGTACAAAGCTTGTTTTATTAAGCCTAAGTTACTGTGGAATCCTATTAAGCCTATCAAATGGCATCACTTACATCTAAAAGGTTTACAAAAGCAGGCGCATCCGGAGAAAATAATACTGGTGCTGGACAGTAGTACATTTAAAAGACAGAAAATGTAGTCTGAACACTATGAGCATAAGGGCCTATTGAATTATCACCAAGAAATGTTTCAAGCTGTTGATTGTAAAAACTCTTTGTGCATATGTTTTTCTCACATTATCTGCACAGTTTTAGTCTCTTTGTCACAAACATCCAGACACACAAGCTGTTGACCACTTCTATCAGTGTGTGTTTGGGAAATATTGTGACACCAAAAACTTCTAATGCTCGAAAAAGTGAGAAGGCATCAAAATATTGCTTTCTTTCATGAGAGCATTATCATTCCAGCATGAACAGACTTATTATTAAAATAGACACTTTGTATTCATTCCAGGAAATAAAATATCATTTACGCGTTCAGCACTTTGATATGATCCGGGCGGGAGTGTGACTGACCAGACAAGAATTTCAGAGAAGATAATAGCACGCGTGGCCAGATGCCACATAGATATGACAGCGTCAGGCAGTCAGTTATTTCTTAGTGACAGAAAACTCGTTTACACTCTGAAGACGATCTGACACTCAGATAACCCCTAGATATAGTGTTAAGATTTTCAGAGGAGACACAAGTTTTACTTTGTCAGACATCTCGTGCATCATCTCACACATGGTCTATTACACAACTTTACCCACATGCAAATTGCCTCGTGATCCTCAGTCAGCTGCACAATGACAATGGTGACATGTGACTGGCGTGAATAGCCATTTTCATCTTTTATTCTCCTTTTAATTTTAAGCTTATTAGGGCCAGAGCGCCGACAATGGTGAAGGCCCTATTGAAACTGAAGGAATTATTATTCCTTCTTTCTTTCAGCAAATGAATCACCTTTTTGAGGGGCTTAACATATTCAAAAACTCACCAAAATTGGCGGTCGCATCAATCCTGGTGAGAATTTATGTATTTTAGGGGTTTTGGGAATAGGTGCACAAAAATGGCTAGCTAGCGTCCCCCTACAAAGTTAGATAAATGCTGGCAGTGCATTTTAGTTATTCATTCTATTTATTTTATTTTTATTTCATTGCTTTTATCTTTATATTTGGTACCTCATCTTTTTATTGTGTTTTTATTGTGTTATATATTTATTCTGTATTATCTTTTTGTGCAGCACTTTGTGTAGCACTTGTGTTTGTTGAAATAGTGCTATATACGGTAAATAAAGTGGATTGGATTAATTGAAAGTTCAAAATTAGCGCAATTTTGGCCATTTCCACATGTCGTACTAAACTCCTCCTAGAGATTTCATTTGATCAACTTCAAATTTGGCCTGTGCCATCGTAAGACATTAAGATGAAACGTTATCAAAAGAAAACCTTTTCGCCATAGGGCATGGCCGTGGAGGGGCAGTTATTTTGTGTTTCACCATCAAAATAGGAAGTGGGTATAACATTGTCCAATTGGCTCAAACCTTTTCAGGATTCATAAGAGTCCAATCCTGAGGACATATAAAGGCTGACATTTACTCGTTATAACGTTATAACGCCCAGTAGTGGCAACAGGAAGTAGGCCTAAAAGTTAAGGTGCTTTACTTTAACAAACTCCTCCTAGAGATTTCATCAGATCGACTTCACATTTGGTCTGTGTCATCTAAAGATCTTAACAATGAAAAGTTATTAAAAGCAAAAGTTTTGTCCAACGGTGTGGGCGTGGCGGCCATTTTAAGCATTTATTGATGAACGAAGAAGTTGTTGTAACTTTAGTGTACATAATCAAATTTGGCCAAAATTTCTCATGATTAACAATGATCTTGTAGGACATTTATAGGCCAAAATTGACTTTTGGTCATAGCGACCCTCGCTGGCAATAGGAAATCAGCCTTATATGGCAAACATCATCTGATTGACATGTAACTCATGTGTGGTCTACATGTGAGCTGCCCCCTACACTTTAACCACACCAATGTACTCAGGCCACGCCCCTTTCATACCATTTGAACTGTTTAGGGTACAGTCTTGTGCGAGGTGTCATTGAACTCAGCAGAGTTCCTTTTTCATTGGTGATGGTTTGGCCCACCCCCTACGCTTAAGCCACACCCCTTTCATAATTGGTGACCCGTTTAATGTAGAGTCTTATGTGAGGTATCAATGAACTCAGCAGAGACTACCTTTTTTATTGGTACAGGTTTGCCCCGACCCGTATGCCTTGGCCATGCCCCCTTTCACAGCTAATAAACTGTATGTTATAAAGTCTTGTGTGAGGTATCATTGAACCCAGCAGGGAGTTCCCTTTTCATTGGTGACGATTTATAGTGTTTCAGTGTCGCGCTTATGCATGGTTGCAAGGAGCGGCATCCACCAGTAACCCTGATGCTCACAGAGGAGCGAGGGCCCGTCCAACATTGCTTACAGCTTTAATTTTTTTATATTTTGTGCATTACTGAAATAAATACTTACAACCTTAGAATTATCTCTCTAAAATAGAGTCTAAATTGAATTTGTTTTTTTCAATGTGTCAGCTTGTTAATTTGAAACACTTTAAGAAATGTATAATTATTTAAAGGTCCCATGCATGAAAATGTCACTTTATGAGGTTTTTTAACATTAATATGAGTTCCCCCAGCAAGTGTTAATTTCGTCAGATGAGACAAGACTAAATATGTTTGGCAACAACCTTTTTTTCCATGACAAAGACAAGACGATGACGAAACTGCACCAATGTCCAAAAACATTGAATAAGTCTAAATTAACATGCATTATTGTTGAAAAGACGAGACTAAAATGTCTTGCATAAAATAAAAACAAAGACAAAATTTCTCTTCCTTTTTGTCTACAATCGTCTGTACTTTTTCATCATGAGATAGAACTAGTGCAGTGCCTGTGCCAAACAGGCCACTTGCTTGGTTCCCAGTATTTTTCCCCCACTAAGTGTGGTTCAATCAGGCGCTGCTCGGTTGCAGCTCATCTAGAGATTCGGCATGTCCCCTTTTTTTCATCCAGCCGTCACACATCCTGGTAGTGATGTGGCCCGGGTGGGGGAGTAAAGAAGCCCGGTTTAGCCTGCTGCAGAAGCCGTCACAGCAATGTGCAGTAGAGCTGCTACTCTTTCGCGTCGAAAGGAGCCAGTTGAGGTGGTTCGGGCATCTGGTGAGGATGCCTCCTGGGCGCCTCCCTAGGGAGGTGTTCACAAGACTAAGATAGTCTAACTAGGTGATAAAATGAACACTACCCCCAGTTTTCCTATAGTCCCCCAGTGGCTAGAAATAATGATAGGTGTAAACCGAGCCCTGGGTATCCTGCTCTGCCTTTGATAAAATGAAAGCTCAGATGAGCTGATCTGGAATCTTGCCCCTTTTGACCTCATAAGGGAAGCTAAGAAGAAAAAACAAGGCTAAAATAATAACTACAGTTTTGAAAAAACAGTAGCTCCTACTGTTATGACGAGAACAGAAGGACTCAAACGCACAGCTCAACAATAAAGAATTTATTGGGGAAAGTGGAAATGGGAAGGCGACGAAAACAAAAGGAGGTAAGTACAGGAAAACAGGGAGACGAATATTCTAGATGAGGTTGTTCTTTAGCGAGTTTTTCCACCATAACTGGAGCAACGATCAAGTGAAGAATGAATGGAGCGCTGTCGTTGATTTGGAGATGGCAGGCAGGTGTGAACGGCGGCAGCAGGTGATTACTGATGAAATTCAGGTGTGTGTTGTCAGCTGACTTCAGCAGGAGGGAGAGTGAGAACAAAGAAAACAGTAGGGCAGGCCAACAGAAAACTCTGAAAAATGGTAAACAAAACAAATACTCATGGCCAGCCAGACCCCAACCACACCTACTTTCCTAGTATTGTGAGGTCTCTGTAAGCTCTGATCAGATTCAGTTGTGTTTGTTGAAGATGTGGGAAAATAAATGCATAGGCTGCACACACTTCATCTGTAACTTGACAGGCAAAATTGTTTCACTGTCTGTAAACTACTGAATTAATTACAATTGCATAATAGTAATGTAGGTAAAATACAAATTGTGGTATGTATCCAGAATGCGACGCAGGTTTGAATTACTTTCCAAATCAGCCCATTAATTGGTCAAATTCTCCAACTAGAACAGTTAAAATTTGTTGACTGGTGCATCTATTCTTTATGCAATGTCTCAGTTTCAGAAATCTGTATGATTTGTTACCTAGGAGCCAAATAAAGACAAATACAAGCCTTAGCGTCAGGAAACTAAAAGCTACAGAACATGCTCAACCGGTGAAGGGGTTGTAGTTACAAAACAGTTGAGCACTCAGTTTCAGAAAACACAAAAAATGAATCATGCATGGCAATCATACCTTTAACGAGATGGGTCATGAGTTAGAGGCACCACACCTTCCTCACTGCAGGAATGTTTCATCTTAGAAAGGTCCTCATTTAAGCCTTACTGGGTGTGTCTGACATATTTATTTGACATGTTTCACTTTGGTAGGTTGTTGTGCCATCTAATCTTCAATTTGTTCTGTTCTGTCAGTCCCACAATGGCTGAGGCAGCTGCTGATTACATTCAACTTGCAAGAAACATTGTAAATAGGTAATCAGTCCATGGATGACTTATTACTGAACTACACTGCCTTTTTTGTATGTAGTTCTGAACATTTAAGTGGTGAACTTATAACAGAATTTAAGCCACCTCTGCACTGAGAATTTCTTGTTTTTATTCTCTCTTAATGTTGTAATGTCTTGTTACTGCAATATGAAAAGGATTATCCGTGCTAATGATACTAATCCATTTCAAATTTGGCTTAAATGATTACACATAGTTTCAAGAACAATTTTAATAATCTTCCAGCACAACTGACACTCAGCCAGTTATATTCAGTGCCAGACAGTAGCTCCAGGCTGCACCAGTGTTTGCAAAGAGATACTCATCAATTCACTGTAACCTCTCCATGACATCACACACCCATACAGACATCATGAGACATGTCATGTCAATCAACAATGTAATTTGCCTTGTCTCAACTAAAGCCAGAGACTCAAGATTATGGCAGCGTATATGTTCTCTTGACACGGTTGTAAAAAATAAGAGAGAATGAAGTTTTTGTCAAATAACCAAACATTACTTTTTTGTCAGATTTGATCTACTATTTCTAGTCCAGTCATGAAGTTTTAAGTTTATTTTAATACTACTAACACAAGCTAAGAGATGTAGCGAGGACTGTTTATCCACCATATACCAGGAAAAAAGTTCCAAGTCTGGCAACCCAAATGAGTCCCCATTAGCAGCCTTGTTACTGCTAACCAAAGGGGCAGTTTACCAAACTGTTAACCAGAAGAATCGCAATTCCTGGATGGGTACAATATCCTTATTTTGTATTTGTGAAGTCGTCTGACAAAATAAACATAATTACAGGTTAAAACAAGTGCTGTGTAATGGGCTATTCTGACCTTTCAAGCATAACAGTCCCGGGAGAGTGAACAATCCAGCACTCCATTCCATATTCCCCCGTGATCTGTAAATAAAAAAAATTAGATAAAGCTTTCAAGGTGCTGGTGGCGCCAGGCTAGTTGTTTCCGCCTGTTTCCAGTCTTTATGCCAAGCTAAGTTAACCAGCTGCTTATTAAATAGAGTGGTACCAATCTTGAGGTGACAGTAAGCTTTGTAAATGTACTGCCACAAATCCCTTGGCCAGGCTTACATCAACACAGCACTAAAACATGCTAATATCATGTTAGGATTGATCCCCACTAGCAGCTTTCAGTTAACGTCCTGTGAAAAAAGAGTCAAAAGGACAGCTTCAACAGGCCTGCACTTTTATTTTAGATGTTTAAAGGCAGTCATGTTACACCTACATGCTTCCCATTGACTTAGACTCAAGAGGGGAGGTCTGCAGTTGGATCCTAAAAACCAACAGGTGAACCTTAACCCCATGTCTGTGTTGGCAGCCTCTTTAGGAGGAAGTGGCAGTTTGTCTCTGTGCTGTCTTTCAGACAATCACACGCACATGGGGGTTTACACACAACAATTACGGTAATAATATACAGCACAGTGGTACGTTATGTTTACAGTAGCACATGTTTGTGTTATCGCAAAAGAGACAGATGTGTTGAAAGCTTCTGTTCTTAGGAGGAGGAATTAAAAAACAGACACACAAGGCAAGAAGTTAAGAAACAAGAATACTGCCATCCACTGGTCAACTGATATTTTACAAGTCAAAAACACAATTTCAAGTTTATTTCCACAACCAAAGGGGTCCAATTTAGTTATTTTTCACTTTTCTTCTATTTGCATGTCAAATAATCAGGCTTGTATTATGTCATTTTGTAGTATATGGTACTAAGCTCAGCCCGAAGTTTTTTGAAAGATGGTCTGTTTTTAGGGTCGTACTGCCAGCAGCTGTTCATAATCCTGGAGATTTCCACAGGGCAGCAATGAGGAGCGGGCATACGGTATCCTGCAACATAACACAGACAGGTATTGACATACTCTTAGCAAACTGTACACATTTTTGAAACGTGAATTTCAGAAATGGAATCAGTGTCAGAATGAACAAAGGAGGAGGGATTTTCCTCAATAGCATCTGAACACAAACACATTGACACTTGGCTTATTTAACCTGATGAGTCTTACCTTTCTCCACCTCGTCTCGTGTCTGTTGGTTAGTCATGCTCGTGTAGGGCGTCATTCCCATGGAGAAGGTCTCCCACAGTAAGACTCCAAAGCTCCAGACATCACTCTCTTTGGTATAACGACCTAAAAACACCAGCAGGGGGCAACATTGGCAAAGGCCTGTATGTCAGTTTTTAATTGAATACTGGCAGAGAGGAACAGGAGATGTGTTTCTGGTTGTGACTGCAGGGCAGAAAAAGTTGTGACGGTACCATAGTTCAGGGCCTCAGGAGCCGTCCATTTGACAGGGATCTGTCTCAGGCTGCCCTCTGCAGAGTAGACACCATCATCTTGCTGACGGGACATCCCAAAGTCACTGATCTTTACCACATTTTGCTCTGCAACCAGACAGTTTCTTGCTGCCAGGTCCCTTAAATAAAGACAAGACAAGGAAAAAGATGTAAGTGGCATGCATGCATGCATGAAAAATGGATACAAAAGAGACAAAAAAAGAATTATGCTCTGTATGTAAAAATGAGAAATAGCAAGAGCACAGACTAAAACAAGTGAGAAAACAGGCATTCTTCTCATGTCTCTAGTGTTGCGTGAGGCAGTTTGACATGCAGTGTTAGAGGCTGAGCATCTGCCAGCGGTCTTTTCTCTAATCGGTCCCCGCTGGGCAAATCGCACAATGCTCCTGTAATGAGCCGGGTGTCACAACTTCATGTCTACCCCGGAGCAGACATCCTCCACTGATGCCTTACCTAAAGCACCACAATCGCTCCCACTCACTGATCCCCTAAAACAATTATATTTGAGGTTGCATAATTTCAAATGCACAACATCTTCTTGATCTCCACTTTTTCCCACTTTTTACTTTTAATAATGTTTTGAAAACAAGATTTTGTGATTCTAGATTATGTACAAAACCACGTTTGATCTTTATAATCAATTCCTGCTCACTTTGAGATCCACAGTCTTTAGAGGTTATGAACCAGTTTTCCTTTGGGCTTGTACAACATGTTCAAAAAGAATCATCACAGCCATGTCAGCATCCTTGCATTTCCTCCCTGTCTCCCTTACAGCTGATTTTAAAATCCTATTACCGGTAAACAAGAATGTACGAGGCCCTAAATGGTTTTACACCTTTATATTAAGTTGACTGTCTCTTCTACCAACAAAAAGTATAGAGAGGCAGTCTGTCCTTGTTATGGACCTGTGGAATAAAATATATTGTATTGTATTACTAGGACAGTCAAGGTGCTTTTCTGTTGACTAAAATCCAAAAGAAGTCAGGACAGAAGTCACTACCCATCTTCCACCACCACACAGCGCTTATTACACTATATCTAATTTTGTATTTATTTTTTCAAACACAACTGCACCATAGCTCTCTGAACACGCAATAAATAATTTGAACAATTATATGTCTCTGCTGTACTTTATGCTGTTTCCTGCTTGTTATATTCTTGGTGGCTTTAGATTCACCACATAGTAAGACATAAAGTAGGCCTACAGTATTTTCTGATCTAACAATGCTTCTTTGTGTTATTTTGTATGTTTGTTTTGTTATAAATATATTTGTTATGTATTAGATTGTATAATACATTTACAATATTGAATATTGTGTTAGTTTAGGTGGAGCACTAATATTGTGGTCCATAAGCTGATTAGTATTACTTGTTTAAATCATGTTTTACCATTTGTGGCTCATTCATTCGCTGTTTAGCTACCAATTAATAATGTACAATCATATTAATTCAGTGTTGTAAGAACAATCAATATAACCAGGAACTCCTCACTTTAAAGCATCAGTCACGCCAAAAAGTGGCATTAACTCGTCCACAAAACATTGATGGGGCTGGCGGGACATAGTGACTATCTGCAAGGCTAGTTTGTAAGGTACTGGAGCTGGTGAGCCAAATGTTAACCTGCTAGTCAGCCCAGGCGGGCTAGCACTAGTCGGTCAAACTCTCTATCTATATTTTACTGTTGTGTTTTCTTCCCGCTGGCATTTTTTTTTACCTTTGCACACCATTTTGTAATCAGGAGGGCAAGAACAAAAATAAAGCTTTTCAAGCGACCAAGCTTGCTAAAGGTCAGTTAGCAAACTTGTTAAAAAAAAGTAATGTACAATCAACTCCTGTCTAATGCCATGCCTTTCTGCAAACCATATCTCTTTTGTGGAACAGATTTTTTTCTGACAGTGGGCCTTTTTTTTCGAAAGGTATTAGCTATTGGTCAACGGCTGATATTCAAAGTAGGTCTATCTGTGACTGTAGATGCAGAGTACTTCAGGACACGTCTACTACATGATACACCCTTGAAATAGCCGCAATTTGGTTAGGTTTAGGCACCAAAACTACTTGGTTAGGTTAAGTAAAAGATCATGGTTTGGGTTAAAATAATATATTAATCGAGAAAGTTATACTTTAGTGTATATTTTTGGTGAACTTCTCCGAAGTATAAAAAATATACACTACGCGGGACATTTATATGGAATATTTTTTTGCTTGGTGGGGATCCTTGTTGCTGCTCTGACTTAGATCTTTCAGTTGCCAAATCTAACAGCACGACCGTAACACTATAAATGGTGAAATCCAAGACGTGTCTCTGAGTTACATACAAAGTCAAAATATTACCTGTTCCTGATTTAATAAGGGCAATATTTTAACTATAACTATTATACTTGTATGAAATATTGTATAAATCATATCATATTGTACAAAGATTTATTGATTGACCAACCTGTGGATACATTTTTTGCTCTCCAGGAACTCCATGCCAGATGCTACATTTTCTGTCATTTTGACCAACATCTTAGGCTTCAGATTGTGACCCTCATGCCGTAAGTAGGATAGAAAATCCCCACCTTATGAAATGTTCACAAACACACACACAAACACACACACACAAATACTTACATATAAAGAGAGTGATAATAGACAAAGCAGTGCAACAATAATAGTAGAATAAAGCTTGAAGCTGTTAGGTAAACAAGTTGAGAGATAAAGCTAGAGTCTAACAGGATCATAATTACCTTGAACGAGCTCCATGATTATGTAGATGGGCTGTTTCTGAGTACACACTCCTATCAGCTTCACAATGTTAGGATGGTCATATTGCTTCAGGATCCTGGACAGCATAGGAGAGGTGTGTGTGTGTGTGTGTGTGTGTGTGTGTGTGTGTGTGTGTGTGTGTGTGTGTGTGTGTGTGTGTGTGTGTGTGTGTGTGTGTGTGTGTGTGTGTGTGTGTGTGGGCACTTACCTGGCTTCTATCAGGAACTTACTCTTGTGCTCTGGGGCCAGGTTCTCTTTACAGGATTTCACTGCTACAGGAGTGTTATCAGAGCGTAAACGACCACTGTACACTTCTCCAAAGTTACCCTGTGTAGTACGAACATGATTAGTTACAGTTTTTTTAACACTCTTTTCTAATAAATTCTCTTTTGTACCCTCTGCTATCTCTCTGCTTAACTCTGTAAAGAATAGGTTACGTCTGCACATAAGGCACACTTGGACTTAAACTTTTAATGTTGTGGTATTTATTTCCCCATTTGGTATAATCCTGTATTTAGGTAAACGTGAACATCAATTATAACTTTACTTTATAACTTTTAAGTTTTCAAACAATAGAAACTATCTCAAATTGGCAGGGGATAAATTTGTAAGTGTACAGTTCTCCTTCATTGGAAAAATTACTTATGTTGAGCTGCAGCTAATATGAGATATCAGCACTCTAAATACACAGGATTTCTACCACAGTTTATAAATTCCTCTTTTTTGACAGTGTTTGCTTGTTGAGCCACAGCTGAAAATAGGAAGTTTGTACTAAAAAGACAGTAACTTTGGAAGATATTGAATTGAAATTTTAAAGCAAATTATTGTAACTCATTAAGCAGGACTTCCTTGCCCCTCAACCATACTTCTCACTAAGGTCCTTGCAAATATGTTCACAACATTTCGAGAGATCTGACTCAGATACAGGCAAATACTCAGACACACTACTCATGGATAATTCCGCTAGAAGGCGTAATAAAAAGCAATGAATACATTTTTTTGTTGTTGCTTTTTCTCACTTTACTTTTAGATTTCTGTCAACATATGATAAGTTTACCCACCCGTCCAATGAGGGGTCCCAAGATAATATCATCATGTTCCAGGACCCACTTGTCCTAATGGGGTTAGAAAAGAACAATAGAAGATGCATAGTAGTGCTGTTTTAAACTATGACACCAGCAAGGGTAGAGGGAAACTATGAGGGAAGAGAATAGGAAAGATCATAACAGAGTAAGTTTAAGTGTTAATGTGTGATGACTATGGAAGCACTTTAATAGTATGTTTAAATTGTGTGTTACAGCCTTTTTAGGGTCAGTGCGTTTGTGTGTGTGTGTGTGTGTGTGTGTGTGTGTGTGTGTGTGTGTGTGTGTGTGTGTGTGTGTGTGTGTGTTACAGCAGTACCTTCAGTACAGGTTTCATTAGCACTATGTCACACTTCTTGGTGATGTGTTGATGTGAGGACAGCAGATGATGGATCAGCTGTGGGATACTGTGGAAGCTTTCTCCATCCAGACGGTACAGATTCTACTGACACGGATGAAGCATTTACAAGCGTGCAACAATGTGCAAACATACAGGAAGCAGAAAATCTTGAAGACATAATGAAAAAAACATATTAACAAAATAGACTTTTAAATTGTTAGACTGTTTAAATACTTGATTTTTTTCATTCTAAACATCTAAACTTCTATTTAATTCACAGAAGAAAACATTTAGCCGCATGCTCACATAACTTCTTGTTAAATTAACCGAATTAGGATGGAAACAGTAGATCATTTTATTGCCGTATCAGTGGTCTTGTTCAATTGAAAATGTGCATACATATTCAAAACATGATGTCAAACAAATACAAAAACACATAAATGTAAAATGTACTTCTACAACTCTATACAAAAGTGTTTTGGTCTATTCATTTACTTACATCCGTGTTCTGAATGAGGAAATGCTTGCAGGATCTTTGCCATTGCACAGAGAGCACATAACCATCTTTCTCTTGACTCTTCCTCACCAAGAAATCTCCATCATTCATCAGCAGCTGCTGGACCTCCAGTCTAGGAATGGCTCCGTGGTACCAGTCCTGCTGCCCCAGAGGTCGATCCACCTCCTGCACTGGGTTGATGGCGGGGAGCACCTGGAGAGAGAGAAAAGCACACTCTTTAAAGCTGATATGAAAAATAAAACAATAAAAGTGATGGAAGGATGAATTTTTAGGGTGATTCTGCAGAGAATATATAAAGATACTTCAGAGAAGAGTCTGTTATACTTTAAAGTCTAACCGCACCACTTTCCATGCCTCCGGGAAACGGCCAGATTGGGAGTCAGAGAGCAAGAAGTAGTTCACACTTTAAGAAAAATAGCAGATAATTTAGGCTTGAAGTTTGGACACTAACTTGCTCAAGATGATCTTTTACAGCATGAACACGGTGATTTTATCTTTCTGAAATTAAAAACTGAAAGATTGATTGCACATTGATGGCCTGTAGAGAGTTTGTGTGCAGCACAGCTGGGTCATGGCTCCATCTGTCAACAATGATAAAACAATGAAATGTAAACTTGCTGCCCGAGAAGTAAACTTTTAATAAAGTTTTAGGTCAGGAAGAATTTTGAAAGTAGTGACTTTGACCGACAAAGATGACCTCATTTAGTCCAACAGTGGTGTCAGGAGCACGAGACCCCAAAGAAAGGTAATGTGCCTGAGTGAGCTCAGCTGTGCAGTGGATACACTAAAAACACACTGCAGCTAAAGTGTCCTTCAACTGGAACACTGTCCTTCCTTTTAAAATGTCTTCAACAACATCCTAAGAAACAGATATTGTTCCATGTGTTATGCCAAACAGTTTGGTACAACCACTTGTACTCTGTCATTGTTTCGTGACTTAATTGTAAATCAATGTGTAACCTACCTCCCATTTGGGTGTAAACAGGCCACTCAGATGGTTTATGATCCCATCCATGAGGGGTTTGGAAAAAGATGGGCTGCAGTCCTAATAAGGAGAAAATATCCAGAGCACATCATGTTGGTCAATAAAAATATAACATTACCGACAAAACTAATTATTTACTAGCTCCCCCACCCACCCCCGTTTTTCTTCTCCCTCTTCAGATTGCAAAAAATGCAGAATAAGACTTGCAAGGCTTTAATGAAATGTTTATCTACTATATTTTGGTGGACCAAGTTACAAAGACTTGTTTAGTACTAAAGCAGGATTCTCATTACGGGTTAACTTAATATCCAATTGATTTGTTACAAGAATAACTGCAGTACCAAACAAATGTGTGGAATCAACTTACATGAGATCAAAATCAAAGAATAAAAGTCTACAACAGGGGTCGTCAACGTTTTTTAGGCCAGGGACCCCTTAGCTCAAAGAGAGACCGAATAGGGACCCCCTACTGCATATATTGTAAACAATTTAGTTGAATATTAAACTGGGCCAAATGAATAAAAATAAATGGATATTATTTATACAACATGTTTTAACTATTAACATACATTTGGAAGGCACAGTGAATCTTTAAACCTAACTGTACAGCTACCATAGAGCCTATCTTACCTAAACCATTTTTTTTCACAAATAGGCCAATTTATAAATACCATGGTAATCCATCCAATAGCTGTTGAGACATGTCACTAAAAATCAAAATGCTCAAACTGCAGGCAACGCTATGGAAAAGTGATTGGATCACCAAAGTCAGTATGGCTTCATTCTCTAATTTGATTAGGAGCTTAAAAAAACAACAGTAACAAAGACTCCTGCAGAGAGAACATACGTTGCTTGTGTTGGACAAAAGTGAGATGGTGTCTGGGTCCAGCTTCAGAGCACAGGGAGGTTCTTTGGAGCCCAGCTGGTCCAGTTTTTCCTTCAGAATAAGCCTCTGAACCTCCAGCTTGGCTCTAACACCCTGAGAAAGAGCAACCTGCCACCGGCACTCCTCCATCGCATGTTTCTTGCTGAACTGATAGACTCTGGACAAAGCAAAGAGCAACAGTACATCAGGGAGGGTGAATTTTATTTGTGTGGGCCTTTTCAGGTTATTAGAAATGTAACTCGTGCATGCAGTCACAAAGAAATACATTTTCAAAATCTTTATATAAAATGGACCTTAATATAATTTATATATATATATATATTTTTTTTTGTCGCCCTCCATTGTCTACCACGCACGAGTGGACGATGCAGCAGCACCCTCTGCAGTTTCTGATAGGTCACAGCTTTTGGTGACTGACTGCACCTTTAGCTTGCTTTGTGCAGCATATGTGCCCCACACAGGTAGGCTTATAGCAGAAGTGCCCGCAGTATGCTCTCATTAACACAATATCTAAAGAAGTAAATTGCCAAGATTGACAGTATTACTTGATTTTTCTTTTTTTTAAACTAAGATTGTTCTTCATCTGCCTTGTCAAAAAAATATGGTATTTTACTAAGTGATGGACGCAGAGTGGCACTTTTAAAGACTGCAAATATGAGGGACACACAAAAAGAGCTCTCCCCCTTCCCCATTCCACATGTTCATACAACTGCTTGGAAGATTATTATCACATGTGATTGCTGTGGATCTTGTTCTATTGAGTTACAGTTGCACAAAGATGAACTGTATGTTACTAATGTTTGTGGTCAGGATTTACACCCACATGCCTAGTACACAAGGTGACAGGTCAAGCTTTTTGACTGGTTTTTAAAGGTTTGACTGTGGTGGGAGTTTGGAGCCAAAACCCTCACAGAAAAGTATTGAAAACTAGAGTATTTTTACCCTGCACTCTGCGTTTAACAAAAAGCTTTTTACTTCCCTATGTGTAATTTTAAATTAAGAACCCCACTGTCCCTACATTTCTGTCCCCTCAACTATGCAACACTTTCAACATAGCACTCTTCAGACATAAAACCTTCAGTTTTCAGAGACATTTTATTCTGTCCTTATTGTATATAAAGAAAAGAATCTATCTGCATTAAAAGGAAATATTTTCCCCTTCCATGTGATGTTGCCATCTTTCTAAAGCTCATCAGAGTTGTATTCTAACAGATTGTTTGTTTGAGAATATGGTAAGCCAGGCTGTGCCTCAGTAGTAGAACAGTCGCCTGCCAATCAGAAGGTTGGTGGTTCGATCTTTGGCCCTGCAGTCCCATGTTGAAGCGTCCTTAGGCAAGACAATGAACCCCGAATTGCCCCTGATGCTCCGCCATGGAGTGTAAATGCGTGAGAGTGTTTATCTGATGAGCAGGTGGAACCTTGTACGGCACCGTGTGTGAATGGTTCCTGTACTATGTGAAAGCACTTTGAGTAGTCGTTAAGACTAGAAAAGCGCCATATAAACAGTCCATTTACATTAAAGTTAGGCTACATTGTTATCCACAAAATACTATTCTGTGGCCACAACTTAGTATATTGTGGCTACAAATTAGTATGTTGTGGTCAAAAATTTGCATTTTGATTTCAGCATGTAATACCAGTAAATCTCAAAATTACCCAAGAGTTCTGCTAGTGAGGTGAAACAAGACTCTTTTTTTAAATGCTGAGATCCTTATATGCTGCAAAATTACTATTTGCCCAATGTGTTCAGTGAGTCTGTTAGTTAGGATTAGAGCTGAAATGATGAATCAAATGAAAGGCAATTAATTGGCAAGTATTCGGATAATAATTACTTGTTGCAGTCATTTTTTTAAGCAAAACTGCAAAAGCTTTTTAAATGTGAAGATTTGCTGCTCTACACATATACACAATAAGAGAAGTAAACTGTATATAAAGCATTATTTTTTATGATCTCAGAGTGATGCTAAGTAGGAACTACAGAAGCACTCGTTCTTCAACTTCTTCAATTTAACAGGTTCTCAGCTACAAAAGGTGATGCTAGTTCAACCTCATAAAGCATGTCACTGTTGATTTACAAAATGTTTCTTCAAAATACAAACCAAAGGCCAGGATAACCTCTACACACCTCTCTGAACACCACTACCACCACCACCAGCACCATATGTGCTCCCCAGCTGTTCCTAAAAAGGTATTAACCTTTTGCTTATGAACATATTGTTTCCAGTTGTCCTCCAGGAGGTTGTTAATGACTATCACTCCCACAGGATTGTAAACCTCTAACACCTTCAGACAACCTCATCAACCAAGACAGATGAGAGACTCAAACTCCATAACTCTGACCATATCGCTGCATGGTACTGTAATTTATAAGGTAGGTACAGCCCCCTGAGACCATACTGGTTATTGCTGTTGCCCAGCCAAGAGCACACTAAGTTTGCCAGTAATTTGTCTTCATGGCTGCCAAAGTGTGTGTCTTTTTATTTCAAAATCATCCTCTGTAACCTCTGAAGACAACGTAAGAGAATCATTGATGCTTGTGACTTTCGTCTGCTCACCTCTGGCCCTTTTTGACACCTTCCCGCTCTGCGTCCAGCTCGAGCTCCAGCTGATCAACCGAGGACTGCTGGGAGCCCAGAGTCCGAGTCAGATCCAGCAGTTCCTCCTCTATCACAGTCAGTCTGGGAAAAGGAGACAAAGAAATAATGTGTATGAAGGAAGTAATTAATGCTAAACATACAGTCAGAGGAAATAGGAGGTAAAAAAGAAAAGGGAGGGTGAGGAGAAGGAGGAAGTAGTTGAGACAATATAAAGGAAAGTAGAGTTCAGTCATCTGGATGAAAATGTGTTGTTTGTTCTCACTTGTGCTGGATTGTCTCAACCGTGAGGTCGTTCAGTTCAATCTCCCTGGGATTTAGCTGCTCAGTGTCTTCTAGAAGACTACAATCAAACTCTGCAAAAGCCGGTGTCTCGCCTACAGATCTACAAGCACACACACACATGCACACACACATATACACACACACAAACACAAACACACATACACACACTTTAGCTTTCATGACTGCATTGTTGCCTTCTGAGGGGAAGTTTTTCCTCAGTCTACCTGTTCTGTTGGATGAAGCTCTCATATTCTCTTTGAGGATCGATGGCCGTTAGAGCAGAAGATATCTCCCTGTGGATCTGCACTACTTCATGATGGAGGAGAGTGGAGATGTCAAAATACTCTAGCAGAATCTCCTTTCTGGCTCAGAGGGTCAGGGGTGTCACATGAAAACAGAATAATACAAAGTCAATGTTTTCAATTTAAATGTTTTCAAATACATTGCATTTTTCCAAAAAAACAATTTACAGTTGGTTGGTTGCAGGTTTATTCATATCACTGTTATGAAAATCTCCTTTGAGAGATTCCCTGAAGTAAGCAGTCCATCACAGTAAACATCTTGATGTTTGAATTTTTGTCATATTGTGTTGATCAAGCAGGGCCTGTTTGGCAAACTCTGTGTTCAGCAGACAGTTATTTATGGCCTGACACTACTAAATTCTGATAATTTCCATTTTGATCTTCAAACCTTATTAAAGAAATGTTTTGGGTTTTTATATCTCAGTTTTGTGAATGCACAAACAAGGAAAAAGTGTCAAAACCTTTACAACTCTCAATTGCATGACCAAATGTTAACATATTCGTTCATATCCTTGGCATTCCACTTCCGGGATTGCTCCGGTGCTGCAGGAAAATCTGCCGGATGCGTGTACTTTCCGTTTACACTTTCTACGTGTTGGAATTTTACTACTATTGTTGACTGCTACTCAGATCTCTCGCACTATTTTGCAGCTGCTCTGTGCGGAGTGTAGCACCGCCCATGACGATTCTGATTGGGTTAAAGAAATGCAATTAAACCAGAGCTCGTTTTCCTCCTATCCCCAAAGGCTATGTGGAGTAGACAGACCCTCCTTCAGCGCTTTGGAAGAGGGTCTGGCAAAGCGAGATTAATGTATTATTAACGCTGATTAAAAAAATTAAAAAAAACTTATTGTGCAATGTTCATTTAATAGGGGAAAACATGTGCATGTATTTTATTAATTAAAATGTGCTTTTGAAGTTAGCATTGCTCTTATATGTACAGTATTGTGTACAACTTTGTACAACGGAAACAGAATAACAGTAAATAGAACCACTTTAATGTTATTCACACACACACACACACACACACACACACACACACACACACACACACACACTGTAGTAGTTGCATCTTACAATATGAGCACCATCTCCTGCTGCAGAGTCTGCAGTGCACTGAGCAGCGTGGGCTGGATCTGACTGTAGTGTTGCTGATGGTAAACTTGAGCAGCTCGCACAGACAGCACATACTCGTTATGCAGCTTGTGGAGTTTCAGTGAAGCCTTTACGTAACGCTCTTTAGTCTTTTCTTGCTCTTTATCTGCACACATGTTCCGGAAGGGGGAGAAGACATTATGTCATGATGGATATACACACATCAGTATGAAACTGAAGTTCAAACACATGTGATTCTCACCTTTATAGGCCTCCTGGTACTTCTTCTTAGCCTGAGCTACCTCTCTCACTGCCTGTCTGTAGCTGCTCTTCAGCCTCTCCAGCTCTGTCTGGGTCACCTGAAGCAGCACACAGACACACACGGATGGAAAATATTTGGTTAAAAAATGGCTGTTATTCAGAAGACCTACAGTATTTGTGAGGTTAAAAGCTGCCTCACAGGAAGTGGACACTGGCTCTGTTAGGTTTCACTACAGAGGAACATGATACATCAGAAAATAAGTAAGAGGAAATGATCTCTCCTTTGTGGGTTGCTGATGTTAATACTTTAAAACTCCACCAACAGCATTTCTGACATTGTTGTTTATTCACAATCACAACATGAAATCTATCTGTTGTACCACACAGCAATTCACACAAAACCAAAGTTGCCGTCTGCACAATAAAAATTAACTGTCTGCTAGAAGGCCAAACTGCAACCCAATATGGATTACCGAAAATTAACATATCATTTTCCTGATGTGATTGGGTAATAAAAACTGTTAAGGCAGCCAACAGTTTGAGATTGCATTAAAATGCATTTGCAGGCACTCTTTCCAGTCTATTGAACCTCATTTCCTTCAACTGCTGTCAATTTATAATGCTGACACTGCAATGCACTTCTGCATGTTATAGTTTTTGATGATTGCTCACACACTGAAATCAAAAGTATTACACATGTATCAAAACCCCACACTCAAGGAGCAAAACATTGGCCCAGATGTGCATCACTATAAACTCAATGTCAGCTTCACACATTTTGCAAAAAAATACACACAGTGATTTGCAAAACACTAAACACACTTGTATTCATTAGACACAGTATATCATGATGTCACTTCCTTGCAATTCCAAAGCACTCAAATTACCACACCTATGATCTAATCTGTGAAACACAGCCATCAGGTGCGTAAACACTCTCATTTGAAAATGCCAGAGCATCAAGAAAAAAGACCAGATGGCAGTGATGATGACATTGACTTTGACATAACATTAAACTCATGAACACAGTGACCTCTCTGCTGCTCAACGTGCTATTTCAAAAGTCCAACAGTGGATGCAAAATAAATGAAGTATTTCTTCACAACAACTGAGATATGGATGGTAATTAAAAAAAAAAAAAAGTGCCATTACTTCGTTTTTTGTCATCACTAAAAATACAAAAAAGTAAATGTACAAAAGTGAAATAAACCTTCAAGCAGTATCAGTTCATGGACCACAGTAAATGTGTAGTCACTCATCAATGCACCAACACTATCTTCCTTTAAAGATATATGCAAGTTATTTTTGTTTAGTTTGGCTTTCTGTGTGTGTCTTGTCTGTTTGTGTCAATTTAGATGGTCAATCATGAGGACAAAAAAAGCAACAATAATTATAGTTCATTACCTAAAAGGTTAACTGCTGTGTGTGTGTGTGTGTGTGTGTGTGTGTGTGTGTGTGTGTGTGTGTGTGTGTGTGTGTGTGTGTGTGTGTGTGTGTGTGTGTGTGCGTGTATGTTAGTCACACACCTTGCTGAGCTCCTGCCTCAACAGGTTCGACTGCTCTGCATAGGTTTTGCGGAGCTGCTGTTTGTCTCTGATGAGCAGCGTCAGTTTGCTGATTGGACCATTCAGCAGAGCCTCGGAGCGATTCTTCATCACCTGACTGAAGTAGTCAGTCTGAGAGACCAGCACTCCCCACGACTGACAGACAGACAGGGGACAAATGTCAGGGTCACAGGTTATTCAAAGAAGAGATTAACAGTCCTTCACAAGTTTACCCTCCATTTGGACTTATTTGATTCTGATTCAGCATTTATCTCAAAAATACTCCATTTCAATCCAATTGAGAAAGTCAGTCAATGGGCCAAAAGTGCCTTATTATTTTATTTTAAAAAGCAATTTATGTATTTGCTCATAACTCCTGAACTGTAAGGTGAATTCCAGAATTGAAACAGTTTCAAGGAATACAGATAGAATGCAGGTTTAAGTTACTTCTGCATTTGCAGCACTTGCAGATGCACTGTCCATCTATATATATAAACAGTCTATGGTACAAAACTAAAGTAACGAGCCACATTTTTTTAAATGTAAGGAGTAGAAAGTACAGATATTTGTTTTAAAAAAAGGAGTAAAAGTAAAAAGTCGCCACAAAAAAATAGTAAAGTAAAAATACAGTACAGTAATAAAGTATCTTTGTTACTTCCCATCTCTGTAAAACATTAGCATTTCACACACAGGTAGCACGCATATATATATATATATATATATATATATATATATATATATATGTGTGTGTGCATGTACAGTCCATTTACTATATGTAAGCAAAACCTCTCTTTGTTTCATTAGTACCTCAAAGAAATCAAGAAAATGTACATTTAAGGATTTGTTTTGGGATACATTAGGCCATCACAGACAATGTACTTTGCATAATGCACCCACTTGCACACAATGACATTAGAATATATGGGTGTTTTTTGGACAGTAAAATATAACACGTTTGTGTTGACAGGTAAAACAAATCTTCTGTTTAGGGAAGTATTTTGTCCTAATATGACCATCTATCTGCACTTTTTGTTGCACACATGACTGAATACAAATACTTCTGGAGGGATGGAGGCAAATCTAATTTAATAATTTAAATGGGAAGCACTATATAGTACTATAAGCACTATATTAATTATGAAAACTAATTAAGTCAGACACTTGCATTATGCAGTGGCCTTATTCCACTTAAATGACTAGTGGTCAGTGATGATCAGTTGATGATTGAGCTGCAGAGTGATCTTTAAGACCTCACCTTGTTGAGCTGGCTGATGTAATCCTGTCCTGCACCAGGCTGAGGCCGGTCAAGCTTCTCCACCATGGCAGCCATGTGGTGCAGCTGCACTGAAAATTCCCGCTCACTCTTAGCCCGCTGACCCATCCACTTCTTCATGACCTCCATCAGGTGAAGCTCTGAGTCCAGCAGCCGCATGACAGCTGCATGTGCCTGGGGGCACCACAGGTCCTCTCCAAAACCCATCTCTGAATATTTAACTTTCTTCTTGATGTCAGCAGTAAGTCCGTCAGCACCTTTGTGTTCTCATGAGTTGGAAACAGAGCAGTGAGCTGCAGCAGCTGCTAATGACCAGTATGAGTAATGAGTAGTTATTTCTCTGTGGACAAAGGCAGCTTTCACTTCCCTGTTAGAACAGAAGAAAGTACAGCACTTCCTCATGTCTGTATTAATGTGTGTGCTGGTAATTCTAACTCTAACTCTAAAACTAACCACTATGGCAAATGTCTAAACTATCCAACTAAAATGCATACTGACAGGTGGAAGCTGAAGGCTGAGCACTAAGCTCATGTTACGTTGTGGCCTCTAGTGTTCATCTTTAGCTATGTGTGCATCAGAAACTAGAGATTCTTTTAAGAGTACATGACAAAGGACTTTACTCAGCACCATTTCTTTTTTATGTTACTTTATACTTGTACTTCATTGCATTCCAGAAGCAAATATTGTACTTTTTAACACATACTTTTATTTCTAGTTTGTAGCTGTAGTTAGTTTAGTTTACAGCCTCACCCTACAGCAGTAAAGTTATGCTTACACTTCACTGCAACAGTAAAAAAAATAATTATACCACTCCTAGGAGCCATTTTACTTTTAATGCTTTAAGTACATCTTGCTGTAAATGAGTAAAGTTTTGAATGCAGGACTTTAACTGCAGGACTTTTAACTGCATTGCGTTGCCTTGTGTGTAATGACAATAAAGTTGAATCTAACCTAATCTAATCTAACTTGTAATGAGTGTCAAGGTCAAGCTTCCACCACTGAATATTTGTATTTTTAACAATCAAGTGCCTTTTAATGTCTTGATGTTATAAATGGCCATATGAACAGCTGGTGAGCAGGTTATTGTAGCAGTGTGGCATCAAGATTTCCCATCAGACAAGGGCGCTGTATATGGGGGAAAGTTAGGACAATTCCAAGAGCCCATGACTGACAGGAGTCCCAAAAAATAGGTAAAAACTAATATTAAATTATTAAACTAACCCAATTCGATTTTTTGTTATGGGGCCCAAAAATCCTGGCAGCGCCTCTATGGGCAGGTGCAAGTTTATGCTACTGTACATAAAATATAAATATACTGTATAAAATATATTTCCCAAAGCTATTTAACTTTGAGCAAACGACCAGTGTGTTAAAACCTTCTTTGAGTGTTCTTTACTGCTTATCACTTTTAGACCACAATAGCCTATGAAAACTACTGAGGGTATTTGTTGAATAAAATAAATAAAAAAGCTTTACATTTTGTTTTTATCACAGCGTGAACCCGGTCTCACTTCATTACTTGTATATATGACTTGGTTGGTGTTAGATGCATCCTCAATGCTGTAATTACACCAGCCATACATCATCAAATACACTCTTTACACAGAACACAGAGAAGAAGGGACGGAAATACACTGAACAATGTGGCACAGCCCAGACTGGTTTTACAGACCACAGAGGAAATGTCTGCTTTTCTGTGTAGGTGCAGTATCCACAAAACAGTTGCAGGTCACCTTTTAGCTAGTACAGTCTATGGTAGCAGACACTGTGTAGAAACAACACTGAATCATGCTGTGGGCTACTGGACGATGCCCAAATGTCACCATTAGTTGACTTAATGATTTACGTGCTGTCACTTCAATGGCAGCATTCATGTTGAAGTAAACTATTTTCATAGCTACAGTTTGTCGGATGCAATTAAGTAGCCTACATTTACTCAGGTACTTTACTTAAATACAATTTTGAGTAACCTATACTTAACTTCGCTATTTCCATTTTCTGCTACTTTAGTCTTCTGTTCGTCTACATTCCAAAGGAAACTACCATGAACTTTACTACTACATTTATCTCACCTCTATTGTAACCTTTCAAATTAGGATTTAACATGTAAAAAAATATATGATGAAAAAACGTTGAAGACCCCTGCTCTATAGTGATCCCTTAACTCTTACAATTAGTGCCATCATCAGGTCAAAATTTTAACTTGCCCAATACTTTGGTTTATAACCAAATACCTGCAAAATGACCCATCAGCCTAAGCTGTACTTTGTTTTTAGAAAAAGTCCATTTAAACATGCTGACAGTTTAAACTAAAACAGTGAACATTTATTTAGAATTTATGAATTTGAGTACCACTGTGTAGTTTTTATACACACTGTTAGACTTTGCTATTATTTCTACAGTTACCACAAAATGCCCAGTAAACTACCATCATTTTTTTTCCGATTCATTACTGTAATAAACATTGCATTATGGGCAACATTTAATTTACAGTGATTTACTGTATATTTTGAATTTGCGGTATAATCTACACCAAAGCATAATTACTTGAAGAGCATTTAAGTTAATAATAACACATTCAAATTTGCATAGATCTTTATTATTTTAGTAGAATCTATAATTGACATCAATTAAATAAAAAGGAAAAAACAAGAGCAAAAAATCTTTACATTACAAGAAAATTACACTGCACCATTCATATAGTACAAAAATAGGCCTTATTTTAGAGTAATGTCCCATGTAAGATAGTCATTATTGTACATTATTCATAGATCACAAATCTGCAAGGTACTGTGTGCAGCAACAGGCCAGGAACCTCACAAAGAGGCGGGAGGAGGGCAACAAAGTCGTCTGAGGGGGCTCCTCCACTATCTGCCCCCCTCCCCCTCCTCAATCACAAAGTGTTTCATTTATACTTAAACAAGTATGTGCACACACAGACACATGCAGATCTGATTCAGCCCTTAAGTTAATGGAGATGGGATACATTCTACCTCCTCCCTCCACAGCTGCTGAACATACAGGGTGTCGCTGCAGATCTTGACAGAATGATGTCAACAAAACACTTTGAATACGAGTGAAGGGGGTCGATGGACTGTGACAACCTGAAAGCAGCACGTTGTAAAACTAAACAGACAGCATTAAAATGATTGTCTTTGGTTATGCCAAAGATATTGCTCCTATTAACTTCATATTGATCACTTAAGACTACATCCTAAGGCAAGAATGAAGCAACATTGAGCTCCCCGTGAAAAAAAACCCGCTGTATGAAGAAAAAAAACCTCCATGGTTTTTTAGCAGCGCCCTGTGCTTTAGAAGCACTAGCTATTTAATGCTGCGAGCATTCATGATTTTCTTAAATGTTGAACACTTGAATGCACAAAGTTTTCTGAGTTTTCAAGCAGTAGTGAATACAACATCAAGCTAATATGAATTAATCATTTTGTGTGTGTACTCGAGAGGCCACTGAAAGTTGTCTGAACACCCCCAAAATGTTGAACTTGAGAAGAAACTATTCTTTCTGGAAGAAATATAAATCTTTTGTAAAGTAAGAAGCACAATGAATAATTGTTGGTAAGACTGAGAACCAATACTAATTGCATTGCTCAGAGTTCCACATTATAGTTCTTCTAAAGAAGCAAACTCTTAGCATCCAGACTTTAAGAAAATAGTTTATGGAAGCAATTTTGGGGCTGCATTAGCCCATTATCTGTTGTTTACACACTTCACACCAAGCTGGGAAGTCAAAACGATTTTGTGGCTCAAGCCTGAAGGTGTAGTTATTACATTTTTAAATGCGCAACCTTCTTAAACTGGGACTGATCAACGCCTAAAAGGCAGTAGGCACAAATGTACATCACACAATGCGATGCAGCACACGTTTGTTATTCTGCAGCAACATTAGCTTTGTTCCTTTTTAGGTCACTTTGTCTAAATCCACATTCTCAGGTTGGTTTCCAATCCATTTTAGTGTTTCCTGACTAAAACTGTGGCAATAAGCAAAATGTACACATGCACCGGCCATCTGAGATGAATTAAGCTTCCTGGCTCAGAGCTGTGTCTGAGTGTTTGAGAGCATACATACCTGCCTTTTTTCCATGTGTTTGAACAGGATGTTGGAAGGTACTGGTTTGAAACTCTTTATTCTCTGATGTTTTCTTCCCTCTTTCTCTCTGAACAATTGCAATATAAATCACATTTAACTCTGGATATTTATGAGGAATACCTTCTGAGAAAGCCTTCCAACACCAGTGGTTAAATTAAAATTAGTTGTGTGTGCTTGTGCACTCAAAACCAGGACATATTTTGATTGTCAGTGACATAAACTTATGGAAAAAATAAAATAAGTATTCACCTCTGATGGAGCCACCCGGGTAAACACTGAGTAAAAACAAAACACGCCCAACAATTTCAAGTTGATTTAGCACTTAAACGCTGACCAACAAGATCTATGGACAATCCTTCTACCAATTCTATTTTCAATAACAGGTTTTAAAGCCCAGATGTGCCTGCCCATGAATGCTGATTCTAAAGGCAATACATTATAGGAGAGATAGGCGCTTCAGTGGACTAGAATTTACACAGCAGCTTTACAGTTTCTGAATCACAATTGCTTGTTTCTCTAAGACATAAATTTGACTCTCATGCCTATTCTCCTAAAATCTTTTCCGACAATCGTTTTCATATCTGACATACATAATTTGACCTCTATAATCATTAAACAGTTCCTCTAACAGTGTATGAAACATTGCTGAATGTTACGAGAGGTAGAGAAAAAAAAACAACTGATGAGCAGCTGCACTTTTGTATGCATGTCATCACCATGACAACCTCTCAGCAAGCTCCACCGTTTTTGTACTGGAAATGAAAAATAAAAATCATAATTGCAACAATGATCAATGTATGGTGAAATGCACATTTTTAGATGATAAACAGCTCTGGAGAAAACTATTCTCTTTAAAACAATCTTCCCTAAAGGAATGATTCAAATATCTCAGAATAAATAGTTACTGAGTATCATTCAGAATATAATTAATTGGCAAAATATGCTGAAGAGATAATCTGAAATTCAGATTAAATGAAGACTGGAGGGTAAGTACAGAGTAGACTGTCGAGATGTGGAGTCTCGCACTCGATATCTAAACAGCATTCAAGATTTGAAGAAGAGAGCGGTGACCGCAAGGAGAAAGAAACCTTCCCTTCAGAGGGCAGATACATATTTCGACCTCATGAGAGAGAGCACACACACACACACACACACACACACACACACACACACACACACACACACACACACACACACACACACACAATATGACATGAGTCTAATGTACATTTGTAGTACTCCGACAAAAGGGAAAGCCTTGTTGTATTGTTAAGAGCGTCTGCTCTGTGAAGGAATCAATCACAGGTAACTGAACACCTGTCAGCTGCTTTTTGTGCTCAACAGTCATATTGTTCTGGGTCCCATCTGCACTTTGGCTGCTTCTCTCTCAGCTGTTGACTGTGAGCACATCAAACACAGAAATTAAATTAAATATACCTGCAGGGGGTTGTGCCTCTGGGTTGATGTGTTTTTTTAAAAATGATCTTTATTTATCTGACTCTTTTGATACCCTTCCATGTGATGGCTGGGGAGGTGATAAGTGCAGGAGAACATATAGTATCTAAACCGGGATACATCAAGTCTATCTTGAATCCCGAGTTGCTGAAGAAGCTTCGCAAGTTGTGTGACTCAGTTTGTTCTGCCAGAGCTGAGAGAGATCTTTCCAGATTGAGTGTATAAGAGAACTAAAGCCCCCACACCTAGAACTAAAACTATACAGATAAAAAAAAGACTGTGTGAAAGATGGATTTTGTTGAAAGTAAATACAAAACAATGTCTCTTAAATTGGAAGACGACTGAGAAGATCTCAGACAGTCTGCTTTGTTTATCTTAAACCATTAAAGTCTGGCCATTGCCTTGACAACTATTATGCTGTTGATTTGTGCATTTTTAAAATACACTGTGACTCGCCACGGATAAGTGTTACTTTTATAAACAGCTTTTGGACGTTGATGTCACTAAACTACACTGAGAGGATCAATGTTTCTTAATCCAATTTCATGCCTCGTATTACAATTTTTTGCTATCACTTTTAAGTTAGAGTACTAAATGTGACAGGACCAGCTTTAGCTTCTCTTTAAAGGGCAGTACACTGTTCATCAGATTTACACGCTTACATTCACACACACATCTTTACTCTGCACATTTAACAATCTCATCTGGCTACTGCACTGAGACTGATGGAAAGAGAGGGGAAAAAGAAGCAAATAATAATCATTTGTTTACTGTAAAAAAAAAAAAAAAAAAAGAAAAGAGCTGGAGGTGGAAATGGACTCTGTACACACAGACAGACACTGTTAGTGATTGAGGGCAAGAGGAGGGAGAGAGCCAGTTTAATAGAAAAGTGCCCAAGTGTGAACAGAGCCAAGCTCGGACCATCCTGAGCTCTGACAGACAATGGCTTACCATCAGGTCTCCCACAGCAGATCCTGAAGCAAGAACCTGGTTAGACAGAGCCAGGAAAAAAAGTGAAGAGAAATAAAACTAGAAAAGACTGTGAGAGGACAGTTAGCACAGCCCTGAAATATCAGACAAATGAGGGTGAGAAGACTTGAGAGAGAGAGAGAGAGAGAGAGAGAGAGAGAGAGAGAGAGAGAGAGAGAGAGAGAGAGAGAGAGAGAGAAAGAAAGAAAGAAAGAAAGAAAGAGGGATAGATGTGGGGGAGGCATTAAAGAGCACTTTGTGTTTTGATGAAGGCAGTCCTCTCATTTTGGACGTCAAACTCTTCATTATCAGAGTCTGTATTTACCCCATCATCCCCCCACACTGTCGGAATGCCGCGGTACGATACCACCCTATTTCCCCCGAGGCTAAAACTGCCCCCAAGGCCGCCGCCAGCTTCCAGAGACGGCATCTTGAGAAGTGCGCCTGAGCGCAGCTGCAGCAACAGGAAGGTGCCAGCGAAGGTAGCAATAATGGCCATGCAGCTTAGCACGGCGACAGTGATGGGCAGCCGAGAGTTGAGCTGGGGCTGCATTCCTGGGTTCCCCTGGCCCACTGTGAAGCTGCCAGGGGACTCGCGCATGTACTGGTTAAGGTGCAGGCAGGTGCCGGAGATGGAATCCAGGGAGCTGTGGGGGGGGCAGGATAGGCAGGCCTGAGAGCTGAGGCTGCTGCAGGTCAGGCAGGGCGGTGGGCAGGGCAGGCAGGCTGGGACGGATGCTGGTGGTATAAAGTTTCCCACTGTGTAGTTGAGCAGCTGGGAGCCCACTGAGAAGCCTGCTGGACATTCTTTCACACAGCCCTGCTTAAAGAGGTAGTAGCCGGAGTTACACTCTGTAAAACAGAGAAACAAAACTTTTTATACTTGTTATATGAGTCAAACAACACAAAAACAGGAAACCAGGATTCCTGCCCAGACAGCCAAAGCTCAGAGTGCACAGCTAACATAGGAGAGTACGTTATGTCGGACATTTCTGTATTAATTCACCCATGGGTTGTTTGGTATCTTTGAAAATGTGAGACAAAGTTTCTTGGCAATTTTGCTTTCAAGTCCCCATACTTACTTTTGTTAGTGCTACTTTTGCTTACTAAGAAAACTGATGATGAAAGAAGCTTTGTAATTGATATGCTGAGAGCAGCATGTTTAAGTCAACAGAGCTATTTCCATATGCAGCAGGTCCAGATGCAGACCATTGCCTAAAATGGCAATTAACAAACTGTGGGTGGTGGGGGTAACAGAGCTGAAAACAGTGAGCCAACAAAATCTAATTTACTGCACTTGTCAACTTATTCAAAAACAAAGAAAATGTATTTGTGAGCCCCAAGTCAGAGAGCGTTGTTTACCATATGATAATCATAACATGTTATAATCAAATATGAAAATAATATTCAGTTCACCCTCTAATGACTCTGTATATGATCTCGTCAGTTGGTACCTAAGTGCCTCTGACAGCCTGTAGGGGTCAGACTGTACCTGTTTCAGAAATCATGTAGGTGGACTTCAGTCAGTATCTTGAGACCTTGCCTATAGCAGTATTTGGATTAGGTAAGAGGGCAGTATGGACACCATTAAATTTAAATGAGGTTATTAAAAAGGGACCTGCAGTAAAATTTTATTTTATTTTATCACAAGTTAGATCATTTCAAATTAATAAGGATTTGAAACTCCATAATGACACGATGTTTGCAGGAAGAGTTTAAATAAGATAATTGTGTAACTTAGAAGAGAAAAAAAAAAAAGTATGCCCACATACAGACATGCAATGCAAAGGGAGGCAGCTGAGCAAACACAGGATTATATTTTATCTTGTTCACCTCTCAATATCCCGGGTACTTCACATGTCACATCTCAACATGACTCAGTAATTACCCACTCCAGCTGTTGTGACAGTGACTTTATGTGAGGAACAAACTGGGGACTAGAGATACCAGTCTTACCGATGCATATCTGCCTCAGGTCCAAGGTCTTACAGTTGTCACTGCCAGGCTGAGCCTTGTCAGAGGAGCTGGAAGATGCTGAGGCGGTGCCATACAACACCAGGGTGAACTGGGTCAGTGTGCCTGAGTGGAGAGATAGAAGATATATATATATAAATAAAACTTAAATTAACTGGGAGACAAAGTAGGCCTGTCAAAAACAGTAAGGCTCTGGCACTCTCTAGGGTGGATTTTGCAAATGTATCCTCTTATCATTGCAGACTCTTGGATATCTGCATAAAGTGACAGGAAATGACTCCTTGAAATGAGCCGCAATTTACAGACAGCATGATTTCACTGTGTGCCTAATACGAGTGTTATAAAGTGCACATCTCTGAAGAATCATTCAAGTGTGGGGACTTATGAGAGGTTCAACTTCAGTATATCACTTCCTGCTAACGAGGGAGGTGTGAGGCATCTATCTAGATCTGTTTTCTGGGGCTTTCTTGACTTCTGAATACCGTGTTGTGCGTGGACACAATGAGTCCAGATGCAGACTGTTGTTGGTGGATGATACAAGCGCAAACAGAAAGAGTGAAGTATTCACTTCACTGCTTTATCGTGCTCCCTGCTTAAAAAAACTGATTGCTGCAGAGCTGTACATAGTTAGCTTCACAGCTCCTATAAAGAGAACAAATGCACAGGCACTTTGGACACAGGAGCCACTTGATCTCCTGGCACTGAATCCTTAACCATTGAGCTGAACTCTAGACTCAACAGATTAATGAGCGTGTTGATTAACATTCATGTAAGGTCATTACATGCCACCCTCGTGGCCTAGCAACACGTGACTGCAATGCCCCTTGTATAAATCCACTTGTTGCCTCGCTCCCCCCGTGTTTCCTGTCAGTATCTCTTATGTCACTATCAAAGAAAGGCAAGAATGCCGAATGAAAAAGACTGAGAATTTAAGGTTTTGAAAAATTTGTCATATTGAAAGTAATAACAGACATAACAGCAAAAAAGTTATATGAAGATGTGTCCTTGAGACTTGTAAAGGGCATCTTTTACTATTTTCAAACATTTTACTGAAAAAACAATTAGTCAATTAATCTGGAAAGAATTCAACACATCTGATTAATAATGAAAATAATCACAAGTTGTAACCCTATATCAATTTCAATTCAGTCATTCAAGACTGAAACTTGGACAGCACCAAATTCTAGCTATGAACACAAACATGTAAACAAATCCACCCAAAATGTTACATTCTTAAATCTCACAACAACAATGATGCTTTACCATAGTCACTGGCACCTGCCACGTTCTCAATCTCCAGTGTCCACGCCCCGGTGGGGTTCTCATCCCAGGAGTGGGTGGTCATGAAAGCCCAGTCGTTAAATCCCTCTGACGAGTAGTCATGGGGCCTGCAGGAAAACCAAGAGCAAGGAGTGTAAACAGTAGGGCTGCACAATTAATAAAGTTTTAATCACGATCAAATGTGTGTGATCAAGCAATATTTTAAATGTGTCATTCCGTTCATAGAACGCTCCTGGTTTTTATGCAAAGCCAATCTACCGCTCTGTAAACCACTGTCTGATGAGTTGTTCCCTGCATTGCGCAGCTCAGTTTCTAGATGTAGACAGTCATAGAGGACAGAGTAACATGAGGTCATACGTCGGTCGTTTACCAGTAAACGCAACATTTTGTCCCGTAGTGACCAGTGCTAGTTAGTGTCTGTTAGCTCACAGGGCTTTAGAGTGCGACCAAATTGAATAAGGGTGCGGTCGCAGTGGTGCACCTAACGTCTTCACATCCGCTGCCTCTTCACAAACAAAGCAATGTGGTTTATATCGATATGGTTTCATTTTGCGTTACATGACCCATTTCTTCTGTAAAGACGTGCCTGCGTTTGTATCTCTCCTCTTACTCTCTGCGCAGCCCCGTCCCCATTCACTCACACATGGCTCCCCAGCAACATGCAGAGACACAGCGGCGACAGAGCCGGTCAACACTTCTGACTTTTGTCCACAGTTTTAATTGTTATTAACACAGCTGTATATTGTTAAGCATGAGAGGCAAACCTGTATTCATACCACTGGTTATTGCGGCGGCCACGGCAAAAAACACAGAAGAAGTTATTGAATGCAACCAACTTCAGTTGGTAGAGTAATAGCGTGTGAGACGGAGCCTGCTGCACCTGGGCAAGAGATGTGACCCATGGCCAGAATATCACAGTTCATAAAAATGCAGCGCAGTGACAATACAGACATTTCATACATACGACGTGTGTAACTCTGCTGACCCGCCATTTGACCCGTGCTGGACCCATTTATAAGGAGTCAGCCGTCACTCAGTGAGTAGCATACACTTCAGTCCACCGCACTCCCCCTCTCTATCTAGCTCTTTTAATCAGTTATTGTTGAAATCAAGTGAAGGAGCTTTCTCAGAGATACATTTGTTTTTAAATATTTCCTAGGCTATTTATTTCAGCTAATTCTCCTTTACGTGTTGCAGCTGTATGTATGTACAACATACAACTTCAGCATCAGAGGAATATAGCACAATATGGATGTGAAAGCAGTTATAAGTAGCCTATGTGAAAATAAAATGTATTTTGGTTAAAATCAACAAATAACTGTGATAATTAATTGTGATTATCATTTTGGCCATAATTGTGCAACCCTAGCAAACAGCGTTTACCAACTTGTACTGTATTGTCTGTGCGCAAGTGTGCTTGTACCTGGGGTGGAGCAGAGTGGAGCGTGTGCCAGAAGGACTAATGAGGTGGATTGCCAGGTTTCCCCTGCGGTTGTAGGACAGGGTGAGCCGCGCCTGGACGTGCTCTAATGAAGTCACATGGCTGTCTGTCCCGATGCAGGCGTCCACAGTCTTGTTAATCAACAAATGGCTGCCAATGTTCCTGTCAAACATGAGAAATGACACAAAGAAGACACATGAAGACAGCGGTGGACATTAGTTGTAGATTGTTTGCTGCTAAGATCATTACTGGCTCGTTCTGAGCTTGGGATAAGCTACACTCCAGATAACTGTGAGTGTGACATTTGGCTCTTGGCCAGAGTGAAAGCCTGCAGAAGGTGAAGAGTTTGTGGCCTTAAACAGCATTAGCGTCTCACAACCTGTAGCACCAGGCTCCTCCGGAAGTAAAAGGAACATCCTCTTTTAACTCCCTCGTTTAGGAGATTACACACATCCACAACAATTCTGAGGAGGAAGAAGACTCAGGGTTTTACTGACACAAGGTGGTGTGATCACTGAACTGAGACGCTGTTTTAGGACACAGTCCCACTAGGTTCAGTTGGATAAAGAGTTCACGATGCATTAAAGGACTACATAAACGCCCAATATTGGAATAGTCCAAAAGGTTAATTTACACCACTTTTCTACATTAGAAGCCAACAAGTCATACAGTGACTGGCCGCATTATTGTTGTGATGCAAATTGCCAGCAATGCACACTTCAACATTTGCATGTTTGGGGTCTTTTGTGGGGCATCTAGGTGGTCAGAAAACATGAGAGAAGGAAATAGAAAAACATATAAATGGCTTCTGAAGTTTGTTTATCATTGCCATTTGACCACTGCAGCACAGGTGTCTGGGAAGATTTAAGATCTGGGAGACGCAAATGGCATGGCATATGTTTTTTACAAGCACATAAACACAGAAAAATAAAAGTATATGCAATAAATTTATAAACCATGAAAAATCAACAAGTAAATGAGAACAAATGATCAAGTTTGGCTCTTATATCGTTTTAAACCCCTGGCTTTTAGCGGCTCACGGCAGATATGGTCTAATGCATTATGAAAAATCTATCAATACCATACGCATCATCATATTGAAAATCCTCTATTAAATTATTTTTAAATTAAATCTGTTTACAGCAATAAGCCTGGGCAGACACACGTATGTATTTTAATGCAGTGTTCATAAAGCTTTTAATAAAACTCAACATATAATGGGACACAGCCAGACCTGAAGAATCGCCATCCATTTGGTCATTCAGTGTTTCTAACTCATAGATCGCTTATTGAAAAGCTTTGTCTGATTTCAGTCAACTTCAGAATGTTGTAGTCCTGGTGCTGATTTAAATCAAGCAATATCCTCTTTTAGAACCTAGTGTGCACACACATTTTTGGTTAGACACATACACATTTACAGGAGCTTTCCTGCAATGACTTTGTGCTTTAAGAAACAATCCATTTTCCAAATGTTAACACAAGGTTAGGACAACCAAAAACATTATTAAAAAAAAAATAAAAAATCAAACTCTTCAAACTCCAGTTACTCTGAAAGCCATAAAAAACATCTTGCTACTCACACAATAACACTTAACTGTCACACAGTATGTTGTAGTGTAGTTTTCCATGGAAAGGTGTCCTTTTTGATCATACTGTCAAGATTCTGTTAGATGTTATCACTGGATATGATTGACAGTGAGAGAAACACTGAAACCCTACCCGCCAACTTATTTCAAGACACTCTGGATAAGTGAGCTAGCTAAACACCTAATGGAAATTGAATAAACTGCCTTGACTGTTGCTCCCAGACGCTCAAACCATCTGCTCTGAGCATCTCCTAGCCGCAGTAAAAGAGAGAGAAACCTTGAACCGGGCGAGGGAAGTGACAGGAAGCGCATAATGAAGAGGAGATGTCAGGCTGTGTTTAGATTGTGACACGAGGAAAGGAAGAATTAAATGGAGAAATATAACGTCTTAACAGCGAAAGCAACACATGAATTGACATATTATTATTTCTCTTTTAAATGCTCCCTCTCAAGCCGAGTGCCTGGAGCGCACGCGCGCGCACACGCGCACGCGCACGCGCACGCGCACACACACACACACACACACACACACACACACACACACACACACACACACACACACACACACACACACACACACACACACACACACACACACACACACACACACACACACACACACACACACACACACACACACACACACACACACACATATAAAGACATAACGTGTCACTGCAGCAAAGCATGCAGGAGCATCTCCTACACCTGCATTCTGTTACGGACCAGTTTAATGTCATTGTCTCGAATTGCTCACTGCGGCTTAAACATCCAGGTTCTCATAATGCTGAATCACGCTGAGTTTACGTCAAAACAATGTATATAACAATGTATTTAGTCTGTTCTTCTATTTATTGTAATGGTATATTGACAACTATCATGTATCAGTATGAAATTATTTCTCTAATCACTCAATCGTTCATCCCTTCATGTTTTATCTGTTTTATCATATGGTTATTTACCTCGGTGCCCTATGTGCTGCTGCTATCTTAGCCAGGACACGCCTGTAAAACTAATTTTTAATGTCAGTGAGGCACTTTTCTGGTAAAATGGGTATTCCAGTGATTTAGTATTGCACTTCCATAAAGCTTGAGGACTCACATGAAAATCAACAGGAGATACCCTGACTTTAGGGTTATTTTTTCAAAAGTTTAAAAAATCTTCCTCCAGAGCCAGAGATAGCGTCAAACAGCGGTTTTAAAAAGCTAAATAGTACTCCACATGGCGAGTAAATTGCTGTGTATGTAAAATCAGTAAAGATATTATTTATATACTTGATTTTAGGGCTAACACTTTTTATTCAAAATCCACTTTGCAAAAAATTAAATATTCGACCTGCAATGATCCAGTGACTGCTCTGCTGCTCTATCAGTAAACCGTTTTCTTTATTAACACAACATGGAGAAAACCAGTTAGCTGTGCTTAACAGATAATCATGACACCAACGGTCTGAGAAGTAAAGTGAGTAAAGATTTTCATTTTGACACAGATGAAAACATTGTGGGTAAAGGCAAGGGTGTTTGCTAAATTTGTAAAATACAACTGCCTTACAATAAGGCTTGTCACTCAAGTGAGGCAGTGGAAGCACCTTTGAATGAACAGAACAACATTAATACTAAAATGTAGTTTAGGTTGTGTGGGTTGCATTCAAATTCATATGAACAAATTAGCAGTTACTTCTCATTATTGTGAACTAGATTTTATGTGGCAGCTGTAATATGTGTAGACACTTGTAATCAGGGTGTTGAGATAAATTCAGAGAGCTGTGTGTAGTGTACTAACCTTGGCTCAAAGACCATGGTGATCACACATTTCCGCTGTGGCCTCACACTGGTCCACGTTTCTGCTAGCGCAACAATTGCACTGGCATCAAGTAGACCATATCCATATGAGTGGCTAACTGCAGAGACCAAGAGAGAAAAAGGAAATAGACAAATTAATGTTGGCTTGCTGAGAGCAGCATCCTCTCCTAACTCCAACGTCACAGACGAGCTAAAGTGTGTATCCCATTTTAGGCTTTCACACAGCCAATTCCAGGGCCTTGCATCTCAGTAGAATGTGGTTTAATAGATGCATAACGTGTTAATGAGCCTCAAATGCATCTGCAAACTGCAGAGGGCAGAAGAGAACTTGGAAGGAGTTGCTGTACCTTTGCGGCCAACACCATTAGTTCTCCAGTCGTTGGTGAGCAGGTGGGCAGGGTGAGAAGTTCGTACGACCAGATGTTGCATATCCCTCCAAGTCAGGTTTTTACTGGACACACACACACACACACACACACACGGTAAAACTGGCTTAAAAAGAGGCACTCAACTGATCAAACAGCAGCTCTCAGGGTTGAATGAAGACAAAAAAGGGTTACAAAAGGTCAACTATAAAGGTGTAATTTGTATTGTGGAATAACTTTGCTCAATCACTTTCTCATCTGTTCCTCATTGTAATCCTTCTATCACCTCACTCTGTTTTTCCACAAGTCTAATTAGTCCCTTTCAGGACTGTTCTGACGTTCATGTTTGTCCCTCCATTAGTGCTGCTTGACTGGATAAGAATGATTAGCGCTGTTTTTGTAAATGCACTGGAAAAGTCTCTTAGGCAGAGGGGTTAAAAAGTAGTTCATAAAATGTGATAATCAAGCAGAATTGATTTATTATCATGCAACGCCTGCAGTTAAAGCCTGATTTAATACAAGAGTGTCACATTTATAATCGGGCTTCTTGAAGTCTGTGCTAAAAAAAAGATTATTAAAAGATTATTTTACCTGTTGCCAGTAAATGACCAATTTGAAATAAGTTTGGGGCCTTAATTCAAACTAATATAGCTTTCTGAATATTTTAGAGTACATGCAGGTTCTAAAAATGACCAGTCATTCTTTAGAATAATCAAGATCAGTACAAATTATATTTTTAACGCTTTTCCATGGTATTAAAATTATTTTAAATCAACAAAAGTCAGGGAAATATGCATATGGTTAAGGTTAGAATAAGGCTGTAAAGATGGAGAGAAGTGCCAGGCTTGGTAAAACTCAGGAAAAATGGTGATCAGCACTTACTTGGCCTCAAGGGCAAGTGCGATGATCCCAGCCGCCAGCGGAGCGGAGGCAGACGTGCCTGTGTGAGAATCTGTGCATTTTGATTTGAGATCTGTCGTCACCTACGGAAGAGGAACACAGTAAAGCTGAAGTAGACCGCTCCAACAAAAACTGGAAATTTATTAGTGGAAAATTATTCCTCCAATTCAGCTTTTTTAACTCCGTCCTCACACAGTATAACAAATCCTGAACGTTTACCAAAACTGCTTGTGCCTTCACTTTAAAAACTATATTGACAAGATATTTAAAATCTTGTTACCTGATAACTTAGAATTTGCTACCTTTAAGCGAGCAAAAACGCTTATTTTCTATATCTCATACTTATTTGCTGGAGGCAGAAACGTCATAATGGCTTCCTGGACCAGTTGAAAAATCAAAGCAGTAAAATCTAAATTATGCTCACCCTCTCTCAACAACTAGCAGTCAGATGTCTTTGAGCAAGACTCTTAAGATCAAATGCTACAGTAGAAAAATCTTCTCGATGGCCTGTAGGAGATGGCTGTGGTTCAACTAGGCAGCTGCAAGGAGTGAATTCCTGCAGCTGCATGAAAACAAAGCAAGGCAGTGCAAAACTAGCATGTTTGTAATCTCAAGACGGATAACGGTTACAAAACAATGCTTCACAAAACACCCCCAGTCTACCACAATATAATGGTAAAGGGGAGGTCAATCCATGTAACTGAATAAGAATACAAAAGCAGTCAGAAAAATCTGCTCTATGTGCCGATCAATGCAAACTCCAGAAACTGATCTTTTCACAGACTAAACTGAATAATGAATGCACTGGCAGAACTGACTTGTTTCAATTATGCATTCAGGAGTGTCACATAACCCCCTTAGCTTAAATCGAAAGAGAAGGATAATATAAGTGAAAAAAATCCCTAAACAGACATTAAGATATTCACTCCTGTATAACCCGAGAGGTCCCACCCTCTCTTCTCCACTCCATCTCTTCATTCCCGCGTTCATGAGTGACAGCACAATTAAATGAGGCATTAAGGGACCAGCCACTCGTCAGTGAGATGTAATAAGCTGTCTGTCCAGTTGGCCTGGCTGCTAGACTGTATGCTAGAGAAAGAAAGGCTGTGTGTGTGTGTGTGTGTGTGTGTGTGTGTGTGTGTGTGTGTGTGTGTGTGTGTGTGTGTGTGTGTGTGTGTGTGTGTGTGTGTGTGTGTGTGTGTGAAGAATATTAAGCAGCAACAGATTGTCAGAAGGAGTTTCAGCTGTACACTATTTATAATAATTTTAACGGTCCAAGACTGAATGGATGGAGGAGAAGAAAAGGAGGAAAAAATGAAAAAGTCATGCTGTGGTTCAGACAGCACGTTCAGAATAAAGCAGCAGAACATGTTGTGAGTTTAGAGCTGAAACAATTACTCAACTGATCACATATTACATAAAAACTAATCTGCAACTATTTTGATAATCAATTAATCATCTATTATCTGTAACTGCTTAACCTATTCAGGGTCGCTAAAGCCAATACCAGCTGATATTGGGCGAGAGGCATCTCAGAATTATCCAATTTGAGTATGAAAACCAGCTAACATATTGCTGATAAATTTTTAGATTAAAAAAGTACCTTGCAGAGTTTTTGATCACTAGTACCTCTATGAATATGTTTTATATCAGTGCACATGCACAGGGATGCACATGCATGTGCACCTGGGTAACGCGATGCACAGTCCTGCCAGTGGTTTCACACTATTCCAGTTATCTACAGGTGGGGGGTAACACGCTAAGAAACACAGCAATGTGCCAGCAAAGGCAAGGAAGACAAAGACTGAAAGCAAGTTAATATGGATGTAAACAATAAAGATTTCAAAATGTAAAAAAAAAAAGCTTTGTTATGCTACTTATCCAGGATACAGCCTGGTTAAGTCAGGTTTGTCATTCAAGTAAATGGATCAAGAAAACTTCACCTTGGAAATAAATATCCAACCTTTATTACCCCAGACATGGAAGCAGATTCTCAGATAATGTGAGGAAGAGAATGAGAGAAAGACACAACTCACTATCTGTTTCTCATTGAGGTTCCCTGAGCTGTAGGTGGTGGCGAGAGTGGAGGAGCAAGCCTCGCTGTACCAAGGGACGTTGCCATTCTGGGTGGAGCTGCTGATGGACAGGGTGTAGATGCTGTTGGTGTAGCCGTCGCAGTTACAGCTGTCCTTCTCCCTCCCTCCGTTCCCAGAAGCCCACACAAAGATAGAGCCCAAACCACTACGACCCTGGAGATCATACAGTACATTCCGACAAACAGAAAAGAAAGAAGAAAAAAAACGACCAGAGACCCATTCATTCATTCATTCATTCATTCATCAATCCATGGACCACGACAAACCAGAAAAGAACACAATTCTATTCAATCTTTAATAGGAATTCCAATTATAGGAGGGCAAACTCATTGCAGGGCTCATTTAAAAAGGGGCCTATTAAAAACGCAGCATACTGTACATCCGGAAGCCGGGGTGATCACTCAGTAAATTTAAAAGAGCTAAATATCGCCTGACAGCAATGCAAAACAAAAAGGCACTATATGACAGCTCATTGTGATAAATCATCCAACCTCTCAGCCTTTGAAGTGAAATAATTTTCATCTAAGAGCCGCTTTATTGAATTGAGTGGAACCATCTCTCTCGGCATTGATCAAACCCAGCTATGCACCACCCACACTACCATCTGACAGCAGTCACTGTGGCAATTGTCTTAGAAGTCAGTGTCAGCTTTATGGAACATATCTTGAATCCTACTGCTCTATAACAAGAGTCAGTTTAAGCTGGATGGATGTGTGCATTCATGGAGTGCAAGTGTAAGAGCCTGGGATGTGATATGTATGCCTGTTAACCTGTTGACTAGTTCATTTTGCAGTGGGGCTCGAAATTTTGGGCACCCCCAGGTAAAACTTCTATTAATGTGCATAAAGAACCAAGAAAAGATGGAAAAATCTCCAAAAGGCATCAAATGACAGATTAGACACTCGTATAATATGTCACAAAAATTTTGATTTTATTTCCATCATTTACGCTTTCAAAATAACAACAAAAAAAAAATTGGCACCCTGCAGGTTTAATACCTTGTACTGCCCCCTTTGGAAAGTATCACAGCTTGGAAACGCTTCTTGTAGCCAGCCAAGAGTCTTTCCATTCTTGTTTGAGGTATCTTTGCCCATTCTTACTTACCAAAGTCTTCCAGTTCTTTGAGATTTCTGGGATGTCTGTCGCACACTGCTCTATCCATAGATTTTCAATTATGTTGAGGTCAGGAGATTGTGAAGGCCACGGCAAAACCTTCAGTTTACACCTCTTTATGTAATCCATTGTGGATTTTAAGTTGTGTTTAGGATCATTATCCATTTGTAGAAGCATCCTCTCTTTAACTTCAGCTTTTTCACAGATGGCATCAAGTTAGCATCCGAAATTTGCTGAAATTTTATTGAATCCATTTTTCCTTCTACTCGTGAAATGTTCCCTGTGCCACTGGCTGCAATACAACCCCAAAGCATGATAGGTCCCCCCCCCATGCTTAACAGTTGGACAGATGTTGTTTTCATTAAATTCTGTGCCCTTTCTTCTCCAAATATACCTTTGCTCATTCCGGCCAAAAAGTTCTATTTTAACCAAAACTGCAAAAACTTCAAACGCAGATTTTTGTGGTGAGGATGTAGAAGAGGTTTTCTTCTGATGACTCTTCCATGAAGACCATATTTGTACGAGTATCTCTTTACAGTGGAATGGTGTACCTCAACTCCAGTGTCTGCCAGGTCTTTCTGGATGGATCGTGCAGTCAAACGTGGGTGTGGACTTGCTTTTCTCACAATCCTGCGAGCTGTTCTGTCTAATATTTTTCTTGGTCTTCCAGATCTTGCTTTAACTTCCACTGTTCCTGATGACTGCCATTTCTTAATCACATTCCAAACAGAGGATATTGGCATCTGAAAACGCTTTGTTATCTTCTTATAGCCTTCTGCTTTGTGAGCGTCAACTATTTTCAGTTTCAGTTTTCTAGACAACTGCTTAGAAGAAGCCATGGTGCTGATTGTTGGGGCAAGGGCAGATGAGTCTGGGCATTTAAAACCTTAAGATTGACACCAATCTCACCTGGTCTTTCCAGACTATGATTGAGAATAATCCATGACACTGTCAGGTCTCAGCTTTCCAAAGGGGGCGGTGCATGCTCTAAACACTGCAGGGTGCCCAAACTTTTGCAGATGTCATTTTTTTGTTTTCTGTTATTTTGAAAGTGTAAATGATGGAAATAAAATCTAACTTTTTGTGACATACTATGCAAATGTCTAATCGGTCATTTGATGCCTTTTGGAGATTTTTTCCATCTTTTCTTGGCTTCATTATGGACATTAATACAAATTTTTACCTTGGGTGCCCAAACATTCGAGCCCTACTGTAATATCTGATACGTTCCAGTGCATTTAAACAACTGCTGACATCATCAATAGGACTGGTTACATGATTGCATTAGTTTATTTTTGGTTAATATTCAGATTGCCATGTTGCGAAATGCTGAGAGTGCTGACTACTTTTCAAAATGACCCCGTTTGAATCTCTGTTTGGAAGCCTTTGATTAGAAATGCTTGTCAAGTTATTCAAAGCAGCAGTAACGGTTTGATTAAAATTTCAATAACAACAAAAAATATTTTTTTAATTCACGCTTGAAGAGACCACATGGCAACATACAGAAAGAGCTGAAAGATAAAAGATGAGCTATTAGTTTAAAAAGTGCCCTCCAACTAACAATAAATATTCAAAGAAAAACTGTTCATGGGCCATTTCTGTCAGTGCTGCTCCTATTCATTTTCCAAGATTTCCCTCCCTGGTGGCTTTTAGAGGACATTCCCTTCCATTCATAATAGTCGGGGTCAAAAATTGCTTTGTTCTTTCCGCTTGTGTTCTCTCATGCTTGAATAGTTCAATTACTGACTGCTGAAAGGAAGCCAAGCACAGGCAGTAAATAATTTCTGACACACAGACACACACAGACACACACAGACACACACAGACACACACCTCTGTAACTCCGCGCAGAAAAGCTTCTTTGGCGAGTTTGGCAGGTCCGTCGACAGTTTTGCCATCATCCTCTGGGCCCCAGCTGGCGCTGTAGATGTCGATGTGTTGGGGATTCAAACTGAGAGACTGGGCCTCCACCATGTCAGTCACCTCGCCGTCCAGCATACGCACACCTGCATCCACGTTTGCACATGCACACAACACATAAAGATACACGCCACATGACAAAACAAAGGTTTTCTTAATACATATATACTATTTAGTAAGTAAAAGTTTATAGAAATAAACATAGAAACATAGAACCAAAATGATGTGCCACAAAGGGCTAGCAGTTCGCTATGCAACGTTATAAGAGTGCAATGCTAAATTGGTGAAGTTCTTTTACCACAAGCACTGAAAGATGCAACAAAAATGTTGCAAGTGATGACAATTTTGCAGAATCCTGTTCCTCTACTCTGCAGCTCAGCACCTTAGTTCATGGTGTATTAGCTCTGTAGTTGTACCTGAGTGTGCTCATGTTCAGCTAGGTTTGGCATGTGTAGTGACAAAGCAATGCTGCCATTGTGATGTTTGATTTGCATTTTTACATGATTGTTTACAATGCTGTACGTTGTGTGCATTTGTATGGTGCAGCACATGCTGCAGGTGTTTGTTATTTGTGCATCCCTTGTGATGTTCATATGAACCCCACCATGTAAATCAACACCATCTATATTGATTTGCTTTGGCACGTGAGCTGGTTTGAATTTTCTTTTAGCTAAATCAATTGCAATGTGGTTGAACTGCCTGCTCAAGTGTGCAGCAGACTTATGACACAGAATATTCAGATAAATGATGAAAGACAACATTAGTTGTCTTCCTCTACATGTCTGGATGAAATTGATGTAACTGCCTGAGTGCAAATTGAATCAGACTTTAATTGGCTAACACTGAGATCAGTGATCATTATTGAAGTGCTATACCAGAGATAAAATACAAATACACACAATAGTGGAGGAAAGGCATAAAGAGAGTGAGGTGGCTGTCCTAACGTTCCTCCAGAGAGAGAGTGAGGTAAGAAAACCAAAGACACCTAAAAACAAACTAATTTCCTCCTTTGATGCACTGCAGCTCAGGTTACTTCATGCTGCTCGATATGGGTTAGAGTAACCAACCACTGTCCCTTTGAAGTCCTCCAAAAGCATCAAACAAGCACTGGACTGCTAGCGTTTCCATGGCAGCCTTTAGTTTTGTCAGAGGGCAATGTGATTTGCTGAGGAGACAAGTATCTTGTGTACCCATCTAGTATATCCATCTATCCCAAAAACCAGAGACCAAGGTTGAAAATGCATCAAGGTTCAATCAGTTTTTTGTGTGTAAATGTGACGTACAGTATTACGAGTTGCTCATTAACTCTCAGATTATATTAAAGCTCAAGTACATTTTGCATTTTTTTTTTGAAATGACAAAAATTAACTGCCGTTTAAAAAATAATATTATTAATAGTACATGCTGTCTGGCACATTTTTCCTCTATGTGACAATCTAGGAGATTTACTTTTGATACAGGTATTGTACCAATATGCATTTGAAATTACTTAATTGACATTTCACAGGAGTGGCTCCTGGCTGAAGTGGCTCCTGGCTACAGTACGGCAGTTGGCATGGGGTCAAGTGTTACCTTGAATGTAGAGGAGTCACAGAAGCTTTTGTACTGCCCCCTTTGCACTCTATCCTTCATAATATATTCCCCCTGACCACTAAAATAAATAACCTGGCCTGACTAAGCCCTGCTGCTTTGGATTTAACATCACAATTTGGGTTCCTGCCTTTGGTTTCCGATGTTCTGGGGAATACTGTTTGTCTGTCGGGCTTCCAGCTGTTAAGAGCTATTGTAGGACTTGCACAAACTGGACTTGTGTGTTGCTGTGCTGTTTATGTCGTAACGACAGTGGGCACAACTGAAGCCACGTGTGCAAAACTCAAACTACAGTCTGCACTACCAACCTGAGCTACCAACCTGAGCTAAACAGTTCACATCAAAGGTGATCTTGAGCAAGGCACCGAACCCCCAACTGCTCGGGGCGCCTTTCCATGGGCATGTGTGTAATAACAGAGAGTAAAATTGTAATTTCCCCTTGTGGGATTAATAAAGTATACATTATTATATTATTATTATTATTATCATCATCATCATCTCCTGCAAAACTTATTCCGAGCAACCCAACTCTTAACACACATCTTAAAACAGGCTCAGTGCAGACAAACACTATGTCCAATCCTCATTGAGACAACACTGTCACTCAGAATACACAGAGTAAAAACACTGGCATCAAACACCAATACAGAAATTACAAACTTTCATCTCTACAATTTGAGTGACTTCACACTACTCAATAGTTTCTTTAAAGATATGATTTTATGTAATATAATCATTTTTCTGTAAGGTAAACAAGAAGGAATGAAAATTAGCAGTTTGCTTCAATATAGTATTTTGTCTCTAGTAATTTATGGAATTACTGGAAAAACTAAAGGTGCATAACAATACCAAAGAATAGTGTGACTAATCATGCCTCTCTCCAGCATCATGGAGCAAGTTTTCTTCATCACTTTGGAATGTGGTGTTTCCATTGCTTTCACCTTCATTTCTTTTTGAAAAACAGTAAGAACTGTAGTAAAGATATAGTGTTTTTCACATTTTTTTTATAGCTGTGTGTATAACCCCAGACATCTTACCTGGACATATTGGTATCTTTGCTCTTTTACTTGTTTCTCTCAAAAGGATAATTGTTTCATTCTTTTTGGTGTTTGTATTCAATTTTGAGCTTTCTCTATATAAATACCATATATGTTCACTCACTAGTCTAAAACAAGACACCTGCTTAGGCTTTCAGCTTAAATTGCAATCAGCAGTGTTTGATAGGCACCAGACTGAAATCTATTCTGATTTGAATGTCGTTAACAGGTGTGGCAGCAGTGTGTTACCATTTGAAAAAAGTGCTGTAAATCCACAGTGTTGTGCGCATTGTGGTTAAAGTCATGGGATAAGTGTGTAGAGTTTTACCAACTTGTGTTCAAGTAATGAAAAATGAACTAGAGTTTGGTCCACATGAACTGCTGTTTAAATGTTACTCCAGTTGTGGCCACTGTCGTTTAGCAACAAAAAAAAGTGGTGGTGGTTTTAATATTTAATATATATAATATATAATAACAAATATTTGAAATGTTGGAAGTAAGTTTTGAAACCATAAATTATGGTTTCACAACTAAAAATAGGATTCAAACATTAGAAAATAAGATCAATTCAACTGATAAGATCAACTGATTCACTCTTACAATGTTCGTAATCTATTCTTTTCATTTCTGTCTTGCTTTAGCTAAAGGTCCACAGCCTTTGAGTTCTAGTGCACATGTGAAGGTTTTCACAACACTGTGCCATCTTGTACATGATAACACACAGCCCACTTGTTATGATAGAAAAAACTTAATGCTATGTGGTATATTACCACTTGCCATCTGGAATGATCATAAAAAGTTATGGCACTATCCTGATGGGGTTCAAACTTTATTAGAACTAGAAGTAAGCAGGAGGCTACTGATATAAGCTAAGAGGTAATGAGAGAGTTAAAAAGTAGTACATATCACTGTGCTACATCCTGGAGTCAGACATTACAACATCCTCAGGACAGGAACACAAAATATAAAACATCTGCACCTAATGATGTAACCATACCAACAACTAACTTATGTGGCTTCAACTTTGGAATCGTACTGGGAGAAAATGCTGAAATAATAATCATTAAATTAAAAAAATTATTAGTTTACAATGAAAAAAATATTTTTAAATATCAAAAAGCTTTGATTAAAGAATGGGAACAGAAACTAAAACGTACTCCCTGTAGGCAGACATAAAAACAATCCATCAGGGTGCAAAATCCGTTTTTTGCCACGCTCACATACATTTTTTTTTTAATCTCTGACAGACAACTACTCTTAAAATGTTTCATTTTTTAATTACTTTCTACATTAATAGTGCCATTAATTGTGGCACCGCAGTCAAAGTCTGAAACTTATAAGGCCAAAAACCCGCAGTAAGAGTTTTCTTCTCCATCCATGTCCAATGTGCTTAGTAGATTCACACCTTGACACCAGAAATGTACGCTTACTGTAAAACAAACTAGCACATTAGAAGTACACAGTGAGTAAATAATGAAGTAAATAGGCGTGTTAGTTCAGCTGAGATCTCTTTCGCTCTCCATAGCCCAATTTGCACTCAGGACGACTCAACTCACCTTGAACAGTTTTTAATGTTCTATCACACTATTACTACTCAAGAGTCTGCTCTTGATACTCTGCGCTAATTTTCGGGACAATTAGGGCAGGATTTGGGACAACTGCTTGGATTTTGCGACTGTCAAATTTTTCGAGACGTCTGGTCACCCTAATGGCCATGACACACCAAACCAATAATCGGCCGTCAGACAGTCTGGCGAGGCCGGTGACTCGAGTCTGTCTGTCCATCCAGAGTGGTCCGGAAAAAACAAATCTAATAGTGGGCGTTTTGCCTTCCTATTCAAGTTTACAGTATTACAGTCAAACTCTGAGACTCTTCCTTTCACTCCATTAGTGACACCACCAGCACAACCAGATGTCTTTAAATGCATTGAGTTAGCAGTTTATCCAGTACATGTTGTACTGTGCACTAAAGGGTATATTTAATGTTTTGTCTGTACCGATTTATACTTGATACTGGAACATTTGAAGTAGGCCTGCACGATTCGGGGAAAAATATTAATCACAAATATGATTTTTTTAGCTTAGAATTGATATCACAATTCTCTGCCATGATCTATTCTCAAGAACTGTAATGTTTATTGTACATATGAACCATGATAAAACAAAACAAATTGGCAGTAAAAAAACAGATTTATTGCACCTAAAGCACATTGCGCATCACCACAAGCCTGCAAACATAGAGGCTTCAACAAAGAGAAGGGAGAGCATTGCAGCACTTGGGAGCGCTTTAAAACCTATTTTATACAGTCTATCTTTAAAACTCACAAAAGAAAGTAGTAGCATTTGTGATGCAGTCAGCTCGTAAAATTAAATGAGAATCAAAGAAAAAAATTTAAATTGTGAACACAGTGATTCGAGATTGCAATTTTATAACGATTAATCGTGCAGGCCTAATTAGAAGTAAGTTATATCAGCCATTTTTTGTTTACCTTGTATACAAGCCGAGAGCAATACCTTTTACATGCATTTAACACAGACTTCCTCAAAGCTAAAACTCCAAATCATTTCAGAAACTGCATACCACTGTGCTTTTTCAATACTGTCACTCCATGGAAAACCAATACTGTTACAGTGAATTGGCAATCCACATCACAACTGTGGTGATGCTAAGAAAGACTCAGTGACATGCTGTGCCTGGCAAATGGACTGAAAATAACACAGGCGCTGCAGAACAAGTATTTTAACTATTCTGGCAGTCAAAAAGAAAACAGATGAAACTCGCCTCTTTGAGATCAAATAAATCATCCACATGTTTTTATTTGACCTTACCCCCAATCTTGGCATTGTAGGCCACACCGACTCCACAGATCCCATTGTTGGCTACTGCTGCCACTTCTCCTGCACATCGTGTTCCATGCCTGGAAAGGAGGAAGAATGAGAAGTGAGACATACTTATCCTTCTTATAGTGCCATTCACCTAATAACCCAGCATTTTACTATGTATATAAACACAGGTAGAATATATGTCTGACAACAGTTGCTTGTGAGAGAATGTGCTCCCTCCTGCACAGTGGTTGAGCTGAAGACTGAGACAAAACAAACTTGTGGAGACAGAGTCTTGGCTTTGAAACCTTTAAATAAATCTGAATTCCCATTTGTCTGAAAGAAAACATCCAGCCAATGGCCTTCTAGCATTAGCAACCTTGGAATGCCTACAGGGCCTGAGTTGAGACAAGGGAAATAAGACAACATACTACCGTCACATGGGAGGAAAATTAGATTTGCTATTTTCACAATGGGTCTTTCATTAAGCCTGAGCCTCTATAGTAAGATTTAGCTCCAGGAACCGCAGAGTAGAGATCCAAAAAGCTAGTAGAGAAGGGCTGATCATCACATTCCAGTCAGGTGCATTCCCCTGGTCTGACAGATGGGATGCACACTCTTAATGTCTTTCAAACCAAGGCCCAACCATTCCCAGACAGGAATGCTGAAACCAGGGCAACATTCAGGAAACAACAGAAGCAGTGGACATACTGTAGAAACAATCTATGCCTGCAGACTTCCATTTTGGCACTCCGGGTATCCAGCCAAATCAAAAACACCATATTAGCATGCACAACGGGCTGTAGCTGCTGTAAGGATATGAACATTTAATCTGAAGGTAGCATGCTAAAACTGTCATAATCAGTTATTAAAAAGTGTTTTTGTAAATTCATTAATCACCTAAATTGAAATGCAATTCAAACCGTTCAAATTATAGAGGTTAGAGGTCACAGAAGCTGTAACTCATATTTGACAATTTTTAATAACCTTTAAGACTTCTGCTTTTAAATGTATAATGACTGTCAGATAATTGTAATTCATCTGCTGGTCTCTGGAGATCTCTTTAGACACACTGATGAGCTGAGAGGGCGAAGGCCAATGTCAATGACACAGTCAACATTGGCAGCGCGTTTCTAATGTGTCACCGGACGTCAGTAAGATGGAGTCAGAGGCCTAGCTGCAGCATGCTAATAAAAACATCTTTATAGACACAGACACACACAGAGACACACACAGACACACACACACACACACACACACACACACACACAGACACACAGACACACAGACACACAGACACACAGACACACAGACACACAGACACACACACACACACACACACACACACACACACACACACACACACACACACACACACACACACACACACACACACACACACACCCCCCCCCTCCCCCATCTGGACAAATTTCCAGAGAACCTTATCTCGACATTCCTGGAAGCGAAGGCCTGTTCACTTGGGACTCGTATGTCCTACAGCATCCGTGTTTGTGATGCAGCCGATGATAAGAAGCAGCTCAGGTGTCAGACTGGATGCCGGGCATGCACGGACCTATACCTTCGGTGGTCAACAGAGCCTTGTTCCAAATCTTCCTTTGACACATTCATTATTCACTTACATGGTAGGTCAATTCACAGCCAACAAATGCTGTTACAGAGGTGAAACTCTCAGTTTCTGAATCTGAATTATGCAAGGACTAGTGTACTGGTCCGGGAGTGCTAAAATAGATACAAGAATATGTCCTTTTACTGCTCCCATTCATTGTTCGCGTCAACACAAAGAGTGTATCTGTGGGTCAAGCACTTTTGTGAAATTTCCTGGTGAAAGCAGCCTTCTCTCTGCTATTCAACATGACTTAAATAAGTCAAAGGGGTCTCTAATGTAAAGGCAAACCAAATGAAAGCAGCAGCTCCAAATAGTGAAATTCAAAAATATGTATACATTAATTTGGTGTTCTAAACAAAATAAAAGGTTGGACCTGCTCTTAGCTTTACCTTTATAGGACATTTTTCATTACAGTGACATTACATGCATGCAGCACAAATCACCAAATGCAGAATTACACCAGAATTAATTAAAAACATTGACTTTGTGAGTCTGTTAACAGGATAAGATGTCTTCTGCCAATGAATTTCCTCAATTTGTCTGTATGCACAATTTCTACTGATCTGACTGCACAATTCCGAGTAAATACGAATCACGATTTTTTTTTTTTTAGCTTAGAATTAATATCACGATTCTCTGCCATGATTTCTTTCTCACGAAGTGCAATCTTTATTGCACATATGAACCATGACAACACAAAACAAATTGGCAGTACCAAAGATTTGGCACCTATAGCACATTGCACATTACAACAAGCCTCATCACATGAAACCAAACCTGGATTTAACCTCCAGGTCCCGGGTTTCCAAAGGGGGCTAAAGACGTTACAGAACAGCGCAGGAGATCATCACATGAAGGAATCCAGTAAAACCACTCAGACATTGTCTGCAGAGGCAAAGAGCTGTCTGTCACTACAAGTACAGCTTTGTTAACAAGTCACATAGAATAAAGATTAATAGATTCCCTGACACACTGCAGGACTCTCAGACTTTTGTTACTAGATCTGGACAGAGAAGTACTAACTCTCAGTTGCACTCAGAAAATCAGCTCCATTAATTGCAAAGGTGCTCACGATCCCAGCTAATACCTAACACCATTCAACAACTACGTGACCCAACTCAAACTGTGATGATTTAGTCAAGATCAGGTATCACAGCAGTCTATACAACAGATAAATCACCACATACCCTTCACCATACTTAGAGATTGGCATGGTTTTATTTCAGTTAGCTTAGTAGCTGGTTTGATTTGCATTGAGAGCTGATCTTATGTATGGTGAAGGTTATGTGATGATGTGGGGCTATTTTATTTCCAAAGGCCAAGGGAACTTTATCAGCATGTATAGTATCATGGATCAATGAAATAACTGGCCTTACAAAATAAAAATGTGCCTGCCTCTATGGGAATTTAACATAGGGGTGTGTATACCTATGCCCCCTGTATTTTAAAGAAGAACATTTATTCATTTACAATTCATTATTCTTTCACAAAGAAAATTGGTGTCCTTAAAAGGTTGGATTCTTCAATTTTTTTTTTTTATTTAAGGCATTAAGATCAATTTCCAAAAGATGGTTTTTATTCCTTTTTTTAAAATCAACTTTAGCATGGGTGTGTACATTTATTCAAGCCACTGTATAGTATATAGACATATGTAATTGCTTAAGCAAATGAATATTTATTTTTATATAAATAAAATATCACAATAAAAAAGCTTTGAAGTTATGACAAGCACCATCAAATTTCTCCTTGGCATGACTACACAACACACTAATACCCCACTTCCAGCAGACCAAAACAAAACGCAATGAAGCAACAGTCAACTAGAAAATGCATTTCCTGCAGAAAATGCGTGGGAATGCTGAATAGCTGAATTGCTAAAGCTAACCTGGTTGAACAGCTTAAATCAGTAAAAGTTGTAGAAAAAATTGAAACGCTAAACTGGATAAATAGCTTAAATCAGTAAGAAGATGTTGAAGTAGTGAGAATAGTTGAAAAATGCTAAATAGGTGAATTGCTAAAGCTAACCTGGTTGAATAGCTTAAATCAGTAAAAGTTGTAAGAATAGTTAAAAAAGTAGAAGTGGTTTTAATTAAGTTGAATAACACCATTAGTGTAAAAAGGTGGAATAATTAAAAAAAATTTAAATGCTAAAGCTAAACTGGAGAAATAGCTTAAATCAGTAAGAAGATGTGGAAGTAGTGAGAATAGTTAAATTGCTGAATAGCTTAAATGCTAAAGCTAAACTGTATAAATAGCTTAAATCAGTAAGAAGAAGCTTAAGTAGTAAAAATAGTTGAAAAAGTAGAACTGGTTGTAGTTAAGTTGAATAACACCACTACTGTAAAAAGGTGAAAAAATGTAAAAAAAAAAAAAAACTTGAAATGCTAAAGCTAAACTGTATGAATAGCTTAAATCAGTAAGAAGAAGCTTAAGTAGTAAAAATAGTTGAAAAAAGTAGAACTGGTTGTAGTTAAGTTGAATAACACCACTACACCATAAGGAGCTAGAGCTAGATTTTAAAAGTTGAATGGTTTTAATAACTGAAAGTCTGCAGAAGATACGGACAATTAAAAATGTACGGAATAATAAATAATCATAACAGGGTTAAAAGCATTTTTAACACTAGGTGATGGGATGCCATTGTGGGAATTGAACCCAGATCTCTGGCATGAAAGGCATGTGATATAACCACTGCACCACCACTGAAGTGTCTTTTTTACAAACTATACAGGGTAATATATAATTTATCTGTGTATGTCTCTATCTGTCTGTCTCATGCGTGCACACACACACACACACACACACAAACACACACACACACACACACAGGGAGACACAAACAGTTACATTGTAATATATAATGAGACAGACAGACATACAGAGTATTACAGTGTATATATTACAAAAATATATTGAAATGCTAAAGCTAACCTGGATAAATAGCTTAAATCAGTAAGAAGATGTTGAAGTAGTGAGAATAGTTGAAAAATGCTAAATAGGTGAATTGCTAAAGCTAACCTGGTTGAATAGCTTAAATCAGTAAAAAGAAGCTTAAGTAGTTAAAATAGTTGAAAAAGTAGGAATGGTTTTAATTAAGTTGAATAACACCACTAATGTAAAAAAGGTGGGAAAATTCAGAAAATATATTGAAATGCTAAAGCTAACCTGGATAAATAGCTCAAATCAGTAAGAAGATGTTGAAGTAGTGAGAATAGTTGAAAAATGCTGAATAGCTGAATTGTTAAAGCTAACCAGGTTGAATAGCTTAAATTAGTAAAAGTAGTGAGAATAGTTGAAAAAGTAGGAATGGTTATAATTAAGTTGAATTACACCACTAATGTAAAAAATGATGTGAAAAAATTGCAAATGCTGAAGCTAAACGGGATAAATCAGTAAGAAGAAGCTTAAGTAGTACGAATAGTTAAAAAAGTAGGAAAGTTTTTAACTAAGTTGAATAAGCAGAGGTTTTACTGTGGGAATTTGAACCCCAGGCTTCCATATGAAGGGTTTGTCTCATAACCACTACGCCACCACTGTAGCATCTGCTTAGTGTGCTATACATTATAATATATAATGAGACAGACAGACATACAGAGTACTGCAGTGTCTGGGAAATGGTTGTCATGGCTACATATGATCAGTGGCCATGTTTGTAAACACAGCTAGGAAGCCTTTCATCTCTGTGATGTCATCTCTTTGATCTGTTAACGATGCAGCTGCTGTGTCAACTGTGGCAAACCGCAGCTCCTGAGACACTAAACCAGCTCTCAAACAAATGGTCAGACGGGCAAAATGAAAAGTTATTTCAATAAAATAACCTCCTCATGAGCACCAGAAGGCCTTTGTGAACGTATTGATATAAAATTCATGTTGATAAAGTTAAAAATGTCGGCGTATCAGCGATTTAAAAAAGTGCTTCGCTCTGCATTTTGCTCAGAAAAGTGGACGATGTTTAACATGGCAGTGAATGGAGAACGATTCTGAACTCTTGTCGTTTGAAACCTCGCTGAGCAAAAAGTATAATTCATATTGCATGAATGAGCAAATTGGCTGAAACTAGACAAGAATACCTACGTTTTGATGTATAAATTATCCAAGACAAGTTAGAATTGTTGGCGTGGGAGCAAGTTATAGAGAGAGAATAAAGAGGATTTTTTTGACTCTCTCCACTCTAGTGACATCACTCCTCACTCTACTGCACGCAATACACACTCATTATAAACGCAGAAAAATCATAAAATGTTCACTATACTTAAACTGCTTTTTCACAAAAACTGTAAAATATATCAATCTGAAAAGATAGAGCCAGATAGCTGAATATTTTGTGAATGGTTTAAAGTTTGAATCACGGCTGTAGGTGAAAATATGTAGGAGGAGATACATTTTGAAGCAGAAGAGGATTTGAATGATTTGAAGCTTGCTCTCATTGACTTTAATGTTAAAAAAAATTGTTTAAAAGCTTAATATTTGAAAAAGTATAAATAGCAGAAAAATTGCTGAAGAAGTCCCATCATCTGCTGAAAGAGCTGAAGATTTGAAAAGTTGAACGGTTTAAATAGCTGAAAGTATGCAGAAGATACGGAGAGCCAAAAAACGTACGGAAGACGAAATAATAACTAGAAAATGCATTTCCTGCAGAAAATGCGTGGGAATGCTGAATAGCTGAATTGCTAAAGCTAACCTGGTTGAATAGCTTAAATCAGTAAAAGTTGTAGAAAAAATTGAAACGCTAAACTGGATAAATAGCTTAAATCAGTAAGAAGATGTAGTGAGTTGTGAGAATAGTTGAAAAATGCTAAATAGGTGAATTGCTAAAGCTAACCTGGTTGAATAGCTTAAATCAGTAAAAGTTGTAAGAATAGTTAAAAAAGTAGAAGTGGTTTTAATTAAGTTGAATAACACCATTAGTGTAAAAGGTGGAATAATTTAAAAAATTGAAATGCTAAAGCTAAACTGGATAAATAGCTTAAATCAGTAAGAAGATGCTTAAGTAGTAAAAATAGTTGAAAAAGTAGAACTGGTTTTAATTAAGTTGAATAACATCACTAATGTAAAAACGATGTGGAAATCTTTTTTAAATTTTAAACGCTAAAGCTAAACTGGAGAAATAGCTTAAATTAGTAAGAAGACGTTGAAGTAGTGAGAACAGTTGAAAAATGCTGAATAGCTGAATAAACTAAAGATAACCTGGTTGAATCTCTTAAATCAGTAAAAGTAGTAAGAATAGTTGAAAAAGTAGGAATGTTTGTAATTAAGTTGAATAACACCACTAATGTAAAAAAGGTGGAAAAATTGAAGAAGAAAAATTAAACGCTAAAGCTAAACTGGATAAATAGCTTAAATCAGTATAAAGATGTTGAAGTAGTGAGAATAGTTGAAAAATTCTGAATAGCTGAATTACTAAAGATAACCTGGTTGATTAGCTTAAATCAGTAAGAAGAAGCTTAAGTAGTAAAATTAGTTGAAATGTAGGAATGGTTTTAATTAAGTTGAATAACACCACTAATGTAAAAAGGTGGGAAAATTCAGAAAATATATTGAAATGCTAAAGCTAACCTGGATAAATAGCTCAAATCAGTAAGAAGATGTTGAAGTAGTGAGAATATTTGAAAAATGCTGAATAGCTGAAATGCTAAACCTAACCTGGTTGATTATCTTAAATCAGTAAAAGAAGCTTAAGTAGTAAAAATAGTTGAAAAAGTAGGAATGATTTTAATTATTAATAATTAAGTTGAATGACACCACTAATGTAAAAAAGGTGGGAAAATTCAAAAAATATATTGAAATGCTAAAGCTAACCTGGATAAATAGCTCAAATCAGTAAGAAGATGTTGAAGTAGTGAGAATAGTTGAAAAATGCTGAATAGCTGAATTGTTAAAGCTAACCTGGTTGAATAGCTTAAATTAGTAAAAGTAGTGAGAATAGTTGAAAAAGTAGGAATGGTTATAATTAAGTTGAATTACACCACAAATGTAAAAAATGATGTGAAAAAATTGCAAATGCTAAAGCTAAACTGGATAAATCAGTAAGAAGAAGCTTAAGTAGTAAGAATAGTTAAAAAAGTAGGAAAGTTTGAGCAGAGGTTTCTCTGCGGGAATTGAACCCCGGTCTCCCACATGAAGGGTATGTATCATAACCACTAGGCCACCACTAAAGCATCTATTTAGTGTGCTATACATTGTAATATATAATGAGACAGACAGACATACAGAGTATTGCAGTGTCTGGGATATGGTTGTCATGGCTACATATAATCAGTGGCCATGTTTGTAAACACAGCTAGGAAGCCTTTCATCTCTGTGATGTCATCTCTTTGATCTGTTAACGATGCAGCTGCTGTGTCAACTGTGGGGAAACCGCAGCTCCTGAGACACTAAACCAGCTCTCAAACAAATGGTCAGACGGGCAAAATGAAAAGTTATTTCAGTAAAATAACCTCCTCATGAGCACCAGAAGGCCTTTGTGAACGTATTGATATAAAATTCATGTTGATAAACTTAAAAATGTGGGCATATCAGCGATTTAAAAAGTGCTTCGATCTGTGTTTTGCTCAGAAATGTGGACGATGTTTAACATGGCAGTGAATGGAGAAAGATCCTGAACTCTTGTCCTTTGAAAGCTTGCTGAGCGAAAAGTATAATTCATATCGCATAAATGATCACATTGGCTGAAACTAGACAAGAATACCTACGTTTTGATGTATAAATTGTCCATGACAAGTTAGAATTGTTGGTGTGGGAGCGAGTTTTAGAGAACGGAGTAAGATAATTTTTCGAAGCGCTTCACTCTAGTGACATCACTCCTCACTCTACTTCACGCAATACACACTCATTATAAACGCAGAAAAATCATAAAATGTTCACTATACTTAAACTGCTTTTTCACAAAAACTGTAAAATATATCAATCTGAAAAGATAGAGACAGATAGCTGAATATTTTGTGAATGGTTTAAAGTTTGAATCATGTCTGTAGGTGAAAAAATGTAGGAGGAGATACATTTTGAAGCAGAAGAAGATTTGAAGGATTTGAAGCTTGCTCTCATTGACTTTAATGTTAAAAAAAATTGTTTAAAAGCTTAATATTTGAAAAAGTATAAATAGTAGAAAAATAGTAGAAGAAGTCCCATCATCTGCTGAAAGAGCTGAAGATTGTAAAAGTTGAACGGTATAAATAGCAGAAAGTATGCAGAAGATAGAGAGAGCCAAAAAACGTACGGAATAATAAGTAAGAACTAGAAAATGCATTTCCTGCAGAAAATGCGTGGGAATGCTGAATAGCTGAATTGCTAAAGCTAACCTGGTTGAATAGCTTAAATCAGTAAAAGTTGTAGAAAAAATTGAAACGCTAAACTGGATAAATAGCTTAAATCAGTAAGAAGATGTAGTGAGTTGTGAGAATAGTTGAAAAATGCTAAATAGGTGAATTGCTAAAGCTAACCTGGTTGAATAGCTTAAATCAGTAAAAGTTGTAAGAATAGTTAAAAAAGTAGAAGTGGTTTTAATTAAGTTGAATAACACCATTAGTGTAAAAGGTGGAATAATTTAAAAAATTGAAATGCTAAAGCTAAACTGGATAAATAGCTTAAATCAGTAAGAAGATGCTTAAGTAGTAAAAATAGTTGAAAAAAGTAGAACTGGTTTTAATTAAGTTGAATAACATCACTAATGTAAAAACGATGTGGAAATCTTTTTTAAATTTTAAACGCTAAAGCTAAACTGGAGAAATAGCTTAAATTAGTAAGAAGACGTTGAAGTAGTGAGAACAGTTGAAAAATGCTGAATAGCTGAATAAACTAAAGATAACCTGGTTGAATCTCTTAAATCAGTAAAAGTAGTAAGAATAGTTGAAAAAGTAGGAATGTTTGTAATTAAGTTGAATAACACCACTAATGTAAAAAAAGGTGGAAAAATTGAAGAAGAAAAAAATTAAACGCTAAAGCTAAACTGGATAAATAGCTTAAATCAGTATAAAGATGTTGAAGTAGTGAGAATAGTTGAAAAATTCTGAATAGCTGAATTACTAAAGATAACCTGGTTGATTAGCTTAAATCAGTAAGAAGAAGCTTAAGTAGTAAAATTAGTTGAAATGTAGGAATGGTTTTAATTAAGTTGAATAACACCACTAATGTAAAAAAGGTGGGAAAATTCAGAAAATATATTGAAATGCTAAAGCTAACCTGGATAAATAGCTCAAATCAGTAAGAAGATGTTGAAGTAGTGAGAATATTTGAAAAATGCTGAATAGCTGAAATGCTAAACCTAACCTGGTTGATTATCTTAAATCAGTAAAAAGAAGCTTAAGTAGTAAAAATAGTTGAAAAAGTAGGAATGATTTTAATTATTAATAATTAAGTTGAATGACACCACTAATGTAAAAAAGGTGGGAAAATTCAAAAAATATATTGAAATGCTAAAGCTAACCTGGATAAATAGCTCAAATCAGTAAGAAGATGTTGAAGTAGTGAGAATAGTTGAAAAATGCTGAATAGCTGAATTGTTAAAGCTAACCTGGTTGAATAGCTTAAATTAGTAAAAGTAGTGAGAATAGTTGAAAAAGTAGGAATGGTTATAATTAAGTTGAATTACACCACAAATGTAAAAAATGATGTGAAAAATTGCAAATGCTAAAGCTAAACTGGATAAATCAGTAAGAAGAAGCTTAAGTAGTAAGAATAGTTAAAAAAGTAGGAAAGTTTGAGCAGAGGTTTTACTGTGGGAATTGAACCCAGTCTCCCACATGAAGGGTATGTATCATAACCACTAGGCCACCACTAAAGCATCTGTTTAGTGTTCTATACATTGTAATATATAATGAGACAGACAGACATACAGAGTATTGCAGTGTCTGGGAAATGGTTGTCATGGCTACATAATCAGTGGCCATGTTTGTAAACACAGCTAGGAAGCCTTTCATCTCTGTGATGTCATCTCTTTGATCTGTTAACGATGCAGCTGCTGTGTCAACTGTGGGAAACCGCAGCTCCTGAGACACTAAACCAGCTCTCAAACAAATGGTCAGACGGGCAAAATGAAAAGTTATTTCAATCAAATAACCTCCTCATGAGCACCAGAAGGCCTTTGTGAACGTATTGATATAAAATTCATGTTGATAAACTTAAAAATGTGGGCATATCAGCGATTTAAAAAAGTGCTTCGATCTGTGTTTTGCTCAGAAATGTGGACGATGTTTAACATGGCAGTGAATGGAGAAAGATCCTGAACTCTTGTCCTTTGAAAGCTTGCTGAGCGAAAAGTATAATTCATATCGCATAAATGAGCACATTGGCTGAAACTAGACAAGAATACCTACGTTTTGATGTATAAATTGTCCATGACAAGTTAGAATTGTTGGTGTGGGAGCGAGTTATAGAGAACGGAGTAAGATAATTTTTTCGAAGCGCTTCACTCTAGTGACATCACTCCTCACTCTACTTCACGCAATACACACTCATTATAAACGCAGAAAAATCATAAAATGTTCACTATACTTAAACTGCTTTTTCACAAAAACTGTAAAATATATCAATCTGAAAAGATAGAGACAGATAGCTGAATATTTTGTGAATGGTTTAAAGTTTGAATCATGTCTGTAGGTGAAAAAATGTAGGAGGAGATACATTTTGAAGCAGAAGAAGATTTGAAGGATTTGAAGCTTGCTCTCATTGACTTTAATGTTAAAAAAAATTGTTTAAAAGCTTAATATTTGAAAAAGTATAAATAGTAGAAATATAGTAGAAGAAGTCCCATCATCTGCTGAAAGAGCTGAAGATTGTAAAAGTTGAACGGTATAAATAGCAGAAAGTATGCAGAAGATAGAGAGAGCCAAAAAACGTACGGAATAATAAGTAAGAATAAATAAAGAACCGAATAACAATAGTTGGAATGCTGTGGAACAGCATTCCCACAATAAATAAAGAACCGAATAACACTAGAAAATGCATTTCCTGCAGAAAATGCGTGGGAATGCTGAATAGCTGAATTGCTAAAGCTAACCTGGTTGAATAGCTTAAATCAGTAAAAGTTGTAGAAAAAATTGAAACGCTAAACTGGATAAATAGCTTAAATCAGTAAGAAGATGTTGAAGTAGTGAGAATAGTTGAAAAATGCTAAATAGGTGAATTGCTAAAGCTAACCTGGTTGAATAGCTTAAATCAGTAAAAGTTGTAAGAATAGTTAAAAAAGTAGAAGTGGTTTTAATTAAGTTGAATAACACCATTAGTGTAAAAGGTGGAATAATTAAAAAAATTAAATGCTAAAGCTAAACTGGAGAAATAGCTTAAATCAGTAAGAAGATGTGGAAGTAGTGAGAATAGTTAAATTGCTGAATAGCTTAAATGCTAAAGCTAAACTGTATAAATAGCTTAAATCAGTATGAAGAAGCTTAAGTAGTAAAAATAGTTGAAAAAAGTAGAACTGGTTGTAGTTAAGTTGAATAACACCACTACTGTAAAAAAGGTGAAAAAATGTAAAAAAAAAATAATAAAAAAAAAACTTGAAATGCTAAAGCTAAACTGGAGAAATAGCTTAAATCAGTAAGAAGATGTTGAAGTGGTGAGAATAGTTGAAAAATGCTGAAATGCTAAAGCTAAACTGTATAAATAGCTTAAATCAGTAAGAAGAAGCTTAAGTAGTAAAAATAGTTGAAAAAAGTAGAACTGGTTGTAGTTAAGTTGAATAACACCACTACACCATAAGGAGCTAGAGCTAGATTTTAAAAGTTGAATGGTTTTAATAACTGAAAGTCTGTAGAAGATACGGACAATTAAAAAACGTACTGAATAATAAATAATCATAAATGGGTTAAAAGCATTTTTAACACTAGGTGATGGGATGCCATTGTGGGAATTGAACCCGGTCTCTGGCATGAAAGGCATGTGACATAACCACTGCACCACCACTGAAGTGTCTTTGTTACAAACTATACAGGGTAATATATAATTTATCTGTGTATGTCTCTGTCTGTCTGCATGTGCGTGCGCACACACACACACACAAACACAAACACACACACACACACAGGGAGACACAAACAGACACACACACAGGGAGACACAAACAGTTACATTGTAATATATAATGAGACAGACAGACATACAGAGTATTACAGTGTATATATTACAAAAATATATAGAAATGCTAAAGCTAACCTGGATAAATAGCTCAAATCAGTAAGAAGATGTTGAAGTAGTGAGAATAGTTGAAAAATGCTGAATAGCTGAAATGCTAAAGCTAACCTGGTTGATTATCTTAAATCAGTAAAAAGAAGCTTAAGTAGTAAAAATAGTTGAAAAAGTAGGAATGATTTTAATTATTAAGTTGAATGACACCACTAATGTAAAAAGGTGGGAAAATTCAAAAAATATATTGAAATGCTAAAGCTAACCTGGATAAATAGCTCAAATCAGTAAGAAGATGTTGAAGTAGTGAGAATAGTTGAAAAATGCTGAATAGCTGAATTGTTAAAGCTAACCTGGTTGAATAGCTTAAATTAGTAAAAGTAGTGAGAATAGTTGAAAAAGTAGGAATGGTTATAATTAAGTTGAATTACACCACAAATGTAAAAAATGATGTGAAAAAATTGCAAATGCTAAAGCTAAACTGGATAAATCAGTAAGAAGAAGCTTAAGTAGTAAGAATAGTTAAAAAAGTAGGAAAGTTTAAGCAGAGGTTTCTCTGCGGGAATTGAACCCCGGTCTCCCACATGAAGGGTATGTATCATAACCACTAGGCCACCACTAAAGCATCTATTTAGTGTGCTATACATTGTAATATATAATGAGACAGACAGACATACAGAGTATTGCAGTGTCTGGGAAATGGTTGTCATGGCTACATATGATCAGTGGCCATGTTTGTAAACACAGCTAGGAAGCCTTTCATCTCTGTGATGTCATCTCTTTGATCTGTTAACGATGCAGCTGCTGTGTCAACTGTGGGGAAACCGCAGCTCCTGAGACACTAAACCAGCTCTCAAACAAATGGTCAGACGGGCAAAATGAAAAGTTATTTCAGTCAAATAACCTCCTCATGAGCACCAGAAGGCCTTTGTGAACGTATTGATATAAAATTCATGTTGATAAACTTAAAAATGTGGGCGTATCAGCGATTTAAAAAGTGCTTCGATCTGTGTTTTGCTCAGAAATGTGGACGATGTTTAACATGGCAGTGAATGGAGAAAGATCCTGAACTCTTGTCCTTTGAAAGCTCGCTGAGCAAAAGTATAATTCATATCGCATAAATGAGCACATTGGCTGAAACTAGACAAGAATACCTACGTTTTGATGTATAAATTGTCCATGACAAGTTAGAATTGTTGGTGTGGGAGCGAGTTATAGAGAACGGAGTAAGATAATTTTTTCGAAGCGCTTCACTCTAGTGACATCACTCCTCACTCTACTGCACGCAATACACACTCATTATAAACGCAGAAAAATCATAAAATGTTCACTATACTTAAACTGCTTTTTCACAAAAACTGTAAAATATATCAATCTGAAAAGATAGAGCAGATAGCTGAATATTTTGTGAATGGTTTAAAGTTTGAATCATGTCTGTAGGTGAAAAAATGTAGGAGGAGATACATTTTGAAGCAGAAGAAGATTTGAAGGATTTGAAGCTTGCTCTCATTGACTTTAATGTTAAAAAAAATTGTTTAAAAGCTTAATATTTGAAAAAGTATAAATAGTAGAAAAATAGTAGAAGAAGTCCCATCATCTGCTGAAAGAGCTGAAGATTGTAAAAGTTGAACGGTTTAAATAGCAGAAAGTATGCAGAAGATAGAGAGAGCCAAAAACGTACGGAATAATAAGTAAGAACTAGAAAAGGCATTTCCTGCAGAAAATGCGTGGGAATGCTGAATAGCTGAATTGCTAAAGCTAACCTGGTTGAATAGCTTAAATCAGTAAAAGTTGTAGAAAAAATTGAAACGCTAAACTGGATAAATAGCTTAAATCAGTAAGAAGATGTTGAAGTAGTGGAATAGTTGAAAAATGCTGAATAGCTAAAGCTAACCTGGTTGAATAGCTTAAATCAGTAAAAGTTGTATGAATAGTTGAAAATATAGGAATGGTTTCAATTAAGTTGAATAACAACAATAATGTAAAAATGGTGGAAATATTCAAAAAAATTATTGAAATGCTAAAGCTAAACTGGATAAATAGCTTAAAACAAGAAGATGTTGAAGTAGTGAGAATAGTTTAAAAATGCTGAATAGCTGAATTGCTAAAGCTAACCTGGTTGAATAGCTTAAATCAGTAAGAAGATGTTGAAGTAATAAATATAGTTGAAAAAGTAGGAATGGTTTTGATTAAATTGAATAACACCACTAATTTAAAAAAAGATGTGGAAACATTTTTTAAATTTGAAATGCTAAAGCTAAACTGGATAAATAGCTTAAATCAGTAAGAAGACGTTGAAGTAGTGAGAATAGTTAAAAAATGTAAAAAGGGTTTTAATTAAGTTAAATAACACCACTAATGTAAAAAGGTTCAAAAATTTAAAAAAAATGTAAATGCTAAAGCTAACCTGGTTGAATAGCTTAAATTAGTAAGAAGAAGCTTAAGTAGTAAAAATTAGTTGAAAAAGTAGGATTGGCTTTAATTAAGTTGAATAACACCACTAATGTAAAAACGATGTGGACATTTTTTTAATTTTAAACGCTAAAGCTAAACTGGATAAATAGCTTAAATTAGTAAGAAGATGTTGAAGTAGTGAGAATAGTTGAAAAATGCTGAATAGCTGAATAAACTAAAGATAACCTGGTTGAATAGCTTAAATCAGTAAAAGTAGTAAGAATAATTGAAAAAGTAGGAATGGTTTTAATTAAGTTGAATTACACCACTAATGTAAAAAAATGATGTAAAAATTGCAAATGCTAAAGCTAAACTGGATAAATCAGAAAGAAGAAGCTTAAGTAGTAAGAATAGTTAAAAAAGTAGGAAAGTTTAAGCAGAAGTTTCACTGTGGGAATCAAACCCCAGTCTCCCACACGAAGGGTTTGTTTCATAACCACTACGCCACCACTAAAGCATCTGTTCAGTGTGCTATACATTATAATATATAATGAGACAGACAGACATACAGAGTATTACAGTGTCTGGGAAATGGTTGCCATGGCTACATATGATCAGTGGCCATGTTTGTAAACACAGCTAGGAAGCCTTTCATCTCTGTGATGTCATCTCTTTGATCTGTTAACGATGCAGCTGCTGTGTCAACTGTGGGGAAACCGCAGCTCCTCAGACACTGAACCAGCTCTCAAACAAATGGTCAGACGGGCAAAATGAAAAGTTATTTCAGTAAAATAACCTCCTCGTGGGCACCAGAAGGCCTTTGTGAATGTATTGATATAAAATTCATGTTGATAAACTTATAAATGTGGGCGTATCAGCGATTTAAAAAAGAGCTTCGCTCTGCATTTTGCTCAGAAATGTGGACGATGTTTAACATGGCAGTGAATGGAGAAAGATCCTGAACTCTTGTCTTTTGAAACCTCGCTGAGCAAAAAGTATAATTCATATTGCATGAATGAGCACATTGGCTGAAACTAGACAAGAATACCTACGTTTTGATGTATAAATTATCCATGACAAGTTAGAATTGTTGGCGTGGGAGCGAGTTATAGAGAGATAACCAAGAATCTTTTTGAAGCGCTTCACTCTAGTGACATCACTCCTCACTCTACTGACGCAATACACACTCATTATAAATGCAGAAAAATCCTAAAATGTTCACTATACTTAAACTGCTTTTTCACAAAAACTGTAAAATATATCAATCTGAAAAGATAGAGCCAGATAGCTGAATATTTTGTGAATGGTTTAGAGTTTGAATCATGTCTGTAGGTGAAAAAATGTAGGAGGAGATACATTTTGAAGCAGAAGAAGATTTGAAGGATTTGAAGCTTGCTCTCATTGACTTTAATGTTAAAAATTTTTTTTAAAAGCTTAATATTTGAAAAAGTATAAATAGTAGAAAAATAGTAGAAGAAGTCCCATCATCTGCTGAAAGAGCTGAAGATTGTAAAAGTTGAACGGTATAAATAGCAGAAAGTATGCAGAAGATAGAGAGAGCCAAAAAACGTACGGAATAATAAGAAAGAAGAATAAATAAAGAACAGAATAACAATAGTGGGACTGCTGTGGAACAGCATTCCCACAACTAGAAAATGCATTTCCTGCAGAAAATGCGTGGGAATGCTGAATAGCTAAATTGCTAAAGCTAACCTGGTTGAACAGCTTAAATCAGTAAAAGTTGTAAAAATAGTTGAAAAAGTAAGAATGGTTGTAATTAAGTTGAATAACACCACTAATGTAAAAAAAGGTGGAAAAATTGAAGAAGAAGAAAATTAAATGCTAAAGTTAAACTGGATAAATAGCTTAAATCAGTATAAAGATGTTCAAGTAGTGAGAATAGTTGAAAAATTCTGAATAGCTGAATTACTAAAGATAACCTGGTTGAATAGCTTAAATCAGTAAGAAGAAGCTTAAGTAGTAAAAATAGTTGAAAAAAGCTGAATAGCTGAATTACTAAAGCTAACCTGGTTGAAAAGCTTAAATCAGTAAAAAGAAGCTTAAGTAGTAAGAATAGTTGAAAAAGTAGAAATGGTTTTAATTAAGTTGAATAACACCACTAATGTAAAAAGGTGGAAAAATAAAAATAAATTGAAATGCTAAAGCTAACCTGGATAAATAGCTTAAATCAAGAAGATGTTGAAGTAGTGAGAATAGTTGAAAAATGTTGAATAGCTGAATTGTTAAAGCTAACCTGGTTGAATAGCTTAAATTAGTAAAAGTTGTAATAATAGTTGAAAAAGTAGGAATGGTTTTAATTAAGTAATGTAAAAATGATGTGAAAAATTGCAAATGCTAAAGCTAAACTGGATAAATCAGTAAGAAGAAGCTTAAGTAGTAAGAATAGTTAAACAAGTAGGAAGTTTAAGCAGTTGTTTCACTGTGGGAGTCGAACCCCAGTCTCCCACATGAAGGGTTTGTCTCATAACCACTACGCCACCACTAAAGCATCTGTTCAGTGTGCTATACATTGTAATATATAATGAGACAGACAGACATACAGAGTATTGCAGTGTCTGGGAAACGGTTACCATGGCTACACATGATCAGTGGCCATGTTTGTAAACACAGCTAGGAAGCCTTTCATCTCTGTGATGTCATCTCTTTGATCTGTTAACGATGCAGCTGCTGTGTCAACTGTGGGAAAAACGCAGCTCCTGAGACACTAAACCAGCTCTCAAAAAAATGGTCAGACGGGCAAAATGAAAAGTTATTTCAGTCAAATAACCTCCTCATGAGCACCAGAAGGCCTTTGTGAACGTATTGATATAAAATTCATGTTGATAAACTTATAAATGTGGGCGTATCAGCGATTTAAAAAAGTGCTTCAATCTGCGTTTTACTCAGAAATGTGGACGATGTTTAACATGGCAGTGAATGGAGAAAGATTCTGAACTCTTGTAATTTGAAAGCTCGCTGAGCGAAAAGTATAATTCATATTGCATGAATGAGCACATTGGCTGAAACTAGACAAGAATACCTACGTTTTGATGTATAAATTGTCCATGACAAGTTAGAATTGTTGGCGTGGGAGCGAGTTATAGCGAACGGAGTAAGATAATTTTTTCGAAGCGCTTCACTCTAGTGACATCACTCCTCACTCTACTGCACGCAATACACACTCATTATAAACGCAGAAAAATCATAAAATGTTCACTATACTTAAACTGCTTTTTCACAAAAACTGTAAAACATATCAATCTGAAGAGCACAAGCCAGATAGCTGAATATTATGTGAACATTTTAAAGTTCGAACCACGTCTGTAGGTGAAAGTATGAAGGCGCTGAAACTTTTGGGAGCAGAAGAAGATTTTAAGGATTTGAAGCTTGCTCTCATTGACTTTAATGTTAAAAAAAATTGTTTAAAAGCTTAATATTTGAAAAAGTATAAATAGTAGAAAAATAGTAGAAGAAGTCCCATCATCTGCTGAAAGAGCTGAAGATTGTAAAAGTTGAACGGTATAAATAGCTAAAAGTATGCAGAAGATAGAGAGAGCCAAAAAATGTACGGAATAATAAGAATAAAGAAAGAACCGAATAACAATAGTGGGAATGCTGTGGAACAGCATTCCCACAAAAATGCATTTCCTGCAGAAAATGCGTGGGAATGCTGAATAGCTGAATTGCTAAAGCTAACCTGGTTGAATAGCTTAAATCAGTAAAAGTTGTAGAAAAATTGAAACGCTAAACTGGATAAATAGCTTAAATCAGTAAGAAGATGTTGAAGTAGTGAGAATAGTTGAAAAATGCTAAATAGGTGAATTGCTAAAGCTAACCTGGTTGAATAGCTTAAATCAGTAAAAGTTGTAAGAATAGTTAAAAAAGTAGAAGTGGTTTTAATTAAGTTGAATAACACCATTAGTGTAAAAGGTGGAATAATTAAAAAAATTTAAATGCTAAAGCTAAACTGGAGAAATAGCTTAAATCAGTAAGAAGATGTGGAAGTAGTGAGAATAGTTAAATTGCTGAATAGCTTAAATGCTAAAGCTAAACTGTATAAATAGCTTAAATCAGTAAGAAGATGCTTAAGTAGTAAAAATAGTTGAAAAAGTATAACTGGTTGTAGTTAAGATGAATAACACCACTACTGTAAAAAAGGTGAAAAAATTTAAAAAAGTAAATAAAAAAGAAAACTTGAAATGCTAAAGCTAAACTGGAGAAATAGCTTAAATCAGTAAGAAGATGTTGAAGTAGTGAGAATAGTTGAAAAATGCTGAAATGCTAAAGCTAAACTGTATGAATAGCTTAAATCAGTAAGAAGAAGCTTAAGTAGTAAAAATAGTTGAAAAAAGTAGAACTGGTTGTAGTTAAGTTGAATAACACCACTACACCATAAGGAGCTAGAGCTAGATTTTAAAAGTTGAATGGTTTTAATAACTGAAAGTCTGCAGAAGATACGGACAATTAAAAAACGTACTGAATAATAAATAATCATAACAGGGTTAAAAGCCTTTTTAACACTAGGTGATGGGATGCCATTGTGGGAATTGAACCCGGGTCGCTGGCATGAAGGGCATGTGACATAACCACTGCACCACCACTGAAGTGTCTTCTTTACAAACTATACAGGGTAATATATAATTTATCTGTGTATGTCTCTGTGTATCTATGTATGCAGTGTCTGGGAAATGGTTGCCATGGCTACATATGATCAGTGGCCATGTTTGTAAACACAGCTAGGAAGCCTTTCATCTCTGAGATGTCATCACTTTGATCTGTTAATGATGCAGCTGCTGACATACAGAGTATTACAGTGTATATATTACAAAAATATATTGAAATGCTAAAGCTAACCTGGATAAATAGCTCAAATCAGTAAGAAAACGTTGAAGTAGTGAGAATAGTTGAAAAATGTTGAATAGCTGAAATGCTAAAGCTAACCTGGTTGATTAGCTTAAATTAGTAAAAAGAAGCTTAAGTAGTAAAAATAGTTGAAAAAGTAGGAATGATTTTAATTAAGTTGAATAACACCACTAATGTAAAAAAGGTGGGAAAATTCAAAAAATATATTGAAATGCTAAAGCTAACCTGGTTGAATAGCTTAAATAAGTAAAAGTTTAGCAAGTAAAAAGTAAAAGTTTCCCAAATGCTAAAGCTAAACTGGATAAATCAGTAAGAAGAAGCTTAAGTAGTAAGAATAGTTAAAAAGTAAGAAAGTTTAAGCAGAAGTTTCTCTGTGGGAATCGAACCCCGGTCTCCCACACGAAGGGTTTGTTTCATAACCACTACGCCACCACTAAAGCATCTTTTAATGAGCTATACATTGTAATATATAATGAGACAGACAGACATACAGAGTGATACAGTGTCTGGGAAACAGTTGCCATGGCTACATATGATCAGTGGCCATGTTTGTAAACACAGCTAGGAAGCCTTTCATCTCTGTGATGTCATCACTTTGATCTGTTAACGATGCAGCTGCTGTGTCAACTGTGGGAAACCGCAGCTCCTGAGACACTAAACCAGCTCTCAAACAAATGGTCAGACGGGCAAAATGAAAAGTTATTTCAGTCAAATAACCTCTTCATGAGCACCAGAAGGCCTTTGTGAACGTATTGATATAAAATTCATGTTGATAAACTTAAAAATGTGGGCGTATCAGCGATTTAAAAAGTGCTTCAATCTGCGTTTTGCTCAGAAATGTGGACGATGTTTAACATGGCAGTGAATGGAGAAAGATTTGAACTCTTGTCCTTTGAAAGCTCGCTGAGCGAAAAGTATAATTCATATAGCATAAATGAGCACATTGGCTGAAACTAGACAAGAATACCTACGTTTTGATGTATAAATTGTCCATGACAAGTTAGACTTGTTGGCGTGGGAGCGAGTTATAGAGAACGAAGTAAGATGAATTTTCGACTCTCTCCACTCTAGTGACATCACTCCTCACTCTACTGCACGCAATACACACTCATTATAAACGCAGAAAAATCTTAAAATGTTCACTATACTTAAACTGCTTTTTCACAAAAACTGTAAAATATATCAATCTGAAAAGATAGAGCCAGATAGCTGAATATTTTGTGAATGGTTTAAAGTTTGAATCATGTCTGTAGGTGAAAAAATGTAGGAGGAGATACATTTTGAAGCAGAAGAAGATTTGAAGGATTTGAAGCTTGCTCTCATTGACTTTAATGTTAAAAAAAATTGTTTAAAAGCTTAATATTTGAAAAAGTATAAATAGTAGAAAAATAGTAGAAGAAGTCCCATCATCTGCTGAAAGAGCTGAAGATTGTAAAAGTTGAACGGTATAAATAGCAGAAAGTATGCAGAAGATAGAGAGAGCCAAAAAACGTACGGAATAATAAGTAAGAATAAATAAAGAACCGAATAACAATAGTGGGACTGCTGTGGAACAGCATTCCCACAACTAGAAAATGCATTTCCTGCAGAAAATGCGTGGGAATGCTGAATAGCTGAATTGCTAAAGCTAACCTGGTTGAATAGCTTAAATCAGTAAAAGTTGTAGAAAAAATTGAAACGCTAAACTGGATAAATAGCTTAAATGAGTAAGAAGATGTTGAAGTAGTGAGAATAGTTGAAAAATGCTGAATAGCTGAATAAACTAAAGATAACCTGGTTGAATCTCTTAAATCAGTAAAAGTAGTAAGAATAGTTGAAAAAGTAGGAATGTTTGTAATTAAGTTGAATAACACCACTAATGTAAAAAAGGTGGAAAAATTGAAGAAGAAAAATTAAATGCTAAAGCTAAACTGGATAAATAGCTTAAATCAGTATAAAGATGTTGAAGTAGTGAGAATAGTTGAAAAATTCTGAATAGCTGAATTACTAAAGATAACCTGGTTGAATAGCTTAAATCAGTAAGAAGAAGCTTAAGTAGTAAAATTAGTTGAAAGTAGGAATGGTTTTAATTAAGTTGAATAACACCACTAATGTAAAAAAGGTGGGAAAATTCAGAAAATATATTGAAATGCTAAAGCTAACCTGGATAAATAGCTCAAATCAGTAAGAAGATGTTGAAGTAGTGAGAATATTTGAAAAATGCTGAATAGCTGAAATGCTAAAGCTAACCTGGTTGATTATCTTAAATCAGTAAAAAGAAGCTTAAGTAGTAAAAATAGTTGAAAAAGTAGGAATGATTTTAATTATTAATAATTAAGTTGAATGACACCACTAATGTAAAAAAGGTGGGAAAATTCAAAAAATATATTGAAATGCTAAAGCTAACCTGGATAAATAGCTCAAATCAGTAAGAAGATGTTGAAGTAGTGAGAATAGTTGAAAAATGCTGAATAGCTGAATTGTTAAAGCTAACCTGGTTGAATAGCTTAAATTAGTAAAAGTAGTGAGAATAGTTGAAAAAGTAGGAATGGTTATAATTAAGTTGAATTACACCACAAATGTAAAAAATGATGTGAAAAAATTGCAAATGCTAAAGCTAAACTGGATAAATCAGTAAGAAGAAGCTTAAGTAGTAAGAATAGTTAAAAAAGTAGGAAAGTTTGAGCAGAGGTTTTACTGTGGGAATCAAACACCGGTCTCCCACATGAAGGGTATGTATCATAACCACTAGGCCACCACTAAAGCATCTGTTTAGTGTTCTATACATTGTAATATATAATGAGACAGACAGACATACAGAGTATTGCAGTGTCTGGGATATGGTTGTCATGGCTACATATAATCAGTGGCCATGTTTGTAAACACAGCTAGGAAGCCTTTCATCTCTGTGATGTCATCTCTTTGATCTGTTAACGATGCAGCTGCTGTGTCAACTGTGGGGAAACCGCAGCTCCTGAGACACTAAACCAGCTCTCAAACAAATGGTCAGACGGGCAAAATGAAAAGTTATTTCAGTCAAATAACCTCCTCATGAGCACCAGAAGGCCTTTGTGAACGTATTGATATAAAATTCATGTTGATAAACTTATAAATGTGGGCGTATCAGCGATTTAAAAAGTGCTTCGATCTGTGTTTTGCTCAGAAATGTGGACGATGTTTAACATGGCAGTGAATGGAGAAAGATCCTGAACTCTTGTCCTTTGAAAGCTCGCTGAGCGAAAAGTATAATTCATATCGCATAAATGAGCACATTGGCTGAAACTAGACAAGAATACCTACGTTTTGATGTATAAATTGTCCATGACAAGTTAGAATTGTTGGTGTGGGAGCGAGTTATAGAGAACGGAGTAAGATAATTTTTCAAGCGCTTCACTCTAGTGACATCACTCCTCACTCTACTGCACGCAATACACACTCATTATAAACGCAGAAAAATCATAAAATGTTCACTATACTTAAACTGCTTTTTCACAAAAACTGTAAAATATATCAATCTGAAAAGATAGAGACAGATAGCTGAATATTTTGTGAATGGTTTAAAGTTTGAATCATGTCTGTAGGTGAAAAAATGTAGGAGGAGATACATTTTGAAGCAGAAGAAGATTTGAAGGATTTGAAGCTTGCTCTCATTGACTTTAATGTTAAAAAAAATTGTTTAAAAGCTTAATATTTGAAAAAGTATAAATAGTAGAAATATAGTAGAAGAAGTCCCATCATCTGCTGAAAGAGCTGAAGATTGTAAAAGTTGAACGGTATAAATAGCAGAAAGTATGCAGAAGATAGAGAGAGCCAAAAAACGTACGGAATAATAAGTAAGAACTAGACTAGAAAATGCATTTCCTGCAGAAAATGCGTGGGAATGCTGAATAGCTGAATTGCTAAAGCTAACCTGGTTGAATAGCTTAAATCAGTAAAAGTTGTAGAAAAAATTGAAACGCTAAACTGGATAAATAGCTTAAATCAGTAAGAAGATGTTGAAGTAGTGAGAATAGTTGAAAAATGCTAAATAGGTGAATTGCTAAAGCTAACCTGGTTGAATAGCTTAAATCAGTAAAAGTTGTAAGAATAGTTAAAAAAGTAGAAGTGGTTTTAATTAAGTTGAATAACACCATTAGTGTAAAAAGGTGGAATAATTAAAAAAAATTTAAATGCTAAAGCTAAACTGGAGAAATAGCTTAAATCAGTAAGAAGATGTGGAAGTAGTGAGAATAGTTAAATTGCTGAATAGCTTAAATGCTAAAGCTAAACTGTATAAATAGCTTAAATCAGTATGAAGAAGCTTAAGTAGTAAAAATAGTTGAAAAAAGTAGAACTGGTTGTAGTTAAGTTGAATAACACCACTACTGTAAAAAAGGTGAAAAAATGTAAAAAAATTAAATAAAAACTTGAAATGCTAAAGCTAAACTGGAGAAATAGCTTAAATCAGTAAGAAGATGTTGAAGTGGTGAGAATAGTTGAAAAATGCTGAAATGCTAAAGCTAAACTGTATGAATAGCTTAAATCAGTAAGAAGAAGCTTAAGTAGTAAAAATAGTTGAAAAAAGTAGAACTGGTTGTAGTTAAGTTGAATAACACCACTACACCATAAGGAGCTAGGGCTAGATTTTAAAAGTTGAATGGTTTTAATAACTGAAAGTCTGCAGAAGATACGGACAATTAAAAAACGTAGGGAATAATAAATAATCATAACAGGGTTAAAAGCCTTTTTAACACTAGGTGATGGGATGCCATTGTGGGAATAGAACCCGGGTCTCTGGCATGAAAGGCATGTGACATAACCACTGCACCACCACTGAAGTGTCTTCTTTACAAACTATACAGGGTAATATATAATTTATCTGTGTATGTCTCTATCTGTCTGTCTGCATGTGCGTGCACACACAACACACACACACACACACACACACACACAGGAGACACAAACAGACACACACACAGGGAGACACAAACAGTTACATTGTAATATATAATGAGACAGACAGACATACAGAGTATTACAGTGTATATATTACAAAAATATATTGAAATGCTAAAGCTAACCTGGATAAATAGCTCAAATCAGTAAGAAGATGTTGAAGTAGTGAGAATAGTTGAAAAATGCTGAATAGCTGAAATGCTAAAGCTAACCTGGTTGATTATCTTAAATCAGTAAAAAGAAGCTTAAGTAGTAAAAATAGTTGAAAAAGTAGGAATGATTTTTATTAAGTTGAATGACACCACTAATGTAAAAAGGTGGGAAAATTCAAAAATATATTGAAATGCTAAAACTAACCTGGATAAATAGCTCAAATCAGTAAGAAGATGTTGAAGTAGTGAGAATAGTTGAAAATTGCTGAATCGCTGAATTGTTAAAGCTAACCTGGTTGAATAGCTTAAATTAGTAAAAGTAGTGAGAATAGTTGAAAAAGTAGGAATGGTTATAATTAAGTTGAATTACACCACTAATGTAAAAATGATGTGAAAAAATTGCAAATGCTAAAGCTAAACTGGATAAATCAGTAAGAAGAAGCTTAAGTAGTAAGAATAGTTAAACAAGTAGGAAAGTTTAAGCAGAGGTTTCACTGTGGGAATCAAACCCCAGTCTCCCACATGAAGGGTTTGTTTCATAACCACTACGCCACCACTGAAGCATCTGCTTAGTGTGCTATACATTGTAATATATAATGAGACAGACAGACATACAGAGTATTGCAGTGTCTGGGAAATGGTTGTCATGGCTACATATGATCAGTGGCCATGTTTGTAAACACAGCTAGGAAGCCTTTCATCTCTGTGATGTCATCTCTTTGATCTGTTAACGATGCAGCTGCTGTGTCAACTGTTGGAAACCGCAGCTCCTCAGACACTAAACCAGCTCTCAAACAAATGGTCAGACGGGCAAAATGAAAAGTTATTTCAGTCAAATAACCTCCTCATGAGCACCAGAAGGCCTTTGTGAACGTATTGATATAAAATTCATGTTGATAAACTTATAAATGTGGGCGTATCAGCGATTTAAAAAAGAGCTTCGCTCTGTGTTTTGCTCAGAAATGTGGACGATGTTTAACATGGCAGTGAATGGAGAAAGATCCTGAACTCTTGTCTTTTGAAAGCTCGCTGAGCAAAAGTATAATTCATATCGCATAAATGAGCACATTGGCTGAAACTAGACAAGAATACCTACGTTTTGATGTATAAATTGTCCATGACAAGTTAGAATTGTTGGTGTGGGAGCGAGTTATAGAGAACGGAGTAAGATAATTTTTGCGCTTCACTCTAGTGACATCACTCCTCACTCTACTGCACGCAATACACACTCATTATAAACGCAGAAAAATCATAAAATGTTCACTATACTTAAACTGCTTTTTCACAAAAACTGTAAAATATATCAATCTGAAAAGCCATTGCCGGATAGCTGAATATTTTGTGAATGGTTTAAAGTTTGAATCATGTCTGTAGGTGAAAGTATGAAGGAGCTGAAAATTTTGGAGCAGAAGAAGATTTGAAGGATTTGAAGCTTGCTCTCATTGACTTTAATGTTAAAAAAATTGTTTAAAAGCTTAATATTTGAAAAAGTATAAATAGTAGAAAAATAGTAGAAGAAGTCCCATCATCTGCTGAAAGAGCTGAAGATTGTAAAAGTTGAATGGTTTAAATAGCAGAAAGTATGCAGAAGATAGAGAGAGCCAAAAACGTACGAATAATAATAATTAAGAATAAAGAACCGAATAACAATAGTGGGAATGCTGTGGAACAGCATTCTACAAAAATGCATTTCCTGCAGAAAATGCGTGGGAATGCTGAATAGCTGAATTGCTAAAGCTAACCTGGTTGAATAGCTTAAATCAGTAAAAGTTGTAGAAAAATTGAAACGCTAAACTGGATAAATAGCTTAAATCAGTAAGAAGATGTTGAAGTAGTGAGAATAGTTGAAAAATGCTAAATAGGTGAATTGCTAAAGCTAACCTGGTTGAATAGCTTAAATCAGTAAAAGTTGTAAGAATAGTTAAAAAGTAGAAGTGGTTTTAATTAAGTTGAATAACACCATTAGTGTAAAAAGGTGGAATAATTAAAAAAAATTTAAATGCTAAAGCTAAACTGGAGAAATAGCTTAAATCAGTAAGAAGATGTGGAAGTAGTGAGAATAGTTAAATTGCTGAATAGCTTAAATGCTAAAGCTAAACTGTATAAATAGCTTAAATCAGTAAGAAGAAGCTTAAGTAGTAAAAATAGTTGAAAAAGTAGAACTGGTTGTAGTTAAGTTGAATAACACCACTACTGTAAAAAGGTGAAAAAATTTAAAAAAAAAAAAAAAAACTTGAAATGCTAAAGCTAAACTGGAGAAATAGCTTAAATCAGTAAGAAGATGTTGAAGTAGTGAGAATAGTTGAAAAATGCTGAAATGCTAAAGCTAAACTGTATGAATAGCTTAAATCAGTAAGAAGAAGCTTAAGTAGTAAAAATAGTTGAAAAAGTAGAACTGGTTGTAGTTAAGTTGAATAACACCACTACACCATAAGGAGCTAGAGCTAGATTTTAAAAGTTGAATGGTTTTAATAACTGAAAGTCTGCAGAAGATACGGACAATTAAAAACGTACTGAATAATAAATAATCATAACAGGGTTAAAAGCCTTTTTAACACTAGGTGATGGGATGCCATTGTGGGAATTGAACCCGGTCTCTGGCATGAAGGGCATGTGACATAACCACTGCACCACCACTGAAGTGTCTTCTTTACAAACTATACAGGGTAATATATAATTTATCTGTGTATGTCTCTGTGTATCTATGTATGCAGTGTCTGGGAAATGGTTGCCATGGCACACATGATCAGTGGCCATGTTTGTAAACACAGCTAGAAGCCTTTCATCTCTGAGATGTCACTTTGATCTGTTAATGATGCAGCAGACATACAGAGTATTACAGTGTATATATTACAAAAATATATTGAAATGCTAAAGCTAACCTGGATAAATAGCTCAAATCAGTAAGAAGATGTTGAAGTAGTGAGAATAGTTGAAAAATGCTGAATAGCTGAAATGCTAAAGCTAACCTGGTTGATTAGCTTAAATTAGTAAAAAGAAGCTTAAGTAGTAAAAATAGTTGAAAAAGTAGGAATGATTTTAATTAAGTTGAATAACACCACTAATGTAAAAAAGGTGGGAAAATTCAAAAAATATATTGAAATGCTAAAGCTAACCTGGTTGAATAGCTTAAATAAGTAAAAGTTTAGCAAGTAAAAAGTAAAAGTTTCCCAAATGCTAAAGCTAAACTGGATAAATCAGTAAGAAGAAGCTTAAGTAGTAAGAATAGTTAAAAAGTAAGAAAGTTTAAGCAGAAGTTTCTCTGTGGGAATCGAACCCGGTCTCCCACATGAAGGGTTTGTTTCATAACCACTACGCCACCACTAAAGCATCTTTTAATGTGCTATACATTGTAATATATAATGAGACAGACAGACATACAGAGTATACAGTGTCTGGGAAACAGTTGCCATGGCTACATATGATCAGTGGCCATGTTTGTAAACACAGCTAGGAAGCCTTTCATCTCTGTGATGTCATCTCTTTGATCTGTTAACGATGCAGCTGCTGTGTCAACTGTGGGAAACCGCAGCTCCTGAGACACTAAACCAGCTCTCAAACAAATGGTCAGACGGGCAAAATGAAAAGTTATTTCAGTCAAATAACCTCCTCATGAGCACCAGAAGGCCTTTGTGAACGTATTGATATAAAATTCATGTTGATAAACTTAAAAATGTGGGCGTATCAGCGATTTAAAAAGTGCTTCAATCTGCGTTTTGCTCAGAAATGTGGACGATGTTTAACATGGCAGTGAATGGAGAAAGATTTGAACTCTTGTCCTTTGAAAGCTCGCTGAGCAAAAGTATAATTCATATAGCATAAATGATCACATTGGCTGAAACTAGACAAGAATACCTACGTTTTGATGTATAAATTGTCCATGACAAGTTAGAATTGTTGGCGTGGGAGCGAGTTATAGAGAACGAAGTAAGATGAATTTTTCGACTCTCTCCACTCTAGTGACATCACTCCTCACTCTACTGCACGCAATACACACTCATTATAAACGCAGAAAAATCTTAAAATGTTCACTATACTTAAACTGCTTTTTCACAAAAACTGTAAAATATATCAATCTGAAAAGATAGAGCCAGATAGCTGAATATTTTGTGAATGGTTTAAAGTTTGAATCATGTCTGTAGGTGAAAAAATGTAGGAGGAGATACATTTTGAAGCAGAAGAAGATTTGAAGGATTTGAAGCTTGCTCTCATTGACTTTAATGTTAAAAAAAATTGTTTAAAAGCTTAATATTTGAAAAAGTATAAATAGTAGAAAAATAGTAGAAGAAGTCCCATCATCTGCTGAAAGAGCTGAAGATTGTAAAAGTTGAACGGTATAAATAGCAGAAAGTATGCAGAAGATAGAGAGAGCCAAAAAACGTACGGAATAATAAGTAAGAACTAGAAAATGCATTTCCTGCAGAAAATGCGTGGGAATGCTGAATAGCTGAATTGCTAAAGCTAACCTGGTTGAATAGCTTAAATCAGTAAAAGTTGTAGAAAAAATTGAAACGCTAAACTGGATAAATAGCTTAAATCAGTAAGAAGATGTAGTGAGTTGTGAGAATAGTTGAAAAATGCTAAATAGGTGAATTGCTAAAGCTAACCTGGTTGAATAGCTTAAATCAGTAAAAGTTGTAAGAATAGTTAAAAAGTAGAAGTGGTTTTAATTAAGTTGAATAACACCATTAGTGTAAAAGGTGGAATAATTTAAAAAAATTGAAATGCTAAAGCTAAACTGGATAAATAGCTTAAATCAGTAAGAAGATGCTTAAGTAGTAAAAAATGTTGAAAAAGTAGAACTGGTTTTAATTAAGTTGAATAACATCACTAATGTAAAACGATGTGAAATCTTTTTAAATTTTAAACGCTAAAGCTAAACTGGAGAAATAGCTTAAATTAGTAAGAAGACGTTGAAGTAGTGAGAACAGTTGAAAAATGCTGAATAGCTGAATAAACTAAAGATAACCTGGTTGAATCTCTTAAATCAGTAAAAGTAGTAAGAATAGTTGAAAAGTAGGAATGTTTGTAATTAAGTTGAATAACACCACTAATGTAAAGGTGGAAAAATTGAAGAAGAAAAAATTAAACGCTAAAGCTAAACTGGATAAATAGCTTAAATCAGTATAAAGATGTTGAAGTAGTGAGAATAGTTGAAAAATTCTGAATAGCTGAATTACTAAAGATAACCTGGTTGATTAGCTTAAATCAGTAAGAAGAAGCTTAAGTAGTAAAATTAGTTGAAATGTAGGAATGGTTTTAATTAAGTTGAATAACACCACTAATGTAAAAAGGTGGGAAAATTCAGAAAATATATTGAAATGCTAAAGCTAACCTGGATAAATAGCTCAAATCAGTAAGAAGATGTTGAAGTAGTGAGAATAGTTGAAAAATGCTGAATAGCTGAAATGCTAAACCTAACCTGGTTGATTATCTTAAATCAGTAAAAAGAAGCTTAAGTAGTAAAAATAGTTGAAAAAGTAGGAATGATTTTAATTATTAATAATTAAGTTGAATGACACCACTAATGTAAAAAGGTGGGAAAATTCAAAAATATATTGAAATGCTAAAGCTAACCTGGATAAATAGCTCAAATCAGTAAGAAGATGTTGAAGTAGTGAGAATAGTTGAAAAATGCTGAATAGCTGAATTGTTAAAGCTAACCTGGTTGAATAGCTTAAATTAGTAAAAGTAGTGAGAATAGTTGAAAAAGTAGGAATGGTTATAATTAAGTTGAATTACACCACAAATGTAAAAAATGATGTGAAAAATTGCAAATGCTAAAGCTAAACTGGATAAATCAGTAAGAAGAAGCTTAAGTAGTAAGAATAGTTAAAAAAGTAGGAAAGTTTAAGCAGAGGTTTCACTGGGAATTGAACCCGGTCTCCCACATGAAGGGTATGTATCATAACCACTACGCCACCACTAAAGCATCTGTTTAGTGTGCTATACATTGTAATATATAATGAGACAGACAGACATACAGAGTATTGCAGTGTCTGGGAAATGGTTGTCATGGCTACATATAATCAGTGGCCATGTTTGTAAACACAGCTAGGAAGCCTTTCATCTCTGTGATGTCATCTCTTTGATCTGTTAACGATGCAGCTGCTGTGTCAACTGTGGGAAACCGCAGCTCCTGAGACACTAAACCAGCTCTCAAACAAATGGTCAGACGGGCAAAATGAAAAGTTATTTCAGTCAAATAACCTCCTCATGAGCACCAGAAGGCCTTTGTGAACGTATTGATATAAAATTCATGTTGATAAACTTATAAATGTGGGCGTATCAGCAATTTAAAAAAGTGCTTCGATCTGTGTTTTGCTCAGAAATGTGGACGATGTTTAACATGGCAGTGAATGGAGAAAGATCCTGAACTCTTGTCCTTTGAAAGCTGCTGAGCAAAAGTATAATTCATATCGCATAAATGAGCACATTGGCTGAAACTAGACAAGAATACCTACGTTTTGATGTATAAATTGTCCATGACAAGTTAGAATTGTTGGTGTGGGAGCGAGTTATAGAGAACGGAGTAAGATAATTTTTCAAGCGCTTCACTCTAGTGACATCACTCCTCACTCTACTGCACGCAATACACACTCATTATAAACGCAGAAAAATCATAAAATGTTCACTATACTTAAACTGCTTTTTCACAAAAACTGTAAAATATATCAATCTGAAAAGATAGAGACAGATAGCTGAATATTTTGTGAATGGTTTAAAGTTTGAATCATGTCTGTAGGTGAAAAAATGTAGGAGGAGATACATTTTGAAGCAGAAGAAGATTTGAAGGATTTGAAGCTTGCTCTCATTGACTTTAATGTTAAAAAAAATTGTTTAAAAGCTTAATATTTGAAAAAGTATAAATAGTAGAAAAATAGTAGAAGAAGTCCCATCATCTGCTGAAAGAGCTGAAGATTGTAAAAGTTGAACGGTATAAATAGCAGAAAGTATGCAGAAGATAGAGAGCCAAAAACGTACGGAATAATAAGTAAGAATAAATAAAGAACCGAATAACAATAGTTGGAATGCTGTGGAACAGCATTCCCACAACTAGAAAATGCATTTCCTGCAGAAAATGCGTGGGAATGCTGAATAGCTGAATTGCTAAAGCTAACCTGGTTGAATAGCTTAAATCAGTAAAAGTTGTAGAAAAAATTGAAACGCTAAACTGGATAAATAGCTTAAATCAGTAAGAAGATGTTGAAGTAGTGAGAATAGTTGAAAAATGCTAAATAGGTGAATTGCTAAAGCTAACCTGGTTGAATAGCTTAAATCAGTAAAAGTTGTAAGAATATTTAAAAAAGTAGAAGTGGTTTTAATTAAGTTGAATAACACCATTAGTGTAAAAAGGTGGAATAATTAAAAAAAATTTAAATGCTAAAGCTAAACTGGAGAAATAGCTTAAATCAGTAAGAAGATGTGGAAGTAGTGAGAATAGTTAAATTGCTGAATAGCTTAAATGATAAAGCTAAACTGTATAAATAGCTTAAATCAGTATGAAGAAGCTTAAGTAGTAAAAATAGTTGAAAAAAGTAGAACTGGTTGTAGTTAAGTTGAATAACACCACTACTGTAAAAAAGGTGAAAAAATGTAAAAAAAAAAAAATAACAAAAAAACTTGAAATGCTAAAGCTAAACTGGAGAAATAGCTTAAATCAGTAAGAAGATGTTGAAGTGGTGAGAATAGTTGAAAAATGCTGAAATGCTAAAGCTAAACTGTATGAATAGCTTAAATCAGTAAGAAGAAGCTTAAGTAGTAAAAATAGTTGAAAAAAGTAGAACTGGTTGTAGTTAAGTTGAATAACACCACTACACCATAAGGAGCTAGAGCTAGATTTTAAAAGTTGAATGGTTTTAATAACTGAAAGTCTGCAGAAGATACGGACAATTAAAAAACGTATGGAATAATAAATAATCATAACAGGGTTAAAAGCATTTTTTAACACTAGGTGATGGGATGCCATTGTGGGAATTGAACCCGGGTCTCTGGCATGAAAGGCATGTGACATAACCACTGCACCACCACTGAAGTGTCTTCTTTACAAACTATACAGGGTAATATATAATTTATCTGTGTATGTCTCTATCTGTCTGTCTGCGTGTGTGCACACACACACACACACACACACACACACACACACACACACAGGGAGACACAAACAGACACACACACAGGGAGACACAAACAGTTACATTGTAATATATAATGAGACAGACAGACATACAGAGTATTACAGTGTATATATTACAAAAATATATTGAAATGCTAAAGCTAACCTGGATAAATAGCTCAAATCAGTAAGAAGATGTTGAAGTAGTGAGAATAGTTGAAAAATGCTGAATAGCTGAAATGCTAAAGCTAACCTGGTTGATTATCTTAAATCAGTAAAAAGAAGCTTAAGTAGTAAAAATAGTTGAAAAAGTAGGAATGATTTTAATTAAGTTGAATGACACCACAATGTAAAAAGGTGGGAAAATTCAAAAATATATTGAAATGCTAAAGCTAACCTGGATAAATAGCTCAAATCAGTAAGAAGATGTTGAAGTAGTGAGAATAGTTGAAAATTGCTGAATCGCTTAATTGTTAAAGCTAACCTGGTTGAATAGCTTAAATTAGTAAAAGTAGTGAGAATAGTTGAAAAAGTAGGAATGGTTATAATTAAGTTGAATTACACCACTAATGTAAAAATGATGTGAAAAATTGCAAATGCTAAAGCTAAACTGGATAAATCAGTAAGAAGAAGCTTAAGTAGTAAGAATAGTTAAACAAGTAGGAAAGTTTAAGCAGAGGTTTTACTGTGGGAATCAAACCCCGGTCTCCCACATGAAGGGTATGTCTCATAACCACTACGCCACCACTGAAGCATCTGCTTAGTGTGCTATACATTATAATATATAATGAGACAGACAGACATACAGAGTATTGCAGTGTCTGGGAAATGGTTGTCATGGCTACATATGATCAGTGGCCATGTTTGTAAACACAGCTAGGAAGCCTTTCATCTCTGTGATGTCATCTCTTTGATCTGTTAACGATGCAGCTGCTGTGTCAACTGTGGGAAACCGCAGCTCCTGAGACACTAAACCAGCTCTCAAACAAATGGTCAGACGGGCAAAATGAAAAGTTATTTCAGTCAAATAACCTCCTCATGAGCACCAGAAGGCCTTTGTGAACGTATTGATATAAAATTCATGTTGATAAACTTATAAATGTGGGCGTATCAGCGATTTAAAAGAGCTTCGCTCTGTGTTTTGCTCAGAAATGTGGACGATGTTTAACATGGCAGTGAATGGAGAAAGATCCTGAACTCTTGTCTTTGAAAGCTCGCTGAGCAAAAGTATAATTCATATCGCATAAATGAGCACATTGGCTGAAACTAGACAAGAATACCTACGTTTTGATGTATAAATTGTCCATGACAAGTTAGAATTGTTGGCGTGGGAGCAAGTTATAGAGAACTAAGAAAGATTAATCTTTTGAATCTCTCCACTCTAGTGACATCACTCCTCACTCTACTGCACGCAATACACACTCATTATAAACGCAGAAAAATCCTAAAATGTTCACTATACTTAAACTGCTTTTTCACAAAAACTGTAAAATATATCAATCTAAAAGCCAAAGCAGGATAGCTGAATATTTTGTGAATGGTTTAAAGTTTGAATCATGTCTGTAGGTGAAGAAATGTAGAAGGAGATACATTTTGAAGCAGAAGAAGATTTGAAGGATTTGAAGCTTGCTCTCATTGACTTTAATGTTAAAAAATATTGTTTAAAAGCTTAATATTTGAAAAAGTATAAATAGTAGAAAAATAGTAGAAGAAGTCCCATCATCTGCTGAAAGAGCTGAAGATTGTAAAAGTTGAACGGTTTAAATAGCAGAAAGTATGCAGAAGATAGAGAGAGCCAAAAAACGTACGGAATAATAAAATTAAGTAAGATTAAATAAAGAACAGAATAACAATAGTGGGACTGCTGTGGAACAGCATTCCCACAATAATAAAGAACAGAATAACAATAGTGGGACTGCTGTGGAACAGCATTCCCACAATAAAGAAAGAACAGAATAACACTAGAAAATGCATTTCCTGCAGAAAATGCGTGGGAATGCTGAATAGCTGAATTGCTAAAGCTAACCTGGTTGAATAGCTTAAATCAGTAAAAGTTGTAAAAATAGTTGAAAAAGTAAGAATGGTTGTAATTAAGTTGAATAACACCACTAATGTAAAAAAAGGTGGAAAAATTGAAGAAGAAAGAAATTAAATGCTAAAGCTAAACTGGATAAATAGCTTAAATCAGTATAAAGATGTTGAAGTAGTGAGAATAGTTGAAAAATTCTGAATAGCTGAATTACTAAAGATAACCTGGATGAATAGCTTAAATTAGTAAGAAGAAGCTTAAGTAGTAAAAATAGTTGAAATGTAGGAATGGTTTTAATTAAGTTGAATAACAACAATAATGTAATAAATTGTGGAAAAATTCTAAAGAAATTATTGAAATGCTAAAGCTAACCTGGATAAATAGCTTAAATCAAGAAGATGTTGAAGTAGTGAGAATAGTTGAAAAATGCTGAATAGCTGAATTGTTAAAGCTAACCTGGTTGAATAGCTTAAATTAGTAAAAGTAGTGAGAATAGTTGAAAAGTAGGAATGGTTATAATTAAGTTGAATTACACCACTAATGTAAAAATGATGTGAAAAATTGCAAATGCTAAAGCTAAACTGGATAAATCAGTAAGAAGAAGCTTAAGTAGTAAGAATAGTTAAAAAGTAGGAAAGTTTTTAATTAAGTTGAATAAGCAGAGGTTTCACTGTGGGAATCAAACCCGTGTCTCCCACATGAAGGGTATGTGTCATAACCACTACGCCACCACTAAAGCATCTGCTTAGTGTGCTATACATTATAATATATAATGAGACAGACAGACATACAGAGTATTGCAGTGTCTGGGAAATGGTTGTCATGGCTACATATGATCAGTGGCCATGTTTGTAAACACAGCTAGGAAGCCTTTCATCTCTGTGATGTCATCTCTTTGATCTGTTAACGATGCAGCTGCTGTGTCAACTGTGGGAAACCGCAGCTCCTCAGACACTAAACCAGCTCTCAAACAAATGGTCAGACGGGCAAAATGAAAAGTTATTTCAGTCAAATAACCACCTCATGAGCACCAGAAGGCCTTTGTGAATGTATTGATATAAAATTCATGTTGATAAACTTATAAATGTGGGCGTATCAGCGATTTAAAAAGAGCTTCGATCTGCGTTTGCTCAGAAATGTGGACGATGTTTAACATGGCAGTGAATGGAGAAAGATTCTGAACTCTTGTCATTTGAAAGCTCGCTGAGCAAAAGTATAATTCATGTCGCATAAATGAGCACATTGGCTGAAACTAGACAAGAATACCTACGTTTTGATGTATAAATTGTCAATGACAAGTTAGACTTGTTGGCGTGGGAGCAAGTTATAGAGAACGAAGTAAGATGAATTTTTCGACTCTCTCCACTCTAGTGACATCACTCCTCACTCTACTGCACGCAATACACACTCATTATAAACGCAGAAAGATCCTAAAATGTTCACTATACTTAAACTGCTTTTTCACAAAAACTGTAAAATATATCAATCTGAAAAGATAGGGCCAGATAGCTGAATATGTTGTGAATGGTTTAAAGTTTGAATCACGGCTGTAGGTGAAAATATGTAGGAGGAGATACATTTTGAAGCAGAAGAGGATTTGAATGATTTGAAGCTTGCTCTCATTGACTTTAATGTTAAAAAAAATTGTTTAAAAGCTTAATATTTGAAAAAGTATAAATAGCAGAAAAATTGCTGAAGAAGTCCCATCATCTGCTGAAAGAGCTGAAGATTTGAAAAGTTGAACGGTTTAAATAGCTGAAAGTATGCAGAAGATACGGAGAGCCAAAAAACGTACGGAAGACGAAATAATAATAAAGAAAGAACAGAATAACAATAGTTGGAATGCTGTGGAACAGCATTCCCACAATAAATAAAGAACCGAATAACAATAGTGGGACTGCTGTGGAACAGCATTCCCACAATAAATAAAGAACCGAATAACAATAGTTGGAATGCTGTGGAACAGCATTCCCACAACTAGAAAATGCATTTCCTGCAGAAAATGCGTGGGAATGCTGAATAGCTGAATTGCTAAAGCTAACCTGGTTGAACAGCTTATATCAGTAAAAGTTGTAGAAAAAATTGAAACGCTAAACTGGATAAATAGCTTAAATCAGTAAGAAGATGTTGAAGTAGTGAGAATAGTTGAAAAATGCTAAATAGGTGAATTGCTAAAGCTAACCTGGTTGAATAGCTTAAATCAGTAAAAGTTGTAAGAATAGTTAAAAAAGTAGAAGTGGTTTTAATTAAGTTGAATAACACCATTAGTGTAAAAAGGTGGAATAATTAAAAAAAATTTAAATGCTAAAGCTAAACTGGAGAAATAGCTTAAATCAGTAAGAAGATGTGGAAGTATTGAGAATAGTTAAATTGCTGAATAGCTTAAAGGCTAAAGCTAAACTGTATAAATAGCTTAAATCAGTAAGAAGATGTTGAAGTAGTGAGAATAGTTGAAAAATGCTGAATAGCTGAAATGCTAAAGCTAACCTGGTTGATTATCTTAAATCAGTAAAAAGAAGCTTAAGTAGTAAAAATAGTTGAAAAAGTAGGAATGATTTTTATTAAGTTGAATGACACCACTAATGTAAAAAGGTGGGAAAATTCAAAAATATATTGAAATGCTAAAACTAACCTGGATAAATAGCTCAAATCAGTAAGAAGATGTTGAAGTAGTGAGAATAGTTGAAAATTGCTGAATCGCTGAATTGTTAAAGCTAACCTGGTTGAATAGCTTAAATTAGTAAAAGTAGTGAGAATAGTTGAAAAAGTAGGAATGGTTATAATTAAGTTGAATTACACCACTAATGTAAAAAATGATGTGAAAAATTGCAAATGCTAAAGCTAAACTGGATAAATCAGTAAGAAGAAGCTTAAGTAGTAAGAATAGTTAAACAAGTAGGAAAGTTTAAGCAGAGGTTTCACTGTGGGAATCAAACCCGGTCTCCCACATGAAGGGTTTGTTTCATAAACACTACACCACCACTGAAGCATCTGCTTAGTGTGCTATACATTGTAATATATAATGAGACAGACAGACATACAGAGTATTGCAGTGTCTGGGAAATGGTTGTCATGGCTACATATGATCAGTGGCCATGTTTGTAAACACAGCTAGGAAGCCTTTCATCTCTGTGATGTCATCTCTTTGATCTGTTAACGATGCAACTGCTGTAACTGTCAACTGTTGGAAACCGCAGCTCCTCAGACACTGAACCAGCTCTCAAACAAATGGTCAGACGGGCAAAATGAAAAGTTATTTCAGTCAAATAACCTCCTCATGAGCACCAGAAGGCCTTTGTGAACGTATTGATATAAAATTCATGTTGATAAACTTATAAATGTGGGCGTATCAGCGATTTAAAAAAGAGCTTCGCTCTGTGTTTTGCTCAGAAATGTGGACGATGTTTAACATGGCAGTGAATGGAGAAAGATCCTGAACTCTTGTCTTTTGAAAGCTCGCTGAGCAAAAAGTATAATTCATATCGCATAAATGAGCACATTGGCTGAAACTAGACAAGAATACCTACGTTTAGATGTATAAATTGTCCATGACAAGTTAGAATTGTTGGTGTGGGAGCGAGTTATAGAGAACGGAGTAAGATAATTTTTTCGAAGCGCTTCACTCTAGTGACATCACTCCTCACTCTACTGCACGCAATACACACTCATTATAAACGCAGAAAAATCATAAAATGTTCACTATACTTAAACTGCTTTTTCACAAAAACTGTAAAATATATCAATCTGAAAAGCCATTGCCGGATAGCTGAATATTTTGTGAATGGTTTAAAGTTTGAAACACGTCTGTAGGTGAAAGTATGAAGGCGCTGAAAATTTTGGGAGCAGAAGAAGATTTGAAGGATTTGAAGCTTGCTCTCATTGACTTTAATGTTAAAAAAAATTGTTTAAAAGCTTAATATTTGAAAAAGTATAAATAGTAGAAAAATAGTAGAAGAAGTCCCATCATCTGCTGAAAGAGCTGAAGATTGTAAAAGTTGAATGGTTTAAATAGCAGAAAGTATGCAGAAGTTAGAGAGAGCCAAAAAACGTACGGAATAATAATAACTAGAAAATGCATTTCCTGCAGAAAATGCGTGGGAATGCTGAATAGCTAAATTGCTAAAGCTAACCTGGTTGAACAGCTTAAATCAGTAAAAGTTGTAAAAATAGTTGAAAAAGTAAGAATGGTTGTAATTAAGTTGAATAACACCACTAATGTAAAAAAAGGTGGAAAAATTGAAGAAGAAGAAAATTAAATGCTAAAGTTAAACTGGATAAATAGCTTAAATCAGTATAAAGATGTTCAAGTAGTGAGAATAGTTGAAAAATTCTGAATAGCTGAATTACTAAAGATAACCTGGTTGAATAGCTTAAATCAGTAAGAAGAAGCTTAAGTAGTAAAAATAGTTGAAAAAAGCTGAATAGCTGAATTACTAAAGCTAACCTGGTTGAAAAGCTTAAATCAGTAAAAAGAAGCTTAAGTAGTAAGAATAGTTGAAAAAGTAGAAATGGTTTTAATTAAGTTGAATAACACCACTAATGTAAAAAGGTGGAAAAATAAAAAAATAAAATTGAAATGCTAAAGCTAACCTGGATAAATAGCTTAAATCAAGAAGATGTTGAAGTAGTGAGAATAGTTGAAAAATGTTGAATAGCTGAATTGTTAAAGCTAACCTGGTTGAATAGCTTAAATTAGTAAAAGTTGTAATAATAGTTGAAAAAGTAGGAATGGTTTTAATTAAGTAATGTAAAAAATGATGTGAAAAAATTGCAAATGCTAAAGCTAAACTGGATAAATCAGTAAGAAGAAGCTTAAGTAGTAAGAATAGTTAAACAAGTAGGGAAGTTTAAGCAGTTGTTTCACTGTGGGAGTCGAACCCCAGTCTCCCACATGAAGGGTTTGTCTCATAACCACTACGCCACCACTAAAGCATCTGTTCAGTGTGCTATACATTGTAATATATAATGAGACAGACAGACATACAGAGTATTGCAGTGTCTGGGAAACGGTTACCATGGCTACACATGATCAGTGGCCATGTTTGTAAACACAGCTAGGAAGCCTTTCATCTCTGTGATGTCATCTCTTTGATCTGTTAACGATGCAGCTGCTGTGTCAACTGTGGGAAAAACGCAGCTCCTGAGACACTAAACCAGCTCTCAAAAAAATGGTCAGACGGGCAAAATGAAAAGTTATTTCAGTCAAATAACCTCCTCATGAGCACCAGAAGGCCTTTGTGAACGTATTGATATAAAATTCATGTTGATAAACTTATAAATGTGGGCGTATCAGCGAAAAAAGTGCTTCAATCTGCGTTTTACTCAGAAATGTGGACGATGTTTAACATGGCAGTGAATGGAGAAAGATTCTGAACTCTTGTAATTTGAAAGCTCGCTGAGCGAAAAGTATAATTCATATTGCATGAATGAGCACATTGGCTGAAACTAGACAAGAATACCTACGTTTTGATGTATAAATTGTCCATGACAAGTTAGAATTGTTGGCGTGGGAGCGAGTTATAGAGAACGGAGTAAGATAATTTTTCCGAAGCGCTTCACTCTAGTGACATCACTCCTCACTCTACTGCACGCAATACACACTCATTATAAACGCAGAAAAATCATAAAATGTTCACTATACTTAAACTGCTTTTTCACAAAAACTGTAAAACATATCAATCTGAAGAGCACAAGCCAGATAGCTGAATATTTGTGAACATTTTAAAGTTCGAACCACGTCTGTAGGTGAAAGTATGAAGGCGCTGAAACTTTTGGGAGCAGAAGAAGATTTTAAGGATTTGAAGCTTGCTCTCATTGACTTTAATGTTAAAAAAAATTGTTTAAAAGCTTAATATTTGAAAAAGTATAAATAGTAGAAAAATAGTAGAAGAAGTCCCATCATCTGCTGAAAGAGCTGAAGATTGTAAAAGTTGAACGGTATAAATAGCTAAAAGTATGCAGAAGATAGAGAGAGCCAAAAAATGTACGGAATAATAAGAATAAAGAAAGAACCGAATAACAATAGTGGGAATGCTGTGGAACAGCATTCCCACAAAAATGCATTTCCTGCAGAAAATGCGTGGGAATGCTGAATAGCTGAATTGCTAAAGCCAACCTGGTTGAATAGCTTAAATCAGTAAAAGTTGTAGAAAAAATTGAAACGCTAAACTGGATAAATAGCTTAAATCAGTAAGAAGATGTTGAAGTAGTGAGAATAGTTGAAAAATGCTAAATAGGTGAATTGCTAAAGCTAACCTGGTTGAATAGCTTAAATCAGTAAAAGTTGTAAGAATAGTTAAAAAAGTAGAAGTGGTTTTAATTAAGTTGAATAACACCATTATTGTAAAAAGGTGGAATAATTAAAAAAAATTTAAATGCTAAAGCTAAACTGGAGAAATAGCTTAAATCAGTAAGAAGATGTGGAAGTAGTGAGAATAGTTAAATTGCTGAATAGCTTAAATGCTAAAGCTAAACTGTATAAATAGCTTAAATCAGTAAGAAGATGCTTAAGTAGTAAAAATAGTTGAAAAAAGTATAACTGGTTGTAGTTAAGATGAATAACACCACTACTGTAAAAAAGGTGAAAAAATTTAAAAAAGTAAATAAAAAAGAAAACTTGAAATGCTAAAGCTAAACTGGAGAAATAGCTTAAATCAGTAAGAAGATGTTGAAGTAGTGAGAATAGTTGAAAAATGCTGAAATGCTAAAGCTAAACTGTATGAATAGCTTAAATCAGTAAGAAGAAGCTTAAGTAGTAAAAATAGTTGAAAAAAGTAGAACTGGTTGTAGTTAAGTTGAATAACACCACTACACCATAAGGAGCTAGAGCTAGATTTTAAAAGTTGAATGGTTTTAATAACTGAAAGTCTGCAGAAGATACGGACAATTAAAAAACGTACTGAATAATAAATAATCATAACAGGGTTAAAAGCCTTTTTAACACTAGGTGATGGGATGCCATTGTGGGAATTGAACCCGGGTCGCTGGCATGAAGGGCATGTGACATAACCACTGCACCACCACTGAAGTGTCTTCTTTACAAACTATACAGGGTAATATATAATTTATCTGTGTATGTCTCTGTGTATCTATGTATGCAGTGTCTGGGAAATGGTTGCCATGGCTACATATGATCAGTGGCCATGTTTGTAAACACAGCTAGGAAGCCTTTCATCTCTGAGATGTCATCACTTTGATCTGTTAATGATGCAGCTGCTGACATACAGAGTATTACAGTGTATATATTACAAAAATATATTGAAATGCTAAAGCTAACCTGGATAAATAGCTCAAATCAGTAAGAAAACGTTGAAGTAGTGAGAATAGTTGAAAAATGTTGAATAGCTGAAATGCTAAAGCTAACCTGGTTGATTAGCTTAAATTAGTAAAAAGAAGCTTAAGTAGTAAAAATAGTTGAAAAAGTAGGAATGATTTTAATTAAGTTGAATAACACCACTAATGTAAAAAAGGTGGGAAAATTCAAAAAATATATTGAAATGCTAAAGCTAACCTGGTTGAATAGCTTAAATAAGTAAAAGTTTAGCAAGTAAAAAGTAAAAGTTTCCCAAATGCTAAAGCTAAACTGGATAAATCAGTAAGAAGAAGCTTAAGTAGTAAGAATAGTTAAAAAGTAAGAAAGTTTAAGCAGAAGTTTCTCTGTGGGAATCGAACCCCGGTCTCCCACACGAAGGGTTTGTTTCATAACCACTACGCCACCACTAAAGCATCTTTTAATGAGCTATACATTGTAATATATAATGAGACAGACAGACATACAGAGTGATACAGTGTCTGGGAAACAGTTGCCATGGCTACATATGATCAGTGGCCATGTTTGTAAACACAGCTAGGAAGCCTTTCATCTCTGTGATGTCATCACTTTGATCTGTTAACGATGCAGCTGCTGTGTCAACTGTGGGGAAACCGCAGCTCCTGAGACACTAAACCAGCTCTCAAACAAATGGTCAGACGGGCAAAATGAAAAGTTATTTCAGTCAAATAACCTCTTCATGAGCACCAGAAGGCCTTTGTGAACGTATTGATATAAAATTCATGTTGATAAACTTAAAAATGTGGGCGTATCAGCGATTTAAAAAAGTGCTTCAATCTGCGTTTTACTCAGAAATGTGGACGATGTTTAACATGGCAGTGAATGGAGAAAGATTTGGAACTCTTGTCCTTTGAAAGCTCGCTGAGCGAAAAGTATAATTCATATAGCATAAATGATCACATTGGCTGAAACTAGACAAGAATACCTACGTTTTGATGTATAAATTGTCCATGACAAGTTAGACTTGTTGGCGTGGGAGCGAGTTCTAGAGAACGAAGTAAGATGAATTTTTCGACTCTCTCCACTCTAGTGACATCACTCCTCACTCTACTGCACGCAATACACACTCATTATAAACGCAGAAAAATCTTAAAATTTTCACGATACTTAAACTGCTTTTTCACAAAAACTGTAAAATATATCAATCTGAAAAGATAGAGCCAGATAGCTGAATATTTTGTGAATGGTTTAAAGTTTGAATCATGTCTGTAGGTGAAAAAATGTAGGAGGAGATACATTTTGAAGCAGAAGAAGATTTGAAGGATTTGAAGCTTGCTCTCATTGACTTTAATGTTAAAAAAAATTGTTTAAAAGCTTAATATTTGAAAAAGTATAAATAGTAGAAAAATAGTAGAAGAAGTCCCATCATCTGCTGAAAGAGCTGAAGATTGTAAAAGTTGAACGGTATAAATAGCAGAAAGTATGCAGAAGATAGAGAGAGCCAAAAAACGTACGGAATAATAAGTAAGAACTAGAAAAGGCATTTCCTGCAGAAAATGCGTGGGAATGCTGAATAGCTGAATTGCTAAAGCTAACCTGGTTGAATAGCTTAAATCAGTAAAAGTTGTAGAAAAAATTGCAACGCTAAACTGGATAAATAGCTTAAATCAGTAAGAAGATGTTGAAGTAGTGGCAATAGTTGAAAAATGCTGAATAGCTAAAGCTAACCTGGTTGAATAGCTTAAATTAGTAAAAGTTGTATGAATAGTTGAAAATATAGGAATGGTTTCAATTAAGTTGAATAACAACAATAATGTAAAAAATGGTGGAAATATTCAAAAAAAATTATTGAAATGCTAAACCTAACCTGGATAAATAGCTTAAAACAAGAAGATGTTGAAGTAGTGAGAATAGTTTAAAAATGCTGAATAGCTGAATTGCTAAAGCTAACCTGGTTGAATAGCTTAAATCAGTAAGAAGATGTTGAAGTAATAAATATAGTTGAAAAAGTAGGAATGGTTTTGATTAAATTGAATAACACCACTAATTTAAAAAAAGATGTGGAAACATTTTTTAAATTTGAAATGCTAAAGCTAAACTGGATAAATAGCTTAAATCAGTAAGAAGACGTTGAAGTAGTGAGAATAGTTAAAAAATGTAAAAAGGGTTTTAATTAAGTTAAATAACACCACTAATGTAAAAAGGTTCAAAAATTTAAAAAAAATGTAAATGCTAAAGCTAACCTGGTTGAATAGCTTAAATTAGTAAGAAGAAGCTTAAGTAGTAAAAATTAGTTGAAAAAGTAGGATTGGCTTTAATTAAGTTGAATAACACCACTAATGTAAAAACAATGTGGACATTTTTTTTTTATTTTAAACGCTAAAGCTAAACTGGATAAATAGCTTAAATTAGTAAGAAGATGTTGAAGTAGTGAGAATAGTTGAAAAATGCTGAATAGCTGAATAAACTAAAGATAACCTGGTTGAATCGCTTAAATCAGTAAAAGTAGTAAGAATAATTGAAAAAGTAGGAATGGTTTTAATTAAGTTGAATTACACCACTAATGTAAAAAAATGATGTAAAAAATTGCAAATGCTAAAGCTAAACTGGATAAATCAGTAAGAAGAAGCTTAAGTAGTAAGAATAGTTAAAAAAGTAGGAAAGTTTAAGCAGAAGTTTCACTGTGGGAATCAAACCCCAGTCTCCCACATGAAGGGTTTGTTTCATAACCACTACGCCACCACTAAAGCATCTGTTCAGTGTGCTATACATTATAATATATAATGAGACAGACAGACATACAGAGTATTACAGTGTCTGGGAAACGGTTGCCATGGCTACATACGATCAGTGGCCATGTTTGTAAACACAGCTAGGAAGCCTTTCATCTCTGTGATGTCATCTCTTTGATCTGTTAACGATGCAGCTGCTGTGTCAACTGTGGGAAACCGCAGCTCCTGAGACACTAAACCAGCTCTCAAACAAATGGTCAGACGGGCAAAATGAAAAGTTATTTCAGTAAAATAACCTCCTCGTGGGCACCAGAAGGCCTTTGTGAATGTATTGATATAAAATTCATGTTGATAAACTTATAAATGTGGGCGTATCAGCGATTTAAAAAAGAGCTTCGCTCTGCATTTTGCTCAGAAATGTGGACGATGTTTAACATGGCAGTGAATGGAGAAAGATCCTGAACTCTTGTCCTTTGACAGCTTGCTGAGCGAAAAGTATAATTCATATCGCATAAATGATCACATTGGCTGAAACTAGACAAGAATACCTACGTTTTGATGTATAAATTGTCCATGACAAGTTAGAATTGTTGGTGTGGGAGCGAGTTTTAGAGAACGGAGTAAGATAATTTTTGAAGCGCTTCACTCTAGTGACATCACTCCTCACTCTACTTCACGCAATACACACTCATTATAAACGCAGAAAAATCATAAAATGTTCACTATACTTAAACTGCTTTTTCACAAAAACTGTAAAATATATCAATCTGAAAAGATAGAGACAGATAGCTGAATATTTTGTGAATGGTTTAAAGTTTGAATCATGTCTGTAGGTGAAAAAATGTAGGAGGAGATACATTTTGAAGCAGAAGAAGATTTGAAGGATTTGAAGCTTGCTCTCATTGACTTTAATGTTAAAAAAAATTGTTTAAAAGCTTAATATTTGAAAAAGTATAAATAGTAGAAAAATAGTAGAAGAAGTCCCATCATCTGCTGAAAGAGCTGAAGATTGTAAAAGTTGAACGGTATAAATAGCAGAAAGTATGCAGAAGATAGAGAGAGCCAAAAACGACGGAATAATAAGTAAGAACTAGAAAATGCATTTCCTGCAGAAAATGCGTGGGAATGCTGAATAGCTGAATTGCTAAAGCTAACCTGGTTGAATAGCTTAAATCAGTAAAAGTTGTAGAAAAAATTGAAACGCTAAACTGGATAAATAGCTTAAATCAGTAAGAAGATGTAGTGAGTTGTGAGAATAGTTGAAAAATGCTAAATAGGTGAATTGCTAAAGCTAACCTGGTTGAATAGCTTAAATCAGTAAAAGTTGTAAGAATAGTTAAAAAAGTAGAAGTGGTTTTAATTAAGTTGAATAACACCATTAGTGTAAAAGGTGGAATAATTTAAAAAATTGAAATGCTAAAGCTAAACTGGATAAATAGCTTAAATCAGTAAGAAGATGCTTAAGTAGTAAAAATAGTTGAAAAAAGTAGAACTGGTTTTAATTAAGTTGAATAACATCACTAATGTAAAACGATGTGGAAATCTTTTTAAATTTTAAACGCTAAAGCTAAACTGGAGAAATAGCTTAAATTAGTAAGAAGACGTTGAAGTAGTGAGAACAGTTGAAAAATGCTGAATAGCTGAATAAACTAAAGATAACCTGGTTGAATCTCTTAAATCAGTAAAAGTAGTAAGAATAGTTGAAAAAGTAGGAATGTTTGTAATTAAGTTGAATAACACCACTAATGTAAAAAAGGTGGAAAAATTGAAGAAGAAAAATTAAACGCTAAAGCTAAACTGGATAAATAGCTTAAATCAGTATAAAGATGTTGAAGTAGTGAGAATAGTTGAAAAATTCTGAATAGCTGAATTACTAAAGATAACCTGGTTGATTAGCTTAAATCAGTAAGAAGAAGCTTAAGTAGTAAAATTAGTTGAAATGTAGGAATGGTTTTAATTAAGTTGAATAACACCACTAATGTAAAAAAGGTGGGAAAATTCAGAAAATATATTGAAATGCTAAAGCTAACCTGGATAAATAGCTCAAATCAGTAAGAAGATGTTGAAGTAGTGAGAATATTTGAAAAATGCTGAATAGCTGAAATGCTAAACCTAACCTGGTTGATTATCTTAAATCAGTAAAAAGAAGCTTAAGTAGTAAAAATAGTTGAAAAAGTAGGAATGATTTTAATTATTAATAATTAAGTTGAATGACACCACTAATGTAAAAAAGGTGGGAAAATTCAAAAAATATATTGAAATGCTAAAGCTAACCTGGATAAATAGCTCAAATCAGTAAGAAGATGTTGAAGTAGTGAGAATAGTTGAAAAATGCTGAATAGCTGAATTGTTAAAGCTAACCTGGTTGAATAGCTTAAATTAGTAAAAGTAGTGAGAATAGTTGAAAAAGTAGGAATGGTTATAATTAAGTTGAATTACACCACAAATGTAAAAAATGATGTGAAAAAATTGCAAATGCTAAAGCTAAACTGGATAAATCAGTAAGAAGAAGCTTAAGTAGTAAGAATAGTTAAAAAAGTAGGAAAGTTTGAGCAGAGGTTTCTCTGCGGGAATTGAACCCCGGTCTCCCACATGAAGGGTATGTATCATAACCACTAGGCCACCACTAAAGCATCTATTTAGTGTGCTATACATTGTAATATATAATGAGACAGACAGACATACAGAGTATTGCAGTGTCTGGGATATGGTTGTCATGGCTACATATAATCAGTGGCCATGTTTGTAAACACAGCTAGGAAGCCTTTCATCTCTGTGATGTCATCTCTTTGATCTGTTAACGATGCAGCTGCTGTGTCAACTGTGGGGAAACCGCAGCTCCTGAGACACTAAACCAGCTCTCAAACAAATGGTCAGACGGGCAAAATGAAAAGTTATTTCAATAAAATAACCTCCTCATGGCACCAGAAGGCCTTTGTGAACGTATTGATATAAAATTCATGTTGATAAACTTAAAAATGTGGGCATATCAGCAATTTAAAAAGTGCTTCGATCTGTGTTTTGCTCAGAAATGTGGACGATGTTTAACATGGCAGTGAATGGAGAAAGATCCTGAACTCTTGTCCTTTGAAAGCTTGCTGAGCGAAAAGTATAATTCATATCGCATAAATGATCACATTGGCTGAAACTAGACAAGAATACCTACGTTTTGATGTATAAATTGTCCATGACAAGTTAGAATTGTTGGTGTGGGAGCGAGTTATAGAGAACGGAGTAAGATAATTTTTCAAGCGCTTCACTCTAGTGACATCACTCCTCACTCTACTTCACGCAATACACACTCATTATAAACGCAGAAAAATCATAAAATGTTCACTATACTTAAACTGCTTTTTCACAAAAACTGTAAAATATATCAATCTGAAAAGATAGAGACAGATAGCTGAATATTTTGTGAATGGTTTAAAGTTTGAATCATGTCTGTAGGTGAAAAAATGTAGGAGGAGATACATTTTGAAGCAGAAGAAGATTTGAAGGATTTGAAGCTTGCTCTCATTGACTTTAATGTTAAAAAAAATTGTTTAAAAGCTTAATATTTGAAAAAGTATAAATAGTAGAAAAATAGTAGAAGAAGTCCCATCATCTGCTGAAAGAGCTGAAGATTGTAAAAGTTGAACGGTATAAATAGCAGAAAGTATGCAGAAGATAGAGAGAGCCAAAAAACGTACGGAATAATAAGTAAGAACTAGAAAATGCATTTCCTGCAGAAAATGCGTGGGAATGCTGAATAGCTGAATTGCTAAAGCTAACCTGGTTGAATAGCTTAAATCAGTAAAAGTTGTAGAAAAATTGAAACGCTAAACTGGATAAATAGCTTAAATCAGTAAGAAGATGTTGAAGTAGTGAGAATAGTTGAAAAATGCTAAATAGGTGAATTGCTAAAGCTAACCTGGTTGAATAGCTTAAATCAGTAAAAGTTGTAAGAATATTTAAAAAGTAGAAGTGGTTTTAATTAAGTTGAATAACACCATTAGTGTAAAAGGTGGAATAATTAAAAAAATTTAAATGCTAAAGCTAAACTGGAGAAATAGCTTAAATCAGTAAGAAGATGTGGAAGTAGTGAGAATAGTTAAATTGCTGAATAGCTTAAATGCTAAAGCTAAACTGTATAAATAGCTTAAATCAGTATGAAGAAGCTTAAGTAGTAAAAATAGTTGAAAAAGTAGAACTGGTTGTAGTTAAGTTGAATAACACCACTACTGTAAAAAGGTGAAAAAATGTAAAAAAAAAAATAAAAAAAACTTGAAATGCTAAAGCTAAACTGGAGAAATAGCTTAAATCAGTAAGAAGATGTTGAAGTGGTGAGAATAGTTGAAAAATGCTGAAATGCTAAAGCTAAACTGTATGAATAGCTTAAATCAGTAAGAAGAAGCTTAAGTAGTAAAAATAGTTGAAAAAGTAGAACTGGTTGTAGTTAAGTTGAATAACACCACTACACCATAAGGAGCTAGAGCTAGATTTTAAAAGTTGAATGGTTTTAATAACTGAAAGTCTGCAGAAGATACGGACAATTAAAAAACGTATGGAATAATAAATAATCATAACAGGGTTAAAAGCATTTTTAACACTAGGTGATGGGATGCCATTGTGGGAATTGAACCCGGTCTCTGGCATGAAAGGCATGTGACATAACCACTGCACCACCACTGAAGTGTCTTCTTTACAAACTATACAGGGTAATATATAATTTATCTGTGTATGTCTCTATCTGTCTGTGCGTGTGCACACACACACACACACAAACACACACACACACACACACACACACACAGGAGACACAAACAGACACACACACAGGAGACACAAACAGTTACATTGTAATATATAATGAGACAGACAGACATACAGAGTATTACAGTGTATATATTACAAAAATATATTGAAATGCTAAAGCTAACCTGGATAAATAGCTCAAATCAGTAAGAAGATGTTGAAGTAGTGAGAATAGTTGAAAAATGCTGAATAGCTGAAATGCTAAAGCTAACCTGGTTGATTATCTTAAATCAGTAAAAAGAAGCTTAAGTAGTAAAAATAGTTGAAAAAGTAGGAATGATTTTAATTAAGTTGAATGACACCACCAATGTAAAAAAGGTGGGAAAATTCAAAAAATATATTGAAATGCTAAAGCTAACCTGGATAAATAGCTCAAATCAGTAAGAAGATGTTGAAGTAGTGAGAATAGTTGAAAATTGCTGAATCGCTTAATTGTTAAAGCTAACCTGGTTGAATAGCTTAAATTAGTAAAAGTAGTGAGAATAGTTGAAAAAGTAGGAATGGTTATAATTAAGTTGAATTACACCACTAATGTAAAAAATGATGTGAAAAATTGCAAATGCTAAAGCTAAACTGGATAAATCAGTAAGAAGAAGCTTAAGTAGTAAGAATAGTTAAACAAGTAGGAAAGTTTAAGCAGAGGTTTTACTGTGGGAATCAAACCCGGTCTCCCACATGAAGGGTATGTCTCATAACCACTACGCCACCACTGAAGCATCTGCTTAGTGTGCTATACATTATAATATATAATGAGACAGACAGACATACAGAGTATTGCAGTGTCTGGGAAATGGTTGTCATGGCTACATATGATCAGTGGCCATGTTTGTAAACACAGCTAGGAAGCCTTTCATCTCTGTGATGTCATCTCTTTGATCTGTTAACGATGCAGCTGCTGTGTCAACTGTGGGAAACCGCAGCTCCTGAGACACTAAACCAGCTCTCAAACAAATGGTCAGACGGGCAAAATGAAAAGTTATTTCAGTCAAATAACCTCCTCATGAGCACCAGAAGGCCTTTGTGAATGTATTGATATAAAATTCATGTTGATAAACTTATAAATGTGGGCGTATCAGCGATTTAAAAGAGCTTCGCTCTGTGTTTTGCTCAGAAATGTGGACGATGTTTAACATGGCAGTGAATGGAGAAAGATCCTGAACTCTTGTCTTTTGAAAGCTCGCTGAGCAAAAGTATAATTCATATCGCATAAATGAGCACATTGGCTGAAACTAGACAAGAATACCTACGTTTTGATGTATAAATTGTCCATGACAAGTTAGAATTGTTGGCGTGGGAGCAAGTTATAGAGAACTAAGAAAGATTAATCTTTTGAATCTCTCCACTCTAGTGACATCACTCCTCACTCTACTGCACGCAATACACACTCATTATAAACGCAGAAAAATCCTAAAATGTTCACTATACTTAAACTGCTTTTTCACAAAAACTGTAAAATATATCAATCTAAAAGCCAAAGCAGGATAGCTGAATATTTTGTGAATGGTTTAAAGTTTGAATCATGTCTGTAGGTGAAGAAATGTAGAAGGAGATACATTTTGAAGCAGAAGAAGATTTGAAGGATTTGAAGCTTGCTCTCATTGACTTTAATGTTAAAAAATATTGTTTAAAAGCTTAATATTTGAAAAAGTATAAATAGTAGAAAAATAGTAGAAGAAGTCCCATCATCTGCTGAAAGAGCTGAAGATTGTAAAAGTTGAACGGTTTAAATAGCAGAAAGTATGCAGAAGATAGAGAGAGCCAAAAAACGTACGGAATAATAAAATTAAGTAAGATTAAATAAAGAACAGAATAACAATAGTGGGACTGCTGTGGAACAGCATTCCCACAATAAATAAAGAACCGAATAACAATAGTGGGACTGCTGTGGAACAGCATTCCCACAACTAGAAAATGCATTTCCTGCAGAAAATGCGTGGGAATGCTGAATAGCTAAATTGCTAAAGCTAACCTGGTTGAACAGCTTAAATCAGTAAAAGTTGTAAAAATAGTTGAAAAAGTAAGAATGGTTGTAATTAACACCACTAATGTAAAAAAAGGTGGAAAAATTGAAGAAGAAGCAAATTAAATGCTAAAGCTAAACTGGATAAATAGCTTAAATCAGTATAAAGATGTTGAAGTAGTGAGAATAGTTGAAAAATTCTGAATAGCTGAATTACTAAAGATAACCTGGTTGAATCGCTTAAATCAGTAAGAAGAAGCTTAAGTAGTAAAAATTGTTGAAAAAGTAGGAATGGTTTTAATTAAGTTGAATAACAACAATAATGTAATAAATTGTGGAAAAATTCTAAAGAAATTATTGAAATGCTAAAGCTAACCTGGATAAATAGCTTAAATCAAGAAGATGTTGAAGTAGTGAGAATAGTTGAAAAATGCTGAATAGCTGAATTGCTAAAGCTAACCTGGATAAATAGCTCAAATCAGTAAGAAGATGTTGAAGTAGTGAGAATAGTTGAAAAATGCTGAATAGCTTAAATGCTAAAGCTAACCTGGTTGATTAGCTTAAATGAGTAAAAAGAAGCTTAAGTAGTGAAAATAGTTGAAAAAGTAGGAATGGTTTTAATTAAGTTGAATAACACCACTAATGTAAAAAGGTGGGAAAATTCAAAAATATATTGAAATGCTAAAGCTAACCTGGATAAATAGCTCAAATCAGTAAGAAGATGTTGAAGTAGTGAGAATAGTTGAAAAATGCTGAATAGCTGAATTGTTAAAGCTAACCTGGTTGAATAGCTTAAATTAGTAAAAGTAGTGAGAATAGTTGAAAAAGTAGGAATGGTTATAATTAAGTTGAATTACACCACAAATGTAAAAAATTATGTGAAAAAATTGCAAATGCTAAAGCTAAACTGGATAAATCAGTAAGAAGAAGCTTAAGTAGTAAGAATAGTTAAAAAAGTAGGAAAGTTTAAGCAGAGGTTTCTCTGCAGGAATCGAACCCCGGTCTCCCACATGAAGGGTATGTATCATAACCACTAGGCCACCACTAAAGCATCTATTTAGTGTGCTATACATTGTAATATATAATGAGACAGACAGACATACAGAGTATTGCAGTGTCTGGGATATGGTTGTCATGGCTACATATGATCAGTGGCCATGTTTGTAAACACAGCTAGGAAGCCTTTCATCTCTGTGATGTCATCTCTTTGATCTGTTAACGATGCAGCTGCTGTGTCAACTGTGGGAAACCGCAGCTCCTCAGACACTAAACCAGCTCTCAAACAAATGGTCAGACGGGCAAAATGAAAAGTTATTTCAGTCAAATAACCTCCTCATGAGCACCAGAAGGCCTTTGTGAACGTATTGATATAAAATTCATGTTGATAAACTTATAAATGTGGGCGTATCAGCAATTTAAAAAAGAGCTTCGCTCTGCGTTTTGCTCAGAAATGTGGACAATGCTTAACATGGCAGTGAATGGAGAAAGATTCTGAACTCTTGTCGTTTGAAACCTCGCTGAGCAAAAATTATAATTCATATCGCATAAATGAGCACATTGGCTGAAACTAGACAAGAATACCTACGTTTTGATGTATAAATTTTCCATGACGAGTTAGAATTGTTGGCGTGGGAGCGAGTTATAGAGAGATAACCAAGATTATTTTTTTGACTCTCTCCACTCTAGTGACATCACTCCTCACTCTACTGCACGCAATACACACTCATTATAAACGCAGAAAAATCTTAAAATGTTCACGATACTTAAACTGCTTTTTCACAAAAACTGTAAAATATATCAATCTGAAAAGATAGAGCCGGATAGCTGAATATTTTGTGAATGGTTTAAAGTTTGAATCATGTCTGTTAGTGAAAAAATGTAGGAGGAGATACATTTTGAAGCAGAAGAAGATTTGAAGGATTTGAAGCTTGCTCTCATTGACTTTAATGTTAAAATAAATTGTTTAAAAGCTTAATATTTGAAAAAGTATAAATAGTAGAAAAATAGTAGAAGAAGTCCCATCATCTGCTGAAAGAGCTGAAGATTGTAAAAGTTGAACGGTATAAATAGCAGAAAGTATGCAGAAGATAGAGAGAGCCAAAAAACGTACGGAATAATAATAAGAAAGAAGAATAAATAAAGAACCGAATAACAATAGTTGGAATGCTGTGGAACAGCATTCCCACAAATAAATAAAGAACCGAATAACAATAGTTGGAATGCTGTGGAACAGCATTCCCACAATAAATAAAGAACAGAATAACAATAGTGGGACTGCTGTGGAACAGCATTCCCACAATAAATAAAGAACCGAATAACAATAGTGGGACTGCTGTGGAACAGCATTCCCACAATTAAGAACTAGAAAATGCATTTCCTGCAGAAAATGCGTGGGAATGCTGAATAGCTGAATTGCTAAAGCTAACCTGGTTGAATAGCTTAAATCAGTAAAAGTTGTAGAAAAAATTGAAACGCTAAACTGGATAAATTGCTTAAATCAGTAAGAAGATGTTGAAGTAGTGAGAATAGTTGAAAAATGCTAAATAGGTGAATTGCTAAAGCTAACCTGGTTGAATAGCTTAAATCAGTAAAAGTTGTAAGAATAGTTAAAAAAGTAGAAGTGGTTTTAATTAAGTTGAATAACACCATTAGTGTAAAATGGTGGAATAGTTAAAAAAAATTTAAATGCTAAAGCTAAACTGGAGAAATAGCTTAAATCAGTAAGAAGATGTGGAAGTAGTGAAAAAAGTAGAACTGGTTGTAGTTAAGTTGAATAACACCACTACTGTAAAAAAGGTGAAAAAATGTAAAAAAAAAAAAAAAACTTGAAATGCTAAAGCTAAACTGGAGAAATAGCTTAAATCAGTAAGAAGATGTTGAAGTGGTGAGAATAGTTGAAAAATGCTGAAATGCTAAAGCTAAACTGTATGAATAGCTTAAATCAGTAAGAAGAAGCTTAAGTAGTAAAAATAGTTGAAAAAAGTAGAACTGGTTGTAGTTAAGTTGAATAACAACACTACACCATAAGGAGCTAGAGCTAGATTTTAAAAGTTGAATGGTTTTAATAACTGGGTTAATAAATGGGTTTAATTAAGTTGAATTACACCACTAATTTAATAAATGATGTGAAAAAATTGCAAATGCTAAAGCTAAACTGGATAAATCAGTAAGAAGAAGCTTAAGTAGTAAGAATAGTTAAAAAGTAAGAAAGTTTAAGCAGAGGTTTCACTGTGGGGATCGAACCCTGGTCTCCCACATGAAGGATATGTGTCATAACCACTAGGCCACCACTAAAGCATCTATTTAGTGTGCTATACATTATAATATATAATGAGACAGACAGACATACAGAGTGTTACAGTGTCTGGGAAATGGTTGTCATGGCTACATATGATCAGTGGCCATGTTTGTAAACACAGCTAGGAAGCCTTTCATCTCTGTGATGTCATCTCTTTGATCTGTTAACGATGCAGCTGCTGTGTCAACTGTGGGGAAACCGCAGCTCCTGAGACACTAAACCAGCTCTCAAACAAATGGTCAGACGGGCAAAATGAAAAGTTATTTCAATAAAATAACCTCCTCATGAGCACCAGAAGGCCTTTGTGAACGTATTGATATAAAATTCATGTTGATAAAGTTAAAAATGTCGGCGTATCAGCGATTTAAAAAAGTGCTTCGCTCTGCATTTTGCTCAGAAAAGTGGACGATGTTTAACATGGCAGTGAATGGAGAACGATCCTGAACTCTTGTCTTTTGAAAGCTCGCTGAGCAAAAAGTATAATTCATAGCGCATAAATGAGCACATTGGCTGAAACTAGACAAGAATACCTACGTTTTGATGTATAAATTGTCCATGACAAGTTAGAATTGTTGGTGTGGGAGCAAGTTATAAAGATAGAACCAAGATAATTTTTTCAAAGCGCTTCACTCTAGTGACATCACTCCTCACTCTACTGCACGCAATACACACTCATTATAAACGCAGAAAAATCATAAAATGTTCACTATACTTAAACTGCTTTTTCACAAAAACTGTAAAACATATCAATCTGAAAAGCCATAGTTGGATAGCTGAATATTCTGTGTACGTTTTAAAGTTTGAACCACGTCTGTAGGTGAATGTATGAAGGAGCTGAAAATTTTGGGAGCAGAAGAAGATTTGAAGGATTTGAAGCTTGCTCTCATTGACTTTAATGTTAAAAAATATTGTTTAAAAGCTTAATATTTGAAAAAGTATAAATAGTAGAAAAATAGTAGAAGAAGTCCCATCATCTGCTGAAAGAGCTGAAGATTGTAAAAGTTGAACGGTATAAATAGCAGAAAGTATGCAGAAGATAGAGAGAGACAAAAAACGTACGGAATAATAAAATTAAGTAAGAATAATAAAGAACCGAATAACAATAGTGGGAATGCTGTATAACAGCATTCCCACAATAAAGAACAGAATAACAATAGTGGGAATGCTGTATAACAGCATTCCCACAATAAATAAAGAACAGAATAACAATAGTGGGACTGCTGTGGAACAGCATTCCCACAAATAGTTGGAATGCTGTGGAACAGCATTCCCACAATTAGTGTGGGTGTCTGCCACGTTGCCAACATAATGAAAAACTGTCCATCTAAAGACATATTAGTGGTGCATACAGCATCAGTTTTCATCTCAACACACTTACAACAGCAGTAACAGCGTTGACAATATATGCTTTTTATTTAAAACACCGTCATGCCTTTACTTAGACTTGACTACTGTAACGGGGTCTTTACAGGTCTCCCTAAAAAAATCAAATCAGACAGCTGCAGCTGATTCAGAACGCTACCAAGAGACTGGATCACATCACTCCAGTTCTGAAGTCTTTACACTGGCTTCCTGTCCCTCAAAGAATTGATTTCAAAGTACTTTTGCTAGTTTATAAATCACTAAACGGTTTAGGGCCAAAATACATTTCTGATCTGCTAGTACACTATGACCCACCCCCGACCTCTCAGGTCATCTGGGACGGGTCTACTTTATGTTCCCAGAGACAGAACTAAACAGGGGGAAGCAGCGTTCAGTTTCTATGCTCCTCATATCTGGAACAAACTCCCAGAAACCTGCAGATCCGCTGCTACGCTCAGTTCTTTTAAATCAATGCAAAAGACCTTTCTTTTTGATGTTGCCTTTCTTTAAATGATGTTTAATTTCTTATACTGCACTGTAACTTTTATTCCTGTGTTTTATCCGTTTTTAATTTTTATTTTTAACTGTTTCTTCTGTGTTTTATGTTTTTATTTTTTAACTGTTTTTGTGTAAAGCACTTTGAATTGCCCTGTTGCTGAAATGTGCTATAAAAATAAAGCTGCCTTGCCTACCAATCTTTCTCAATAAGACCTTGATTGAAAAAGTAATTCACTTCTTGGAAAAAGGAAGAGGAGAGTCTTAAATAAACTTGAAAACACCTTTTTCATTAGATACATGTTCATCATATGCAATGGAAATTATAGGAGATTAAGGTGAACAATGAGCAATTTCAGTTAAGTCTTGTTCCAATTACAGCAAGAATAAACCCTGTGGCAGATTCTAGTCACAGTGCCTAAGATTACAGCAACTACATTTGGCTGCAAACCTACAGCTGGCAGAACCATTATCACTGTGCAAAATCTCTCTGGAGGCTTGCTAAAGAGACATGCTATTATCATAGAGACACCATGTGTCTGTGGACGTAGTGCAAACACAGGGAGTATTCACCCAACCTGCACTGGGCCAATTGTGCATTACAAAAAAATAAAAGGCACAAAAGCAGCTTTTTGTCTTGTTATAAAAAAAATCTGTCACTGTTGCAGCTTATTTTGTGCTGCGTAAACCACAATCTAAGGTGCTACATGTGATGGGTGATACTTGTTAAGTTCTAAATTTGGTTCCTGCAGTTTGTGGTGCATACAAATTAGTGACTTTACAACAAAAAGATGACTAAAAGGATATGTAACCCACAAAAAACAATTTAATTATTGCTTTTGGCATCGGAAATCTGAAACAAAATCGAATTGTGTTAACATTTATATCAAAAGGATCTTTAGTAAGACATCCAAGTTGTACATAAACTTTATAAAAAGTTTGACATTGCAATGAAATATTGTGACAGATGTACAACATTGCATTGATCTGTTTATCTTCACACACTTCTCGCCCAGAATCTGGCACACAAAATCTTTCATTCACTTGGTGTTTCTCTTTCACATTAGCTTAATTATGTTTTTTTTTTTTTTAGTTTGTTTTTTAAATCACTGAGGCTCTCGGGGCTGTGGCGTTTGTAGTTCATTAGTCTATGGACTGCACTGAAACTCAAAGGTAAATCTAAACAACTGTTTTGCTCTGCTCATTATTAAATCTGTTAATAGTTCTGCCAGGTTGCTAATGAGCTGGCCTTCAGGACGAAAGGTGCGGCAATGTTTATAGAGCACGATAAAGAGAGGAATATGAAGAAAATGTCTAGGGAGAGATTAATGTAGGGTCTCTGAAAATTAAACAGCCTGCTATACTGTAAATAAGTCCCTCCATCCACTGCTGTGCATTAAATATTTATGAATTTACATGTACAGTCATTCTGCACTGCCCCTTGTTTACCTTGTTTTTTGCTGTGCGTCATTGTCATGACAATGCTGTATGTTCATTCATTCATGTTGAATAGTGTGATTCTGACTGCTATAGTTTATGTTGAGAGCTAGCCTTAATCTAAATCAGGAGGCAATAAATTCAAATAAAAAAAAACCATAATAGTTTAGCCAGGTTTAATCCAGAAAATGCACATTCGGAAACCATCCTGATAGGGGACAGAGAAACCCCTGGAATCAGAAACATCTAGATCACATGCTGTCTTAGATAAACATGAGGGTGAATGGCCACATTGCAATTGAACCATCCTCACTGCTTCCCGTATGCTGGGAATGAAAGGCGCCCTTATGGAGGTGAACAGAGTCGGGCTTTCTGCAGGGAACAGACACTTACAGTCTTACACAACCTTACGCATTTTCATGCCCGCCCACAGGTTGTTTACACATGCATCCTGCACCAACCTACTGTAAAGTAAGAGAAAAAGGCACACACACAAATATGCACCCTCTCAATTGGTTTTGCCACAAGGAAGACAGGGAGAGCTGGGTGGCAGGAGATAAGGACTGAGGTGAGCAAGGGTTGGAAAGAGGTGCAGCCAAATTGAAGGAAACATCAATAGTAAGTGTCTTAGCTGGGCCCTGGGCCACCACAAGCCACCAGAGGAGCTTAAGCGTGCCTTGGCATAGATTGTGGAGCTGGAGGGATATTCACATTCTTCCACAAGTTCCACCATTTAGGGTTGTGTTGATGGTGGTGGCAAAAACGGTTTGAGGCACTAGCACAGAATGTTAAAAACATTGGGAAAGCAGCTCCGTATTGTTTGCACTGTTTCAATGTTTATCAAAACTTTTAATGATAGTTATGTGGGTGGGGAGGCAGGGTTCTGCCTCCTGAAGAAATATTCTCTATTTTAAGTATGAAAACAATTACACACCCTCTACAGTATGTTCCACAAAGCCTTTAAGGAGCTGATTTGGCATTGGCATATCTACAGAATGTTTTAGGCCATTCTGCAGCTCTGACTGTACCCCTCCAGCCTCTATATTCATGGTGCTCACTCCAGACCCCTGTCTCAGTTGGGGACATTTGACTTCCATCCCTACCTATCTTCCTTGCCAATCACCAGTAATCATGGTGAGCCTCTGGATAAAAAAAAAAAGCCTCTCAGGCCAGTGGCCCACAAACAGAAGATTACAGTGATTCAGAAATTAAAATCAGAAGGGAGGCAGGCAGTGGGAATGAAGGAAGACAAGCAAGTGCCCTCCAGAGCCAAGAGATTTGCTCGGTTTCATTAATGCTGATGAACTTAATTCAATCAATTCTCTGCGAGACATCACTGTGGTGGTAAACAACTCCTAATGCCATCTGCAAAGGCCACTCCATTAAAGCTGGTTCTTTACACACTACTTTAATCCTAGCGTAGATTTACTCTACTTACCCAGGATATAGACATGCCCCAATGGCACCTGTGTGACTTAAGAGGCCAGAGCAAATCCACAAACTTGGGGACAGGATTTATTTTTGTAATTGCCCATTTTTGGAAAGTAAAAACTGCATAAATGGCGGAAAAGCTAAATCTCTCGGACAAACCCCATAGGCTATGACCTTTAGTTATGTTTGTTCCCATAAATGGCACCCGGTTATACAGTAGGCTTATTTACATGTCAGCTATCAGAAAGTGAGGTGGACAAATTATTAAACAAGTGCAAATTGTTCCTGACGCCCTCACAGCCGGCATTTAGAAAACACAGGTAGGTGGTTTCAGAACGTGCCAACAGACAGAAGAGTAGAAATGAAATTGTTATTTGTGTAGATTTCTACCTGTTGTCATTTAGCTGTGTGTATCGAGGCTGAGGATCTGGGTCACCATCATTCACATCATAGCTGGCATCCGGGTCCTAAATAAAGACGCAGATAAGCTGTTAGAGTAGGATACAGAAGTCAGTTTGGCAAATCGTCAGTTTTAAAAATCTGCTATATTTAAAACCTCAAAATCTGTCTGCACAGAAATTACTCTTAAAATCTATTAACCACAAAGATGACACTATCTTTAATTCAAAATCTGCTTTATTTATTCTGTTCTTATCTTCATCCATTCTATTTGCTGCTGGAGTGTACAGTCTTTCCATGAAAAACACAATGTTTCAGCTTATTTAGGAATTATACTTACATAGTTCTGCATCAAGTCAGGATGGTTCTTCTCTATTCCATCATCCAGGATGGACACCACCACACCTTTACCTGTGTACCCCAACTGCCACGCAGATTTGGCATTCAAGTCACGGTGGTTGCTGTTGTACTAAGGATGGAGAAATAAAAACAACTTAGGCGTCTCTTGGATAAATTACATTCCATCTGAGTGCTGACAAGAATGTGCTTTTAACTCAATCTAGGACTTAACTCTGTAAGAAAAATAAAGACAATCATTTAAGATATTTTCATGAGACTGGGCTTTGGACTGTAGCATCGGGAAAAATGTGCAGCTTAATGCATTTAACTCAAACTTAAAAGTTAAAGTTTCTCAATGAGGGAAGGTGGTATTACAAGATTACAAAGAGCATCTCTATTCTGAAAGCATCAATGCCATGCATGCATTCATTGCATTTTTTTAATACCAAGCAAAGAACCAGTGAACTGGAGCATGGCACAGACAGTAATCATTCTGTATGCTTTTTGATATGCTTTTAACATTCAACTTGACCTTTCGTTAAGAGCTTGTCTGGCTTCAAAGCTCTTCTTTTTAAAGTGTACCAACGGTTAATCATAATGTGTCTGATGTACCACCGGCCACGTTTTCCTCTTAGCTTTCAGACCCTGCAGTCTATCAGAGAGGATGATCATTGACACTACCATCAAGAAGAAAATCAATTAAAGCTGAAAGTTGTGATCTGCAATGCCAATTCAAATTTTAAAAAGGCCCTTTGTGGCTGACACGCTGAGTGCATAATAAATCTAAGAGCGGCATGTGCAAGGTTTCATTTTAAATAAGTGAGTTCTTTTCTTCCTTAAGGTCAGCATTCCTCCTGCACAATGACATCTTGTGGAGCATGTACAGTATGGACAGCTTGAAATTTCCACTTTGAGGCTTGCCCAGGACTTATCACATCTTATTATTTAGACAAATATCAAAACAATATTAAATATTGATTGTAACAGCAGGTGCTGACCGTTAGCATCTGCCCACCATGGACACCCTGCCAACAAGCACAAACACCCTCTCCTCTGGCTCGCCAGGTTCAGTTTTAATGAGGCACAGACTTATTTCTTGCTAGTTTAAAGCGGCAGCACATTCCTGCAACCTTAAAACATTTGCTACAACTTTGCACTTTGGAACATGCATTACATTTATGTAATTTAGCAGAGTGTAGATATTTTATTTTATTTAACCTTTATTTAACCAGGTTTTAAAATATATAATATAGATATAACATCTATTTTTCAAGAGAGACCTGGCCAAGACAGCAGAATAAATTAGTTACCTGTAACAAAAATTTAAAATTACAAAACAAACACAAGAGGCAAAAGAGGCAAAGACAACTCAAAAGGATTTCAATTAAACAAAACTGCCATTAATAAAAAAAATGTTCTATGGTTTTAACATAACCTTTAAAATCATTTCCTACAGTATCCATACAGTATATGACCTGTCCATATTCAGCAGCTTTATCATGATTAACAAGATCCCAATAGTGGATCTGAGAAAAGCAGAAGTGTTGTTCTAGTTTTCATGTCTTTTTGTGTTTTAATGAGCTTTACAGCCTCATGGGATGCCCACACACAAACCACACCATAAATAGAAATCAATCTTTATTTTTATGTGTTCCACTCACACAGGTTCAGCACCTTTTTAAAAACAACCACACAGTGCATTATATTTCTAAATATCATGCCCAGTAGATTTAAAAATTTCTAATACAAATTTCATAAAACAACTGTCATTTATTCATAAAGATGTTAGAGCTGCAACAATTAGTCAATTAATCAATTAGTTGATCGAAAGGCAATTAACAGCAACTATTTTGATAATGGATTCATAATTTCATTTTCAAACAAAAAAATTCCAATCATTTCCAGCTTCTTAAATGTGAGGATTTGCTGCTTTTTCTTCAGTCACATATATAATAGTCAGTGAAATATCTTTGGGTGTTGCATTATATTGAAATTGGGTTCCGGGAAATTGTGATGGGCATTTTCTTTCTGACATTTTAGAAACAAAAGGATTAATCAAGAAAATAATTGGCTGCAGCTCTAAAAGATACTAAAGATGTGATTACATTGTGCACAAAACGTTTTCATATCCCTATGCTTCACAGGCAGGATTTAATATCAGTGAAATACTCATTACGTAGTTTGTAGTGAATGTACGGCAGAATCTATTACATGTAGACACATTAATACAACCAGGCAGCAGGCTCTAATCTCCTTCTTTGCCTTTCAAGTAGCCACTAACTACTCCAACACACTGGGAATGTCAGTCTGCCTCTGTTAAAGCACAGACATTGTTGAACAACTGGTGATGCAAGTCTGTTTGCATCACCATGAATTTCCTTCTGCCTAAAACACCCTCACAGTAATTGAAGGAAGACTGGAGCCAAAAAAAAAAATCTTGGGGGTTGTTAGTGCTGCTTTTAAACAGGCCAACGTACCAGTGACATTCTTCAAGTCAAACGGAAAAATCAATCAGCAGAGAACCAGAGCAATTCAAAGTGATTTACCTGTTTCTTTTCCTACACTTTCTCTCTGTGTTGCTATATGGACTAAAGTAAACCACCAATTTTAAAAGGCATGCAATTTACAATTCAAATGCACTCTGTGTATGAATGTATGCTGTTGTTGTTTAAGCTGAATCCTTCAGGTAAAGTCACTCAGACTTGTGCTTACGTGTTCAGCAAACAAGACAAAACAGCATTATGCATAAAGACGTTATATTGGATTCATACTTAGGATTTAGTCTTGTCTTTTGACCCAGGGGAAAGAGCCCAGCCCCAAATTTAATTAAGTGTATCGACTTATAAAAAGCTCAACCAGTGTGAACCGCTGAATTATGTCTCACAGACAAACACAAAACCCACCACAGAGCCTTTTGTTCAATGACATTTCTGTTCATCAGCGTTCATACTCACCAGGTACCACTGGTCTCTGAACTTGGGATCTAATGGTTCTGCGAAAACATCCCTCTTTTTTCTCCGTTTTGAAACTTGTTGCTCGGCCCATGTCACCTAAACAAGGACAGCACAAACACAGAAATAAACATGTAAAGATTAGCAATACACATAAAACACTTAGGTGATTCAACAGAGAAATAAAGCCTCCAGCCACAAAGGTTACTGCTCACTGTCGTAATAAAAAACAGAATAGAAATAATTATGTGCTGGACATCAGGGTCACCATGTCAAATGAATTAATAGAGATCAAAATTCTCAGCGGGACAACAGCAGACAGAGTGAGATTAGAGGCACAGGGGTATCACTAATGAGACTCGCTGGTGAACTCAGCCCAGGATTAATTAAAACTTCTGGATTAGTGTAAAATGAGATGCACCTAAAGAATTATGCACACTAACAATATACACACAGGAGGTACAAATTAATTCATTCAAGTCTATCAACACAAACATCTGCAGCAGGCTTTCATAATGTGCAAGCTCCTGCAGAAAGTGTTGTCAGAAGCAGAATGCATAAAGTGAAAATAAGCCTGCATCTCACTCCCTCTGCAGAGCTGTGCTCGCTGTACGGCAAAAACACCCGAGTAGACGAGGCCAGAAAAGAATGTGTCAGAGTAGGAAGACAGAACTGCCTGCCGCAAGGACGGAGAACCTGATGTGAAGGACAACCAAATCACAAAGCACCTCTCTCCGCCTCTGCAGATCACTGGAGACACAAGAGTAAAAAAGGAAAGAAATAATGAAGGCCACATTAGCTGCTACATTGAAGCCAACACTACCATATCATAACAGCATAATGGAATAATTTCAATTCAAGGAGCAAAGAGGTTTGTGTGCGGGTTCATGTTGGTGTTCGCTCCCTCAGCTCAATCTTTCTAAGTGGAGGAGACATTTCCACCAGGATTCATCTGATTCTTATTTGAAAGATGAGGTCAGCCCTGTGAGGTACAGCTGCAGCAGTCTACACACAAAACGGGATGCCAGCTTTTTTCACAATGAACATGCGCACTTAGGGTGCGACGCAACGGGACTATTGCTGTTAACACAAACAGATATGTCGCCAAACATGTGAAATGGTACATGAACAAAGAAAGTAGCCAACCATTTTCACGCCATTGCGAATCTTTACTGTATATGTTCAGAATGTACGTGTAAGAATATGTCTTTAAAAAAAGGAAAGCTGGCACTGTTAACTTTTTCTTCGTGCTGGCATTGTCAGCCTAAGGGCTTTTGCTTTTGGAAGAACAAATCTTATTTACTGTACCACATTCAAAAATATATGCCTGTGTCATTTCTGAATTTTATTCCGTTTAATTCTCTTGCAGACACACAAGAAAAAGATAAGGTGGTAAACATGTCACAGAAAAATGTACAACTGGACAGAAGCAGTTATGTTGTATATATTTCCCATTTGCATTACAATGCAAATATGTCTGTTGTAATAATGCACACTGTGGCAGGACCTATGCAGATGACAAAAAAAAGTTGTTTTAATATTGCTTTTCTAAGGACTGGATTAAATCTAATTAAACGTTGTCCTCTTAATCTGAAATGAATTACCTCGTATTGGCTGCTCAATCTCATCCTCACTGAATCAATAAATATTCATCTTATGTATATAAATTTTTAAAAAGGATAGTTTCAGTTCCTGAGAGTTTCACAAAACTAGTCCTAAGTGACATTGTTACAACATCTAATTAGTTTGAGAAAGGACAGTTGTTGAGGTGCTTCTCTAGGTCAGGCTTTAATATTGACTTTCTGTTTAAAAGAAAATAGCAGTATTGACTGAAAAGTCTACAGTCTGAGCGACAAAGACTCAGCTGTATGCAGGGAACACATTCGTGTCCGTGTAATTTTCAGATAGAAACAAGCCATTTTCTCTTGCGTCATTAGGCGGTATGTGTGATTTCCCCTCTTCCATTTCCTCAATTGCTTTTCAAAATGAAATCCTGTATGAAACTTCTGTTTTCTCACATACCAAAGGGACAGTCCTCTGACTCGGTTCAAACATGACAGAATTCTTAAGAAAAAAAAAGGAAAGTTTTTTGGTGCAACACAGGAAGTTATGTTTAATGTATACGGCAACGGACTGGTTTCTGCACCGTGTTAAGCTTGTGGAGCTCCTAAAACCATTTCATTATCACTGCTGAGCACGGTGTAGCTTTTAATTCCATCGGTATTGTTTTGCATACTACAAACAAAACCAGCATTATATGTAGGTCTCTGTAATCATGTGCATGCCATTTACTGATCACAGTATATGCTTAAATTAAATCCAAATTCATCTCTTAAGGGTCTTGTTATTGCATGACCATAAAAACAATTAAACAATTACAGCAGCCACATAGGTGTCACTACACTTCAGTAATCAATATAAAAAAAAAAAAATCTTTTCACTTGAGGGCTTAAGGGCAAACCACAGGGCCAGGCTCCACAAGAAAACATGACTGCTCAATCAAAGCTCATATACTTTAAGCAAACATGCAAATGAGCTTCAGTGTAATAGCAATGGATGTTGCTCCTTTTAGCTGCATACACCTCAGAGATCAGTAATTTGTGCAGTCCTCCTAATTTCACACACAGTTTTTGGAAGTGTCCATCAAAACACAGCAAATACATGTCTTTGCTTTAGTCCTACTCTAGAGGAAATGGTGGCACAGATTAGTTTCTCGGGTGTGTTCACAAACACATTGGGGATGCTAAATCAGTAAACCCTGGGGGGAAAACTTCCTGAAAGCTGCATACTGGTACAGTAATTACCTTCATTTCAGTACTTTGTGTTCCATGATTGGGAAGAAATACATAATTTTAGTGCACAAATAAATTAAAATTAATCATTTGTTCAATTGTAAGTTGTATAAAGAGTCTTTACATTGTGAGTATGCCAGTGACCCTTCTGTTAACTATTTGAATATTAAACTGAACGGGAGATCAAAGTCCTCATTTCCAAAAAAAAGTCTGATCCCTATTCATATTCACAACAAACAAACAAGAAACAACAGTTTTATTTTTCAGCTTCAAACTCATAATTCATATTGAACAGATTCCGTACTTTTGGCAGGAGCGTAACAACAAACATTTCCATTTTGCAGTATTCATGTGAAGGGTCTTTTGAAAACTTTAATAGTCGGTGACAGAACACAGAGCCCAGAAGTTGACAAACAGCACTTTTCATTATCAATGGGCTTTGAAAATTGAAAACGGTGTCTATCTCATGCGTCCAGACGGATCCAGTGCAGAACTAATGTTCATAAACAGACTGCTCGGTTTGTGTTTAGGTGAAGAATCGTATCTGTCCAACAAATAGATTCCCAACCCTACTCATTTTGTCCCACCCAACTCTTTGTCCTTCTTCATTATATAAACATAGCGTCCTCCCTCTGAGGCAAAACGGAAGCCTCAAATAAAACATCATTACAATAAAAGGAACACACTTGATCAGTTACTTTGTCATTTATAATTATGCTAAAGCGTGCTACTATTCTAGAGTTCTAAAACTGGCAATAAAACCAGTCAAACAAATGAAGATAATGTTCTGCGTTTCGGAGCCAATCGATTTGCTATGTCTGTCTTATTCCTTCTCTTCTTTTCAACAAACCAAACAACACTAAAAGCAAAGCAAACTGCCCGCTACAACAACATAATAAAACAGAACACAGTAGAAGGTACGGAGGTAGTAGATAGAGCGGTTTTAAATCTTCAATAGAGCCTATTAACAGGACTCTGTTAGCCAGTCTATGAGATCTGGCAGAGGTCCAGGTGCTTTTGTTAGTAATTAGACACTCTTCAAAGAGAGTTTAGTGAGCCTTTTGTTCAGGCTTCATCTCAACCAGTTTAAACACTGCAGTGACCATCTCTCTGGAATTAAAACATACCTCCCATTAGAAATATTTTTGCAATGTTTTACCTTTTTAGAGAAAAGTTGTGTAGCTGATGCAAATGAAAATCAAATTGCAATGATCTGCTGGTTAATGAAAGCTCTGATCAGACTATTAATTGCAACACAGTTACAGAAATGGATCGATGTTTAGATCCAATAGTCTATATACATTTTTTTAAAAAAGGGTATTTAGTAAAAATGGCAAGTTATTGCAGCAGTTGCATAGTTCCCTTGATTGAATAAACAAAAAAATAGATAAACTGAAACTGGTAGATTTCTGTGGGCACTGACAAAGTGACCTGACCCCTCCTGCACAGACAGGAGGACCTGGAACTATAACACTCCACTTTCTCTATGGTGCTGTGGGAAAAAAGGAATTCAACAACAGGAAATGGAGCTGCAGAGTAAAGGAAATCCCAAAGAGGGAGGTGGACCATTTAATGGACACAAACAAAGCCAGCAGAAGTTGTTCTATTCCCAGTGTGCACCTGTAGCGTGTAGCTGCACAGCTTGACAGCAGGGTCAGATTTCATTCACTTTTTTATGGCAGTAGATTCATTTTGACATTTGCTTCTCCATTGGCACTTGTATGGAGATTTATCAACATTACTATAATACTGAAAGGAGCTGGACACAATTTAGATGTAACCATGTTCATATAATTTCCAGGGATAACAGAGACAGTGTTATAAGAAGGCAGAGAAAAGGGAATATCAAAATTCACAGTTGTGAGATTTTTTCTGGTAGACTCCATCATTAGGAGGAGAAAATATAAGAATGCAAGAATGAAGTCGAATCATCGAAGCCAGAGCCATTTCAGATTCATTGTTCATGTTAACCCATTGTGCTCTGAGTAGGCCAGCTGTCAAATGTCCCTGCTGCTCTGTGTTAAAACACTCTAACATTCTCCTGATGCACAGCGTTTTCAGCCAGGGAACCACGGAGGAGCACAAACACATAAATAGCAGCCAGCATTTCCAATTCATATTTTTCACATTGACAGCGAATTTCACCAAGTGATTAGCAACATTTAACTGCTACACAGCTGCTCTGAAGTGCAGCTTTCAACTGAAACTTACAAGTAAAGTTTTGAGTTTACCGAGCATACAGAGAGGCTGTTTGAAACCAAATCCCACTGTCATAAAAACAATAGACAAACCTCACGTGAACACGCAAAACTAAGGGAAGGGCTAAGGCGAAGGGGTAAAACAGAGAAACGAGATCCAGCCTTACACTTCCCTGTACACAGATAATATAGATCAAAGGGGGGCTCCAAACTGTTTCAGTGGAGGCTCAGTTAACGGGAAGTGAAAAAATTTTGCATTAATTATTACATTGGTAATCAAAAGAAGATCACATAGAATAGCCAAAATATGTGTGATTTGGTTAAATAAATAGTTACAGTAGTATGAATGTTACGTTTTCCCACTTTCCTAGAGTCAGAAACTAACAAAGCCTTTGGACAGACCGTTTGTTATGTATTTGGTGTAGTCTGAAGATTGTCAAACAGCAATCATTATCTTGGCTCAATTATTGAGTGTCTATATGGGAACAAATTACATAATTATGTTCCCATAGTCATCCAGGAAGTGAGCAAGCAAGTACACTAAGGGGGGGTAAGAGGGTGCCTTTTGTCCAAGCTTTGGCTCAACGGAGGCCCACGGTATGTTAAACTATAGGAAAACATTAATGTAAAGGTGTGATGTGGGAGTTTTATCTTTATACAATCTGTACGCGTACTTAAAGTCTCACTTCCGACACGTTTTAAAGTATGTAAAAATAAACTACCTGCTTTCTTTTGGCGCCCATTTCAAAATCGGGCAGTTCAGTTAAGACAAGTTGCGATGCAAAGCTATGTGACCAGTGAACGAAAAAAACTTTAAAAAAAGATTCTTTTAAAAGCACTCATACATCTACTTTCTCTGGCGCACACTCCCTTCTATTCCCACAGCTATGAATGTTAATTTCCCTTTGTCCTTCCCAATGGGGTAGGACACAGACTCATTTTGAAACTTACCTCAAACTCTCTTGCAAAACAGCGAGACAACATAGAAACGTGTAATTTCAATTAGATCAGTCAAGGAGGAGGCAGTAGGTTTCGCAGAAGAGTGCATGTATCTGGGGAACGACAGCTTAGCTCCGAGCATGTAGGTGAAAGGAAAACAGTAAGTGTGGACGCCGCGGCTCGTCTGAGACAGCCATAAAAAAGGTGAAATATGAGGGCTAAGGTTTTGGTTCTTTGCCCTGTGGCTGTTATCTTATTGTATTCCTCTTTGTTTTCTACTGTGCTTCTTCTTTTCATCATAAGAAAAAAGCTCTGACCATTGTATCTGTAGCTACAGTAATGGCAACACCACAACCACCACTCATGGATGACACTTCAAATACAGCAACTGTACCCACACTTCCACAGCATACTCCAAAGCATTAATAAACTTTATGTACATCCATGCACACACAGTCCATCAATTATAGCCGCTGAAATAAACTTCTTACCTTGGGATCTCTTAAAAGACGGACTTGTGTCCCCCTATGATCCGACAGCGATCTTTTCACCACTGTACGATGCCGGAAGTGATAATAATCACCAAATACCTGAAAAGACAACAGGATACGATCAGTTATCACATGAGGACATTTAAATCTGTAATCTGATAATACCTCTACATCTGATATTACTTCAATAAAGTATGAATGACTCTGGTTGTGCTAAACCACTACCAAGCCCCTTTGTCAAAAAATACAGAATGGTCGAGTAGAGTATACCTGTCAGTGCAAAACAGTGCAAAATACATAGCAGCATAACCACATAACAAATAATGCCATGAATCAGACTAAATATCACAGAGACTGGATAAACGGGTGTAATCAGTTTGGATGTAATAAAAATGGAGACCCGGAAACATGAATGTTGACTTCCAACCTTCACACTAGTTACATATTGAAGTTAGGCAAATGTATATGTGTAGATCAAAACGTGTAATGTCCCACCCAAATCTTTTTCCTTCTGATTATATATAAATATATACATATATATATAGTAAATCCATTACTTATGAATATATTTTACAGCAGTGTTAACCACCGCGCCTTACAGCATCAACTGAAACAAAAATAGGATTAAATAACCTTCATTATTTTGGATTGCCCTTTTCTCTCTATAGCGATGTTCTACTCAGGTGCAAGGAGGTTAACAAATCCCTCCCCAACCTTGCGATCACTTGGCACCTGCATTATGCGGTGCCAAGTGAGGATAATGGGCTGCATTAGCTGGTAAAAGGTGTGCTCAAAATTAGAGAAGCTAATTTTCATTTTCATTACCAAAAGACCTAACTCAACTCCACCACCACAGTGGCTTACGTATTCCCATGTGAGAAACCTGATACATGACCCATAATTCCCTGTGCTACGTCAGTTATTACCACTGTGTAATCAAGGTAATTAATAGAGCAGTGAGCTGCGACACACTTCAAAGAATACGTTGTCCGAGCAAAGACACACTCTACATCACAGTTGAGCAGTTTCAGAGGATAGTGTGAATATACACGAGTACTGAAACAATTAGCCAAATAACTGATTAACAGAGAATGCAACCTGATAAATTAATTTTATCACCAACAGTTGCTGGTTACAGCCTCTCAAATTTGAGGGTCTGCTTGTTTTCTATAATTTTTACATTCAGCATTAAAAACTGTGTTTAGAGCCAACCAATCAAACTTCTATGGAGGTACTCAGGTTGTGTTAACTGCATATGCACTAAACTGTTAAATAATTACTTCGCTAAAGAAAAAAAAGGGCAACAATGAGTCATAAACAAAATTACTACAGCACACTGATTTTAGATGGGAGTTCAAAATAATTATAGGCAGCCTAAACATATATGAAATGAGAGAAATCCATACATATTTTGTCAACAGACCGGCATGCTTTGTGTCCCAGCAACGGTACTGCAGTGTTTTTACTGTGTTCTTTTACTAAAGAGTCCTGGTTCAGTCCCCCAACCTCCTCTGCTCCCATTGAATCAGAGTAAACAGGCCGATTCCAGCCAGGCTGACACAAAAAGCCTCTGAACACAAAGCCAGTGGACAATAGGGAAGCAATAACCAAAAGGGAAGACACACTTTACAGTGATATTCAGCACAGACCACCACAAGTGTGCGTGCGTGTGTGCGTGCAAGTAAAAAACATTTAGAACTAGATCAGAAGGAAAATGCAGGATATGATAAGAGCATAAACGCAGGTTTCTGACAGCATCAGCTGGGCTGACAGTCTCTTCTCTGAAGGAGAGAAGAAAAAGATAGATAGAGATACTTTATTTATCCCGAAGGAAATTAAGGGTAGTGTGGTGTGTGATCAGGTAGTGGGTCCATTGTGTTTGCCCAGGTGACTTGGTGGTGGGACACTGATCATAACAATAACAACAGTGTAAAGACATACTTTAACACAAAGCACCAATCAATTATTTTCTGAAGACGATTTATCAGAGTTTAAAGCAGCTATTGGTGATGCGTCCTGTATTTAAGGGCCCATTTTGGCCCATGTGAGGTATTTTCTATTAAACATGATATCCCATAGATAACATGATGTTAGTTTTTCAGGACAGCAACAAAAGCAGTTTGATAGAATTAAAAAAAAGAGATTTATACATATCAGGTTTTGGTGTCAGAAAATTTAAACCACAAAGAGCAACAACTTCAATTGAAACTCATCATTCTGTTAGAAATAACATGACACGGTCCACTGCAGAGGTCACCGACCCCAATATGTGTAACGGCAGCAACATTTACAACAACCTCCCTACAAGCATGAGAACAGGTCAAGACTGAGCAGCCTCTGACTGGACAGAGATCGGTTCCAAGATTTAAAAAATAAATAAAAAATAAAAAAATTGTATATACATATGCATGAGGCATAAATGCGCGGATAAACACGGAACTCACATTAGAAACGGCTCAACTGTGTCAAACATTTGCAAACACACACTCACGTCACTCGACAAAATTAAGTCTATTCTAGTTGTGCTAAACGTCTACTCCTGCACCTCAATCATCATTTGGCAATCAGCACACTTAAGAGCTTTATGTTTTCAACCATTTAATCTCAGGAGTTTCGGTGGGGCTTAACTGCTTTCCACTGGAAAAAGGCAATTTGAAAAAAAGACATTCAGATGGAAAAAAGGAAGTGGAAACACACAAATTAGGACTTGTGAGTGACCATTACTGATGTGATAAGCTGGGCACTGATAGAGCACAACAGGCTTAACCTGTGCTCTCTGAGTGGCCTATTACTGAAGTGAGGCATTATTCCATCAACCTCATTAAAATGCACTGTAACAGACAGTGGAAAATTACTGTCTGCTGGTTTGTTTGCATGTCTGCTGCCACCCTGCCTTCCAAATTTACCTTGTGGGAAAGCACTTATCAAAAGGTCTTGTTACTCATCTCCAATGACTGTTGACACATTTATGTTTCACAAAGAACCAAACAATGTCTGGAGACAAAGTGGGAAAGAGTTTTGCAGGCTGCAATAAAGTGATATGAAACAGTTTTCCATATGTAACTGTGTATGTCAAGAACAAAGCCTGTGGATTTTGTAAATTTCAACTGAGAGGAGGTCATAAATTGCAGTTAAACTACATACATCAATCCTGACACATTTCAAATCAATCACGGCACATTTCCTTTCAGTTTTACATTTAACTGCATTTGATTTAGGGGCATCAGGATGTAGGAAATTACCATATTTTGTTGGTGCACCAACGAGTTGAGATAAGCAGTCACAGGCAATAGTCTTCTAAAATAGTTCAGCAACTTCTTTATATAATGAGGCTGGATTAGGCCTGCACAATTAATTGTTATAAAATCACGATTCACCCTGTTCACAATTTCATTTTTAAATGAATTCGATTTTTAAAAATAAAAAAAAATTATATCTATCTATCTATCTATCTATCTATCTATCTATCTATCTATCTATCTATCTATCTATATATACACACACACGCGCACACACACAATATAATTTTACGAGCCGAATGTATCACAAACGCTACTACTTTATTCTGTGAGTTTTAAACAGACTGTATGAAGTTTAAAGTGCTTCAATGCTCTCCCTTCTCTTCATTGAGGCCTCTGTGTTTACAGACATGTGGTAATGTGCAATGTGCTATTGGTACCAAAAAAAATCTGTTTGGTTAAATTTATCGAGTAATTGTCTTTCATAGAGCAAATAAAGTTATATCTTTCTGACTGTGATATTTCTCGTAGACATGTAGTTTTCAACTGGGAACCCAGAAATTCCGACAATTTCATGTAAAATTGAACAAAACAAACAACATTGTCCGCCTGGCATCATGGCGGTACCGAAAGTCGGAAGAAAGTGGCAGAATCCTATTTGATTATAACTGTGTCAGATAAAAGCAACAGACTTGCAGTGAAAGGTGGTAAAATATGTGGACAATTTATGACAGGGAAACATCCCACGGATTTAAAGGAGATCGCTAAGCCCTCTTTCCTCCAAACAGAAGCTAACCCAGGTAACGTTACGGGCATAGATGTATTTATACGTAGGGCCAGCAGCATGATGGAGAAACAGCAGGACAGAGAACACTACAGGCGGGCTTTCACCGGCGACCCGTTAGCTGGTTAGTAAATACGCAGGAACACCAAAAGTGGGAAGAAGCGTGGGTTAATATGTGGATTAATACTGGGATGGCTACACAACTGTTGCTAGTCGAATGACTTCATAAAGTTTGCCACTTTACTCAAACCAAAGTTAAACACGGTTGGCTATTTAGGTTTTTTTCCTGCTGAAACACATTCTGCGGCGTCTTGTGTTGACTGTTTACATATCTGTGCTCATCATCATATGTACATTGTATGTACTGGTGTTATTGTTGAATATATTGTGAATAAACATTATAATTGTATGATGTTTTTGTTGAGTTATCATTACACAATACTTTTTTCTGACTTTTTCTGACCCATATTACAAAAAAAAAAAAGACTAAAACTAATAAAAACTCAAACTAAGCATTTTCAAAAAATAAACTAAATTAGCAAACCCGCTTTAAAAACTAATTAAAATTAAACTGAATTTGAAAACAAAAAGTCAAAAAGAAATAAAAACTAATGAAAAATGCAAAACTATAATAACCTTGGTTTGGTACTGCCAATTTGTTTAGTTTTGTCATGGTCAAAAAAAATCGTGGCAGAGTTGTGATATGAATTGTAAGCAAAAAAAAAAATAATAATCGTGATGCGTACTTTTCCCCGAATCGTGCAGGCCTAGGCTGGAGTCTAACTACTCAGTGCAGGGAATGGGTAGGACAGGGGCACAACCACGACAGTGCCAGCTGGACGCAGTCGGGGTTTTCTGTTATGGTGGGCAGAGCGGACCAAGCTACTGCCTTTCTACCTCCTCCACCCACTTCTTTATTCATCCCACAGCAGTCATTCTGTCTCTCCTTATTCATTAGCCTTCAATTTAATTTGGCATTTATGTTATGTGTTGTACATGATAGCAGAGGTGTACACAGGTGTAGGTGAAGTGTGCAGAAAACTTGTCCAAATACATCTAAATCATCTAGAAATAAACTTACTTGTATGAAGCCTTAGAAGGCAAACTCAAGCTACCTTATTTATCAACACACCGTTCATTCTCAACAAGCTGCCGGCCACATTCCTCTACTGTGTTTATACAGTAAATACAGATTATGATTCTTGGCACAGTCCACTGTTTACCTGGATTGTTCTAAAGAAGTTAGATTAGTCCCTTAAATGGTGTTGACAAAAACAAGTGGATTAACCAGGATGGTGAAATATGGTGCATTTGAGTAAGGAGGACAGTGAGGAAATACCCCAATGACTTAAATATTGACAAATAATTCAGCCAGAGGACCTTAGTTTAAGCCTCTATAACATAAAGTAGAGTATCTTGTTCAGTGTTTGTAGCTGACTGAGGGCTGCTGTATACAAAAGACACAATTCTCTCTGTAGGTTATTGAGCATCTTGGGATTATCACATCTCCATCACCTGACAAAATAGACATTCTATTTCAAAGGCTTCTGCACAATGATTTCTTGAACTATTTAATAACCGATCCCTCAGCATTGTCCTTTGTTTGACAATATGAAAATCTTCTTTAGTCTGAACTCCTATATCGTGTACATCTGCAAAGAAAATAACGTATTCTGCTTACATCGGCTTACATTGTAGCTTTCCCACATCTGCAACCTTGCTATCAGTAACCCAGTTCCCATTTCTGCACCATCTTGCCTCCTTGACCAAATAACCCTCCCCCCAGGTCAAGATTGTGGAGCTGCAAAGCCTAAGGACCTTTCTCTTTCAGCAAAACCCTTAAGTACCACTTCTCCCACTTCTACTCACACCTGACCTTGTTCTTGTCTTGCATTAACAAAAAATGTGAGCAAATGGCTTTGTTTTCTTTTTCATGAATTAGAGACTCAAGAATGATTTTTAAAATCAAATTTTCCTCATTGTGTTGGCTAAAAGAAAGGCAACAGCTAGTTTGCAACGTGGGAAAACGCTGCAACAAAAAACATACAGTGTGTATTTAGTTAAGGTTTGTTTCAATATGCAGTCAGTGTTCTGATTTAGAATACCTGATTTGTGTTTTTGTTATGCAGACTGATCTCATGAAATGGCGTATGTATGACATGGCAATTCATTTGCCATTAATGGCGTGTTATCAAGACGCATACTCTCTTTTTAGCGCTGTTTGGCCTCCATTGACTTACATTACCTTGTGATAGCGTGTGAATTTACACCGTAGCGAGTAATATGACAGGGCAAAAATCTGCATAGGGAGGGTGGTCGGGGTGATGGATGGTTAAAACACAGGACTTTCACCCAGGACACCGGAGATCGTATCCTACATGTCACGTTTCTTAAACTCAATCGGTTTCTTGTTTTACTAAACCCCGCTCTTCTTTTCCTAAACCAAACTGCGTATCACATGTCCTACACTCAACAGTCACTTTCTTATCACGATAACACGGCAAATGGTGATAACACGCCGCGTGTATGTTTACGTCCTCTGTATACAGCGTAGACATACATGCGGATAGCTCAAAATGCGTACAGGTAACATGCCACTGGGCTTAAGAAAGTCGGCGTGTATGTTTACGCAAAGTCACGATGTCATGTTGTGCTATGAATGTGTCTATAAACTGTAGATTGTGTGCTTAGTGTATAGGAATACATTAATAGTTTCCCAATTATATTCAAGTAGAATTTTCTAAATTGTTGTTCTTTTCAAAGCCCAGATGCTAAATTGCTATATTTTGTTTGGTCGCCCTCCCACTGTGCTTCTCTATTAATTTAATGATACCGTTGTTTAAAAGTCACCACAATAAAGTACGGCAAATACAGTACAGTAAATATATACTTTTCTATGGTTGTCTGTACCATGACTGAACTGCACTTGCCTACCAAACACTGCATAAACACGACAAAGTTTGACAGTGTCACTCTTTCAATGACGTGCAAGTTCAGGTTATTGGAAGCTCCCGGTTATGGATAGTTATGTTCCTGTAGTGGAAAAGAGCTAACTGAATGGTGGTGGTGTTGAGATGATGGCTTGCGTGCATTTGTCTGTGTTTGTGAGGGAAACAGATCTTTGCAGTGCTGCTACACCGTCAGTCATATTCGATTCGGGTGCATGCATCATTTCGGGGAAACATTTTGTTTCCTTGTTGGTTACTGTAATGTGATGCAATGATGGCAAACCCTGTGACATTTTACTACTTATTAACTTGTAAGTAAAGAGTAAATGTCACTGTTGCACCAAGACTAAGATAAATACTACTTTTATTTATGGTAAACCTCTGATATCACAATGTAATACTAATAAAAAAAGGTATATGGTCCATCATCCATTCTCCCTCCACCCCCTGCTGGTCTCTGCATTAACAACTCGTCCACTGCAGTACACTTCGACTTTATGGAGTGGATGAGCGTGTAAAAAGTTTATAGTGTCATGGCACAACTGCTGCAGGGCTGTTAGCTCACAGGTCGATGACAGCTGTCCTAAGATGACTCACTCTTCACAGTGAGGTCTTTATGGTGCTGCAACGGTAAGGTCAGACAAGCACAAGACAGTGCAGTAGATACGTAGGCTTTATAACGCTGCGGGTGAACAGAGTCAGTACAAACTATCATAACCAATTTAAGAAGTAGACAGACAATCAGTCTGTGCAATGTTGTTTCCAACTGTTGTAAAAAGACAACGTGACATGATTAGCTATATCAAGGATGTCCAGTAATGCTTATGGATATTTGCCCTGTATATCCATCTTCAACAAAATTAAGATGAAAACATTGACGTGGTAAAAGGTAGGAATAGCTATGACCCTTTGGCCTATGATCGAACACTTTCACTCCCCCCTGCTGACCAGAGCTGACACACTGTGTTAGTTGTGAACTTTAGCCTCTGGGTGGAGTCAGATGTCATCTCAAAGAATGGTCCGACCTGAGTGGAGCTGCAACAGCAGGTGGCAGTTAAAGGGTTTCTGACTGAGTCAGTCTGACTCAGTCTGAGAGATTGGTTTTTTTTTAACCTCTCAGAGCAGAGATGTGCTCTGTTAGATAAGTGCCAACTGTGATGTGTGTGTGTGTGTGTGTGTGTGTGTGTGTGTGTGTGTGTGTGTGTGAGAGAGTGAGAGGCATGTTTATTTTGGGACAAGGCATAATAATTCATAACAATGTGCTAATCTGTTTTGTGTCACTTGATGCCTCGATTTCTTTCTTTTGTCAACAGCGTAGCTTCCAACTTCCAATCTTCAACTTCCAACAATCACACTGACGTGGTCTAATCCTTCTTGAAATTCCCAGAAGGCATTGCTTCATTTTAACTTTTAACAAACAAAATCTAATAAATGCAAGTACATTTGTTTCATTTCAGACCATGCACATTTTTGAATATCTGATCAGAATAAGTAGTTTCGCTGCAAAACAATGCAGACTGATGTAAAGTGTGTGACTATAGACTGAGGGTAACCATAACTTTGATATGGAGAGACTATATGTGGTATAAATACTGATCAAATTACGCCACAAATAGGTGTGAAGGATTTGGAGAAGTTTGGCCAAAGAAAATTATTGACCCGTAAAAGGGGGCTGAGAGAAATCATATGGGCCGTTTACAATTAAGGGACTGCATGGCTGCGACAATTATGTGTCTCATTGATTGGCCGGCTGGCTAGCCAACCCAATTGGACCACGAGGGCCCGCAGCCCTCTGGCATCTGCCCAAATACCCTGATTACCAGTCCGTCACTGCTCAGGAACTGAAGCCGAAGCTGGGAATGACGTCACACCCGAGTTGAACACATTCCATTTACAAGTCAGATTTTCATTGTTTTCATTAGCTCTAGCCAGGTTAGCTATTGTTAGGAATGCCAGTTTATAACAACACATTACACTGTTTCTGTGCATACAAACAGCGTAACAACATTGTCCACAGATAGAATATGGACATATGCATGTACGACTGATGTAGTGAGATGCAAATAACACAGAAGTGCTAATAAACATTCTTACTACAGCTTTCACAACTGTTGAACTGAGCAACCACGTTGATTTTTAGCTTGTGGTAACTCGGTGGTCGCCCGAGTTCCGAGCTCAGAAACCCAAAGTCAGGGGTTGCGTTGCCAATTTTGACCTTGGAAAATCCGAATTCTGAGTACAAATGGAACGCACTAAAAGCTTGGTTTCCAGATATTTTTATTGTTTGAACACACAGACATGTCTGACCATCCTGTTCAAAAGCCGATTGATCTTCGTATTGTATTGGAATGCCGAAACAATTGGCTCATGTAGAAAGCCGAGCAGGGCCCAGTTTCTGTAAGCTAAAGCTGTTGAGGTTGTGCCTCACATGATTATAAATTTAGATATAAACTATAGTCAAACAAAATCTGGGTTGGAAAAAGGAAACAATATTGTATTACTGCAGTTTCTTCTTTCTGGTTTTAGAGTTGCTCTGATTAATATTCATGTTCATTACTGCTGGTGTTGGTAATGTTTGCTAAACATATCAAGTGTTGGCTGGGTATTACATAGAGTTTGTAACAGAAGGATAGCCTAACTGTACTTGAAAACAAATTTACATGAAAAATATGAACAATAACTTTAAGAAAGTAACAGCAGATGTACCATGTCATGAAGGAAATACCTTGTGACAAATGTTGTGACTTTTGTTTAGTATCTACTTACTGATTGACTGGGTCACCAGACAAGTGTTCCCTGCAGTAAGGGTTGCACGGTATTGACAAAATGTGATATTGAGATATCGATTATGAATATTGCAATATCAGTATTAATTTTGATATTTTTAAATGTATTTAAAATTACAAAAGTTATGGGAAAACTCATCAAAATAGATTCATAACAAACAAAACAATTTTTCTTACAACACAAGGTTTATTTCAACTGACAGTCATATTGGACTGGTATTACATGAATAAATAATTAACAACCATGTCAACAGAACATGTTTTACTGGTTGTACAGTGTAAAAACAATAAAGAGCATGTCTGCATAACAGGACATATTAGAAACAATATTATAAATATAAAAATATTGCATACTTATCTCAACACTGTTGATATCATAGTGTGAATCACAATAACGATATTGAGTCGATATATCATGCACCCCTACCTGCAATATAGTCTTTTTTTCCTATTGAAGATACATCTGACAATGCAGATTTGTCCATGTTTTAAGATTTCTGCCTCCATCCTAAAACAAGACATTCACAAGATTGAAAAGCAATTTAAAAAAATCTTCCAGAATTTCGATAACCCACAGCTGTTCTCATAGGAGCTATTTATTTCAATTCAATTTTATTAATAGTATCAAATTATAACAAACGTTATCTCGAGACACTTTTACAGATAGAATATGTCTAGACCACACGCTATAATTTACAAACCCCAACAATTCCAGGAATTCCCCAAGAGCAAGCATTTAGTGCGACAGTGGCAAGGAAAAACTCTCTACCCAGGCTCTTGGTAGGCGGTGTCTGACAATGCCGGTTGGGGGTGTGATGCACAGTGGGCAATAATAGTCACAATAAAGATAATGGGACAGTGACTACAAATGGTAGTTGTAGTACTTCATGTCATAGCAGGGCACTGCAGGGCATTACAGGGAGTAGCGTGGTAAACTCCCAGAACTAGGTTAGTAACAAGCATTTCTGGGACAGAATGCACACAAAAGGATGCACACAAATTGAAAGTGAATTCCAAATTAAATAATTCCAGTAAAAACTGCGAGCCACAAAACAAAATTGCATTCACCTCTACTGAAACGTGCACACAAAAATCCTCCATGTATGTTTTTGTGTTTGTAGGCAGCTCTTTAAGACTTAATATATTTAAACTGCAGTCAACCAAACTGATTGTTCGGCCATTTTCCATTTAAGACTTTTGAGTGAAGAGAAATTGTCTGATACAACATAGTGTGTTGCTGGTGCATCCCTAGATATTTATGCGAGTGGAGTAAGTGATCAGTTTGTAGTTGAATTGTTGTAGCTTGTGTGTCTTCAGTGAAAATCTCAATTTTAGCTACATATGTTTAAAGAATTTAGACATTCACTTCAGCGGTTTGGTATTTGAAACATCAGACAGCCAAACCTAATTTCCTGTGTAAAAAGAAGCAGTGAAAACTCATCTCTAATGTTCTCTGGATTTTATTAAAGAAGAAATTGATTGCTTCCTCCCGGGTGACAGTTGCAAAGATGCAAAACTGACTGAAGAAAGCTCCAGCCAAGGCTCCAAGTGGCTCTAATTTGAGCTCACCTCTCTGTGTATTTTAACTCCTGTGCTGTCAGTTGTCGAGGAAGCTGACGTTGTGTTCTGGGTTCATCTCTCAGGTCCACTCACGTCCCCGTCGGAGAGGATCAGGTCCAGCATTTGGAGCTGGCTCAGGATCTCGCTCGCATCTTCAACAACCGTTACGGAGACCTGTTCCCGGAACCCAGCGCCCTGCTCAGTGAGAACTCACTCGTACACACACACATTTGCAGCTACTGACACTTAAATAGATCTCTGGTAGCCAATAATTGGTGCAGTAGTTTTTCTATTTTAATTTGCTAAATTTGTTCTGCTGTTTCATGCCGTTTCCTTTTTTTTGCAAGAGTGAAAAACCTCTTAAACAGCCTTACAGTAAATCATCATGGTCACACACTGCACTTAAGATGCTATGAAGTATTAGCAGCTATTTGAATGAGATATCAGTCAGTTCTGTTTTTCAGAGGTGTATTTTCAAAGCAGTTTAGTTATACTTCTATTTTCTCTTTGCAAACGTGTTTCTTTTTTTTAATAGTAGTAGAGAGATGACAGGAAACACAGGAGATGAATTGCATGCAACAAAGGTCCCTGGCTGGGGACGTGGCAATTCATTGTTGGCGTCTTAACACTTGAGACTCAGACGCGCCCCTTTGCAAACTTATTTTACAAAGTTAATTTAACAATAATTGCCTCACATGATAAGATTTGCTGTCTGCCGCTAATTCAGAATCAGAAACACTTCATTGATCCTCAAAGCGAAATTCTGTGTTACAGTATATACATATCCGAGAAGAAATATAAATAAAAGAAACATAAGGAGTGTGGATCTTTACTTAATTTAGATAGTTAAGGAAATTAATGATACAGTATTTACATAATTAAGGAATTGTAATGGTGAACAGTAATAATGAATAAAT